>JACAXG010000106.1:1818916-1935477 GCA_018881555.1 Amblyornis subalaris
GTTTTTAGCGATTATGTGGCATGGTAGATTTTCGTCCCTTCTGAGAAGATTCAGAGATCAGGTATTTGTATTTAGCAGTTGGAAAAATACTGTTTCCCTGTTAATACACTCAAACAGGCTTTCTATTTATGTAACACTGAAAGGGTGTTTTTCAGCTGCACACAGTGGGTTAACATCAGCTGTCCAGTGTCACCATGTATCTTGACACTTAATCACTTGCATTAAAGTAATTAAGATAATTTAAATAACATTCGATATTAATTGTCATCTGTGGTTTGCTTGATAGGAAAAGAGAGTTACCAGAATGATGCTCAGTGTTGCAGTAGCAGGGATATCTTTTTCTTGGGAGAAAAGAGAGGAATCATTGACATCGCTGCTTGAATGTCTGGTAAACATTACTGAACTGTGCATATTCAACAAATTATTCCCAATAATCAGATGTTAGTGACGGGTCTTTCCTCCACRTGTGTGTGCAGTGTTTAGGAAATTATTTTATACTGGGCAAAAGTCACAGAAAAAGGACCAACCCAAATTCATAAATCTTTTGAAGGTACAGCATTTGGGTTTGTTCACTTACCACCTGTGAGGCCAGGCAATGTGCAGAGGTCTTTGCTGATAGTCCAGTCCACTCATGATATCAGAGAGGTTAAAAGTCAGACATTGCTTATCTTCCCCTTGACAAGGATTTGTACTTTCTGGTGCTTCAGCCTGGTCTGGGGCTGTGGGTGGGGAGGGCAGCCTCTCGTGCTGTGTGGTGCAGAGTCCAGGCTGGGGCTCACAAAGTCCAGACTCAGGATGAGCATCGCTGGTTTTCATTACAGCCCTGCTCTTCTGCTGGCCAGGCAGCCCCTCTGACTGATAAGCATCTCCATTCCTTTTAACACCAATCACCTTTCCCAAACGGGCAAGCTTATGCTCTGGCATGAACCTGTGAGGAAAAAGAACAAAAACAATAATCTGTATTGTGTTTATGCTGGATTTCAGTTGCATCTGACAACTAATTAAATAACAGCAAATTAGAAATATGGTTGATATTTTACATCCATCTAAACAACAACATGGATTCAGGAAATTATACACTTTCTATGCATTTCAGTGAATATGGTACCTGCAATTGTACTGTCCAAATTTTATTGTTGAAATAAAACAATGCATTCCCTAATGGCACATGCACCAACAAGGAGAACAAAACTATTTGCCTGCTAAAATAAAATAATGCAAACACCTCCAGAAGTAAAAGGGCAACTCTGCCAGAAAAGTCTCGGAATTTTTGCCAGGGTTACACCTAAGATGGATAGCAATCCTTGATCCTAGCAGTAGAGACCTTCTAGCTCTCTACAGCTACCTAACAGGAGGGTGGAGCCAGGTGGGGGTCGGCCTCTTCTCCCAGGGAACAGTGACAGGACAAGAGGATGTGGCCTCAGGCTGTGCCAGGGGAGGTTCAGGTTGGACATCAGGAAGAATTTCTTCATGGAAAGGGTTGTTAAGCATTGGAATGGATTGCCCAGGGAAGTGGTAGGGTCACTGTCCCTGAAGGTGTTCAGTAAGTGACTGGATGTGACAGAGCCCTGGTCTAGTTGACAAGGTGGGGATCAGTCTCAGGTTGGACTCCATGATCTCAAAGGTCTTTTCCAACCTTAATGATTCCATGATTCTATGATTCAAATGCCAAAGACAGCTGTGTTCAACCTAACATGAGTCTAGTCTATGTCATGAGCTGAGCCCAGCAAGTTGCCTCCTCACAGGCCAAGGAAAGCTGACACAGAAAGGCTGTTTGTTGCCTAATAATATGGACCAAACACGTCCTGTGGCTCAGAAGCAGGACTTCTTATCCAACTATTCTTGCCTGATTTCTACAGTGACCAACTGAAAACAATTAATCACAAATTAGAAAGAAAACCCCACACCTGGGAGAGAAGGATTGAGTTGTGCATTCACTCATAGGATGAAACAACCGTGGAGTTTCACAGGAGTGAGTAGTGGACACTAAGATGGGGAAACTGAGGCAGAGCTACTCATGACTTTCCTGAGGTGCCACAGTCAGTGCTAAACACCACTGCTTCTTCCACCTGATGTCCATGCTGCAGAAACCCCTTCCCAACAGCTGGATGCATCTGCACAGCTACATAGAGGCCACGGAACTCATATTTTGTAATATATGAAATTTAACATTTCATGTAGATCCAGTTTTACTATTTGAATTAAAGTAGTAAAAAATTACGGGTCTTCCCCAGGAAAAACTTGAGGGAATCTCCAATCAGTCATGACCCTTCTAAATTAACATGGGGAGGACTCCAAGCATTGCCACCATGGGTTCCTCAGTCTAAGCAGCTGCCTGTACCTTGAGTTAATTTACCCCCATATTATTTACTCACATGCCTTTCAGTGTGGTTATGGTTCTCCCAGATAAGTAGAGACATTTAAATTTTCCGTTTCCTTTTAATTTCCAAATGTTTACAGACTGTAGCTTGTTCACTAAACCATTTACTAAAGCCAACACTTGCTTCACTTTATCAACCTCCTCCACAGTTCTTCAGTTTTACTCCATCACAGCTCCTTTCTGGGCTGAGAACAAACCACTCCCTTCCCTCTCTGTCAAAACAAATACTCCTGAACATGAGACTCATTCACCTCCCGCTGCAATGGAGCACCTTTAAATGCAAACAGACGCTTTTGGTTCAAAGTAACTACCAAAATACAAACAGGCACAGACTGCGTGAGCTTTACTGCAGTTTGAGGATTTTTCTTCAAACCCCTAAATCTCCTTCCCCAAGTCAGTACACTGTGCAACTATTCCATGTAATGTGTATTCTTTGATTTGGCTTGCTATTCCTTGGCATATTATTTTTGTTCTATCTACAATAAGCTGCATTTTCAAGCTTAAATCACCTCTGAGATCTACCTTTTTTCTACTGCTCACCATCACTTTTGGGAGCTGCTCTGGAGATACAACCAGAAAAAATTCAATTGTGTTAAACAGTCTCATCCAAATCCATTACCTGTGTTACAAACACGCCAGCTTCCCAAATGAGCCTGGGTTCAACCATTCCCATCTCAGTGTCTTAGTCACCCTCAGATTCTCTGAGGTCAGAAGTACAAATTTGGTATAGCTGAATTCCATACACAGAATCACGGAATGGTTTGAGTTGGAAGGGACCTTGAAGATCATCTTGTTCCACCCTCTGCTGTGGGACACCTTACACTAGACCAGGTTGCTCCAAGTCTTGGCCAACCTGTCCTTGGACATTTCCACGGATGGGGCAGCCACAGCTTCTCTGGGCAAGCTGTGCCAGGGCCCTATCATGCTCACAGGGAAAAATTTCTTCCTGATATCCAATCTAACCCCACCCTCTGTCAGTTTGAAGCCATTCCCCCTTGTCCTGTCACTCCATCCTCCGTCTCAAGTCCCCTCTGGCTCTCTCGGGGCCCCTTTAGGAACTGTAAAGGGCTCTAAGGTCTCTACGTAGTCTTCTCTGCTCCAGGTTGAACAAACCCAATTCTCCCAGCCTTTGGTCATTGTCATGGTTTGAACCAGGACAGGTGAACCAGGACAGTCATAGACCTAAAACTGGCTGCTGGTGGCTCCTCTGAGGTACAGACACAGGCCCGTCAGGATGTACTTTTAAATATCTGTGCATGGGAAAAGCTGAAGGAGAAACAGGTTAAGGGATTTTCCCTAAACCACCAAGTCTCTGCATGCATTGAAAGGACTGAATTACCAACACAAGTTTAACTAAGAAATTTTGAAAAATCACTGCTGTTAAGACAAATTGCTTGAGGTGTGAGAGGTCAGGCTACCTAGGCAGGCTGTATCCCCCTGCCTGTCTTTAATCTCCTGGCCAATCATCCACTCAATGCACTATTTCTGTTTCTGAAGAGGTTTCCTTCTTAGTTTTCAACCCTTATAAATCTGATCCATCATTGCAGAATTCCTAATAATATTAGATAAAACTTCACCGATTTCTCTCTGGAATAAACTCTTTAATATCTTTTATTTAAGACATGTGTGTGCAATCAATTCCATGGTATTTACTTGTATTACACACACAGTATTCATCATCTTGACAATTTTTAAAAGTTTTAGAACACCATTTCACTTAACAGTTCGGAAAAAAAAAAAAGGAGATTTATTTGATGGTTAACTTTGGAACAAGTTATCTGCATTAACTTCCATTGTTTTGGCATAAAGTAGTTCTGTATATTTTACTAACAACAGTGGAGACATGATAAAGGATGTAGGCAGAGAGCCATAAACAGCTCTCTCTGCAATCCATGGTGTTCGTGTAAAGGCATTAATTTTTGGAATTTGATTGGGAGACGTCTCCGTGCTCAGCCACTTGGATTTTGCTTAAATACAACCACGTATAAAACCTTGTACCTGAGGAGAACAATTTCGGCGGCGGGAAGGCCGTTGTAAATCATGTGTAGTATAAACTTGTCCACATGATTGGAATGATATAATGGATATTGGAGTCCCTAACCACTAGCTAATGTTCTTCATGACACTTAAATAAATGACCTGAAAATAAACTAATAACAACGCAAAATCATCTAAACCTGTTCATGTGCATTTCCCAGAAGCACATTGGGAAAAGACAATGTCTAGTTAGTGCATTTTTTGTGTTTACATTTTCCCCAGAACATTTTTGCTCCAGCTACTCTGTTTTTCCTCCCCCAGACTCACATTAATTCTTCTTTTCTGCCACCTTCCAGAGCTMTCTCTCCATCCATTACCTGCCCAGATCTCGGTCATTTAAAACATCAA
The DNA here is from genome assembly GCA_018881555.1 of Amblyornis subalaris. Classification (NCBI taxonomy): domain Eukaryota; kingdom Metazoa; phylum Chordata; class Aves; order Passeriformes; family Ptilonorhynchidae; genus Amblyornis; species Amblyornis subalaris. The sequence continues at coordinate 1,823,682 of JACAXG010000106.1, forward strand.
GAGCTTGCAGGACTTCTATATCACCATGATAGATATGGAGAAGCAAGGGTGGAGCAGGAGCAGACACAGGCTTAAAAGAAAGAATGTTTTTTATTTTTATATTTTTCATGACAAAGGTGGTGAGGCCCTGGCACAGCTTGCCTAGAGCAGCTGTGACTGCCCCATCCCTGGAAGTGTCCAAGGCCAGGTTGGATGGGGGTTGGAGCAACCTGGGATAGAGGAAGGTGTCCCTGCCCATGGCAGGAGGTTGGAATGAGATAAGCTTTAAGGTCCCTCCCAACCCAAACCATTCCATGATTCTATAAAACCAGCTAAAGACCTACCACAGCAGAGAGGYGGGATTTAGTTCTTGAGAAGGACACACTATTTTTCTCAATCTTAGTTACAAAACACACCAGTCACCTAAGAAAAATGCCACAGCATTCTATTTTTAATAGAGGAGAAGCATTTTATCATTATTATTAGCTTGTCATAGTGAAGTCTTGCCCGTGTGGAACTTTCCAGAAAAAGAATTATCATCAAAGTTTACAAATATTAACACTTTCAACAGATTCCACAAGGTACTGTCCCTTATATTTAAAAAATCATGGAAAATATTTTACTTTTACTCATAACTCATATATATTTAAACMCTGAAAGTTCAGAACAAACAGTGAGGGACTTAGATACCTAATTTTAGTATCACAACTTGTTTTCAAATTTCTTTTATTTATTCAGATTTTTGAGGCTCTCCAACAGATTGAACAGTCAATTTTAAAACTTTWTGGAGACTCTACAAAGAGTAAGCCTTGAAAACTTTCCCTTTTTGCATACTGGGTCTAGACGTTTAGTTAAAAAGATGGGTTAAATATTAAACTAAGTTCATATGTRATAAAAATTCAAGATCCTAAAATTCAGAGTTACAATCTTAATAGTTGCTACTTTGAGTAACAGATTTTTTTCACCCACAACTTATATACTTTCTTTCCATTTATGCCATGAAACCTTGCTCCAAGGAAATCCATGTACTTATCCTTGAAGCAGACGTGTGTTTTTCCCAGCTCTTTTGTAACRTGTTGTCATGTTCCATTGTACATGTTTATTCACTGCACTTTATTTACCCCCATGAAAAATTATTTATGCGGATTGGTTTCTTTTCTGTGGCACCAAGAGTCATTTCGTGCACCATTTTATTGGAAACAACAACAAAAAAAGGATGGAAGGGCCATGACATCACTGCTCAAGGAATAGAAACCACATTAGAGWGATGAACTGGAGTGCTGGTTTAGGTTAGACCAAATTATACAACTGTTTCGAGAGATTGTAAGGAGAGAATAAAATTTTAAAAAAATAAAAAAGAATTTATAAAAATTAGCCTCTCTGTAAGTGTAGTTACATTTGGGTGCAAAGTTATAGTTCTGAAAGTGCRATGGATTATTTATTTATTTATTATATTGCCATTAAAAAGTTTAAAAATAATAAAATAAGCATCATGGAATGGTTTGGGTTAGAAGGGACCTTAAGCATTATCTCATACCAACCCTCCTGCCATGGGCAGGGACACCCTCCACCATGCCAGGTTGCTCCAAGCCATGCACACGTTACTGACCAAGCACTGTGCAAATACCAAAATTGTTTTTTTCAAAACTCAATAATTTTGCCCATTCTATTCTAAGAAAGAAATAAAAAAAAAAAGAGAGAGCAGATCTTTGGGTGCCAAACTGGAACAGACAGCAACTCCTTTAGTATATACATGACTTATTTATATATAAAATTATACATTTATATTTTTATCTTTAATATTATAGATCAGCTGATAACAGTAAAATTGATGCATTTATATTTAGCTGCTTCTCAAAAGATTGCAAGTCATGACAAAACTGGAGTATAGTCAGAGTTCATTTTTTCTTCCTTTTTTTTCTCTGCAACTACTGTCACACTTTGCTCTATGGCAAAAAAAGTGTTGCTGAGTGTGGTCAAGTGTCCCGAAGCTGTACTACAGCTCAAACCTAAAAGCTTGAAAGAAGATTCCCAATATTCAGGGAATTTGATATTAGGGTTTATTGAAGTTGTCATATACTTTCAGGGATCTAATTTCACTTTCTGATCTTCAGCAATGGCTGTAATTCTTCATTCAGAAGAGGGAAGAGATTACTTGTCAGCAGTAATCTCTAACACAGATAATGCCATATAAATATTAGGGGCTTATAAGCATGGACAAGGATTAGGAGCAAAGAGAGAGAACAGAAAGAAAACTGAACAGAGCCAAGATTAAGCACTGGGAAGGGCATCGCAAAGGAAAATCCAAGGTCTGTGCTCAGCTTGTCTTCCCACAGCAGAATGTGCCTTTTCCTGGGTACAATAAGTACAGTTTACACTGATTTCCCTGCTTGCAAACTGCAAGATGCAGAAATATGAGATATTCTTTAAGGTGTGATCATTAACCTCTCTTTTCCACGAGAGAGGAGAAACTCAGGGAACCACTGAGGTGGGAAGGTCCAACCTTGTGCTCAAAGCCCCTCCAAGTCAAGAGCCTCATCCAGTCAAATTTTAACTCTCATCAAAGGTCAAGGATGGAGATTTCACAGGCAGCCATTAAATGTGTGAGAGGTGCTGCTGCCAGCAGGGACCAGGAGGTGATAAACAGCATGGGAGAGAGCTAAAGCTGACCAGGACATCTTCCYTCCTGGCCAGAGAGAGGAATTAATTGGTGCCTAACCTAAACAACAGATAAACCAGGGGAAGGATATCACAAGGTCTGACTTATTTCTGACAAATCTGCAAAAATAATGCTGTTTTAGCAACAAATTAGCTGAATGCAAGAACCCTGAAATCCAGAGGTGTGCCTGATTAGCAGAAAGGATCTAAAGGTGCTTCTGGAGAAGAGRGGCTGGATCCAGATCAACCATGGGCAGTTGGCTTTGACTCAACTTGGTCCATCCGAGTGGGGATGGAAGATGAGAAAAGCAAGAGAGATGCCAATAGCAAAGAGAGAAGAAGGCCAACAGGATAAGTCTCTTTCCTCAAACTGTAACTTCCACCTATTTTTCCAAATAATTTCTGAGTGATATCCCTCAATATCCAGCATCCATATCTGACACWGTCAAAAGTTCCCACTTCTAATTAACATTTACACTTTTCTTTCCAACCTRTTTAATTCAACAACACTCCTATGTTTTTATGCTCTAAGATGTCATATGTGTAGGTCAATCTAAGGAGGAGGACTGCTCAAACTGACCTCCTAACCTTCCCCTCAATAGTACATTTGAATTTCTAACACTAAGATCCCTGCTCCAGGTGCACTGTAAAGCTCACACCCCAGAGGACCTGGATTTTAACAAAAGTGTTCTTCAACTCTCATTCACAGAATCACAGAATGGGTTGGAAGGGACCTCAAAGACAAGTTCCAACTCCCTGCCATGGGCAGGGACACCTTCCACCAGACCAGGCTGCTCCAACCTGGTCTTGAACACTTCCAGGGATGGGGCAGCCAYAGCTTCTCTGGGCAACCTGTGCCAGTGTGCCAAAAACTATTCCCCAAAATCCATGCAAAGGTACGACCTTCCAAAACACCAGCCTGCAGTGAAACAGGCAAAGCGAAAGGCAAAGCTCTTTTTGACATCAAATGAGACTGAGTTTGACCCTAAAGATATTATTTCTGAGTTCGTGTCTTCAGTTCCCTGAAATCCTTTAACACTAAATACAAGAATCTGTGCAGTTATAATTTCTATGCCCATCATTCTCCACAAAAGAAATGATGATAATTTAAAAACTCCTCAGAAAGATGGTAATGAACCACAATACATATTTTATAGTGCAGGTGAAAATAACTTATGTGTTTTTTTATGCAAGATATGAATACATGGATTAATTCACAGTTCAGAAAAAAAAGTGATTTTCTCTATAATTAAACACTATGACTGTGTAGATCTGCTGCAGCGACACCACAAAGTAACTTTTGGAGCCCTGAGAGTCCTCTTGATAACAACTGCCAGAAATTTAGAAATTGTTGACTTAAGTTCTGCTTCTGAAGAAGTTCAAAAGAATGAATTGCACTATGGGGACAAAAAGTTAGGCTTCTGAGAACTGCAAGGTTTTTAAGGCTCTTTAGGATTCTAAAGGATTGGTCATGTTCGTTAGTGTTTCCTTAAACAAAAAAAAAACCAGCTCAGCTCTCAAGTGCTTATTTAGAGAATGCAAATTTCACAAAGAGTTCTACACAATACAGTTTCTCCTCTAGCTATACACAAGTGGAAATGGGTGTTTGAAAACCGATATCACACCTGAAATAATCTTTTTTTCTTTTAATTAAACTAAACCCAGGATCCTGTAACATATAATTTCCTGTTTTGTGGAACTACTTCTAATCAGGATATATGGGATGAATGTCCCCTTTAACCAGGCTGCTTTGCAACATACGCAATGCAGAAGGGAGTGCTATCATAACACTTCAATAGTTAAGTGACTTTATGAGAAAAATACTTCCAAATGTTTCCTAAAACCTTCCAAACCGCACCAAAGAACATTATCGTAATATTATGTTTCCCCATGGCCTCCAATATTTAAGCTTGCTATTCTCGAAATGATACTTGGATGAAAAATATAAGTTTATGTAATGTATAAATTGTTCCTAGAAGTAAAGTTGCCTTTAAAATTACTCTGTATAGATGTCAGATATTTTACATTTTCAATAGCCTTTCTGTATTAATTGGAGAAATGGCCTGCTGGTGCTTTGGGCTGCTCGGGAATAATCTGTATTTCAGAACCGAGCAGTCACCGTGTGATCTTACTCCCAGCAAACACTGAAAACAATAACTGTCCTAACCCATTACATATCATGTTACCCTTAATAGATATCCATATTTCTTGCACAGTATACATAATCCATATAAACTGTACCCCATATATCAATACCATATTCCAGCGAATCCACCATCAAAGAGTTCGTTTATAGTAGGTTTTCATTTGACTCGGGGTTGTAACGTTCTGTGCAATCATAAGCAAACCATTCCAGGGATTTTGCCAGCAAGCTGCTTTTTGGCAGATTATTGGCAGTACATATTGGCAGCAAACTAGTGCAACTAAGCCCTTCTTATAACTTACAGGTAAATAATGATTTTAATAAATTTATGTAAAATGTTCCACTTGCTTACATCTGGTTTTGATAATTCACTCGCCTGCGCAAATGCAAACTTCTGTGTGTTTCTCAGGAAAGCACATATTTCACCTGAATTATTTAATGCTTTCTCAGGTACCCCAAGAAATAAATAAGCAATGAAGCCTGCTTTCACTTGAAGGCTTAACTGAAAAAGCTAGGGAAATTAATTAAAAATAGTAATTTTATGCACACCAAAATTTAAACCACGCTTTCTCAATAATACAATATTCAAATAATAAGAAAAATGCATTTTTTGTGTGCTGTGGATCTATCCCAGCCCCAGGGCATTCGAATTGGATGGTCCAGTCAACTGGCTCTGGCCCTTAGGACCAGGTAATGCAGAGACTTTGACCTCCATTTGAAAATGTGTTACTGTATTCATTTCCATTTCGCTTTTGCACTACAACTGAAGTTTAAATGTGTAGCATTTGTATCTCAACTAGGCAACGTGGACTAGAGGAAATCCCAACTCTTAATCCCAACTTTCCCAGTAGGTCAGCACCTCATCCATTTTTTCAAACACCAGAAGTATCCAGTCTTGCCCTACAAGGATCAAGTTGTGTCAAAAAGCTCTAAAAATATTAATACTACCAGTACAGTGTCAAGGAAGAAAAATCCTCAAAAGCCTTGGACTCCCTTCTTCTGGTATAAATCAGGATGACAGTGATGCTGAGCTATGACCCCTGATCCTCTGCCTTTCAGCATCTGGGTGCCAGAAGAATCCCTGGGGAGCCCATCCCTGGAAATTCTGTAAAACGCTTATGAACCACCACTGAGCTACCTGTGATATTAAAAACCGCACACCGACTGWCCACGTCCGCCCTGCTGGTGGATGCATTTCAAAGTTATATTAAATAATTGCTTTGAATGGGGCCTGCAATGAATAGGGAACAATTAATTAAGCATCAGGTTTTACTTGTGCCCAATTCAGCCCACAACTTGCTTGCTGTTTCGAAGCATTTATTCATTCACGGATTCGGCAGTTTAGGATTTTGTAAGGCTTGGCAACGTGGTTAAAACCCCCTCAAACAAACACTTGTTGAGATCTATTGGACACACTAGTACAACTCGATGTTGCTATAGTGGACTTGCTTTTAATTTGATCTGTTTCAAGGATTCAGTATCCTTCCAGCACGGTGGAAACCTAAGGGCATATATTTGTATTGTTTAAAGGCAGGAAATTCTGTGAACTGAAATGAGAACATATCCCTTTTGCCTTTATGGACTTTTGTTATTTTCTTTTCCTTTTGGGGTTTTTGGAAACAAAACCAGCGAAAGCTGAAAGTTTGAACAATAGAAAATTACTTTCAAGGGACAAAAAAAGAAAAATACCAAGTATACAGTTATAACTTTATTCATACACTTTGTATATATGTAAATTGCACTTATCCAAGCATCAGAAAATACCATTCACAGCAGGGCCTTATATTGCAGCAGGATCATACTGGTTTTGTCATAAAAGACTGTGGACTTTGCTGTTTTATTCCTTTACTACCTTGTATTAACTTGTACCCCACTGACTTCATGACAGAGCTGACTTGTTTCATGCTAACCACAGAACTAGGGCAATCACATTCCTATTGTAAGGAAGAGAACTACCAATCTTTGGAGCTCTTTAACTCCTTGTCCAAAGAGTCCCACAGTCTTCCTTTAATTGATGCAAAAAGTAGGTCTGAATTCTGGGATAGGAAATAAGAACTGGTGGGAGAYGAACAGGGACATATAACCCGCTAAAATTAAGAATTGGGCAGATACTGCCTTTTAGACAACTACAGCAGCAAACTTTCCTACATTAGTTCTGTACTACTTAGGGAAGGACTGGAGGCAGAGYGGCTGCATTAGCATGGGGATCTGATCCCAGCAGGATGCCCCAATCCTAGTGCAGTGCTGCACAGACACATCCACGCTGCTTCTGGTGCTCAACCAGCTCGATATCTTTATTGCACACAATGAATTACACTGTGCTACTTTGCAAGAAGAGGGTTACAGGTTACAGCCATGGTTAKGGCTCTCTGGAACACTCCTGCCTTGTGACAGAGTGCAGAGAGCCAAGTCTGCAAGAAAACTTGCTGGAGGACAGCTCATGTGCCACAAGCTTGAGTGCAGCCATTTCAGCAAGAGCCTGAGCACTTACCCAGCAGTGTTCCTCAAGCTGACTGCTCCCATCACACCAGCTTAGAAGCTAAATAAAAATTACAGAGGGATGCAAAGCTTGAGAGAGACATTTGACACCCAAGACTCTGCTTGGCCACTGGATCTCTCCTAGCTAGGGTTTTTTCACTCACTAATCCCTCTTCCTGGATGGCAGCACTTATGACACTGGTGAACTACAGGACTTGGGTTAATTTGCTTTCATTTGGCACAGTGCTTTGTGCCCAGCTCTTCTACCCTTGGAGGTTACAACAACCAAAGCAGGGACCACAATGAGACACAATCAGTCATCAGAATAAACACAGCTCAGCTGCTTCCACAGAGTCAAAGGGAAGAATGAATCTTAATAAGAGATTTGAAAGAGCACAAAGAAGTGACTTGACTTTAAGTGCTCGCAATAATGACTTCCAAAGGAACGCTCCTGACCATCAGCCCCTGGGGAATAAAGAGTTGAAGGGTGCTCATGTCCATCCATGGACCATCTGACTGCTATATAAAACTCAAAGGATCCGTAAGTACCAGCTGTAACCCTTCTGTGCTCTTTCCTGCAGAGGAGGGTGATGAAGAGAAAGGCTTGGCTACCACCCAGACACCACAGGGTCCATCACCTCCCTGATGGAAAAAGCRGGGATCCTAAACTTAGCACCTGTGATAACCAGAATTATTAATTAACTGCTCTTCTCCCTCGAACATTCTCTCTTATTCAGCCTACACTAATTCAACAGTTTTGCCCAAGTGCTCCAAGAACAACTAACATTATATTTTGAAACTTCACAGCATACAGATGTTTAAATCACACATTCCAYATGCACATGCACAACCAACCAGAAACCAACAATTTACAGGTCCTGTATACCTTAYTTTAAGTTCTCCTGAAAATGTAGTTAAAGACTCTTAGGGCAAAAATGACAACTAAGTTCATGAACTGCCCAGAAAACTGGCTGTGACACCACTTATTAAAAGTTATGATAACTAGAAGGTCCAACTAAAAGGAGCAGATGCACTGTTTGCCAGGCTGTAGCTGCAGACAGAATTTTTGGTGCCAAGATCAAAAGAACAAGGTGTTCATATAAATGGCATTTTATTTTGATCCTATTATTCTATATGAGCTCAAGGAGAGATCAAAGGAAAAAGCACCCAGATTTCACTATTAACACTTACCATAACTCCAGTAAGAAAATCCTTTCCAGATTGTTAGTGCAATTTAAAGCCCAGCACATTTTTGTTGCTCTTTCAGGTTAATATACCTGAAGGCACGGGTTTGATTCCTTGACCACCTTTTCCATTGTGGAAAATTGCTTCGGTTACATGTAATTCCAGTTATTTTCATTTTTATGGCAGCAAAGACCAGCTTTGGGGAGTGCCCTGGTTTGGGTTGTCCCTGCCATCCTGGAGAGCCAGGCTGCCCTGAAGTGGTGACAATATATTACTGGCTGTGCACGACAGTCAGGAAATTCAATACCATTGGAGTGAAGTACTAAAGTGTGGTTCAGCCCCTGCCAAAGCATACCAGCTTCCACTCAGAATGTAAACAAACCTAATGGGCCTTTCAAATATCTAAAAGTTCCTCCTGATAGCTGGCAAGAATTAATGTGCTTTAATATGTTGTATTGCTTATTATGACATTATCCAGGACTACTACTATTAATTAATGGTTCTATTGCTGCTCTTAGCAACCAGCGGTGTTGCATAAAGAAAAAATAATAACACATTCTATTTCCTACAAAGCTGAAGTATGCTAACAAATTTTAATATTCATGCTTCCTTTGAATGGAAGCTTCTCATGGATGATTCAGTAACTTAGGGCAGATATTTCAGCATTACATTTCTGCTGAATTTCTTTGACTTTGATTTCTAAGACTGCAGAAATCTGCTAACAAACAGGTATCAGACTAACTTTGGAAAAATCGGTAATCAAGCATCCATAGGAAATAAAAAAGRGTGCCTACGTCCTTCCCTGCCTTGCCACCCCCTCCTCAGTTGCTATTAAAGCATTTGTGTTAAAAAGTCATTCCAAAATTTATTTTAAATGCCAAAAAGTGGGCACTGATCCCACAGGAGCTGGCTCAGCTATGGCCCACCATCTTGAACATATTCATTTTATCCAAATCTGTACCAAGGAGGGGGTTTGGGGTGTTGTTTTGGGGTTGAGCTTTATTTTTGAGTTAATAACAGTAGATTGTCAGAAGCAAGGAGGTGGAAATGACTTTGGGAACTTGCACAGTCAATGCTAAATGCCCACAGGTGAGCTGTGGCCAGGAGTGAACACGACAATTATGGGTTAAACGAGATAAAAACATCTCAATGCACAGTCAGAACATGTTCATGTTACACACAGCAGCCAGCTGGCTATAAATCCAAGAAGTAAGCTGGAAAGCTTTAGAGTTTAAATGGATGAATACAGATATAAAGGGAAGAACAGTGGTTTGTCGCCATATGAATGGCTTTTAACTGAAAAGAGTGGATTGCTTTCACGAGGGTTTGCCAAAAGAGCAACCTTGTTGAGATGAGAAAAAGAATAAGTATGATGATTGGGACATTCCATATATTTATATTTTCTGTCTTGTTTTGAGGCAGAGAAGTGTGATTCAGCGTGCCTGAACAATTATAACGTGGCTTTACATACAGGTGTTCCAGTGAATAGGGACACAAGTTCTCTAACAATACCTCTGCAGCTGATGGTCCATAAACAGGATTAGTCTATTGATTTATTCCAGACTCAAATCACACGAGCTGAGCTGTGAGAAGCCATGGACTACTTTTCTTTCCACATTTCCAGCTCCAAGTWATGTCGGCTATAGCCTTCTCTACTCTTTACATATGCATCACTGAACCTACTGCCAGCAACCCTACCTGTGCACACACCCACCAGACCACCCTGAGGCTGCTAAACCAACACCTCCCTGGCAGGCACAAAGGATGACAGAGGCATTTCTGAGACCTTTTTATCTTTTYATTAAATCAAGCAGAACCTTCTGGATTATACACCCAAGAAATGCCCTAGTAGGTTTTCATAAATGGATGAACCTGACTGACTTGGGGTTGTCCCRTGCAGGKCCAGGAGTTGGACTTTGATGAGCCTTGTGGGTCCTTTCCAGCTCAGGATATTATTCTTTGATTCTATGACTTTCTAGAAGTCTARTTACCCCACCTGAATGTTTTGGGATCTTAGCAGGATAAACTCTTGCTCTTTCTCCATCTAAGGCAGATGCAATTCCCTTTTGAATCCAAAACCAGAGCTCTGGTTCTCACTAACTCAAATATCAGCTAAACTTTAAAGGCATAGAATAACTTCACACTTGTAATCTCTGGTCATATTCACTTATATGCTATATAAATTATATATGTGTGTGTATATATATATATATATATATGTTTTTACAAAACTTTTTCGATGCTTAAAAGTGGCTGTAAGCTCCTGGGTTTGATGTACTCACTGTTGACAGAATCAGATGCAAACTGTAGGAAGACTGATAACGGCTTTGCTCCCCAAAACCTTTCTCCTGTGTCTCTGAACTGACTGAATGGGAACTGAGARGGAAAAGAACAAAGATTTGCTGTTCTTTACAGTCACGCAACGAAAGTGTAGGTTAAGTACAGGAAGTATTTGCAGATTCCAGATATTCTGTGGACCTTTGTTGCTTTTCCTTGCATTCAGATCTAATCTGAGCCCCTGCACAGAGCTGGACTTTCATGTTCTGTGGTCCTTCACTAACAGAAAACCCAACCCACTGTGACACTTAGGGCAAAGTGGAGTCAAGAACTTCAGCTTTATGTAGGCACTTATTCACGCCAATGCATTAAGGAAAAAATGGTTCACCAACAAGAGAAGGCTTAAAATTATATTCATGAATAAATTAATAAACATATTTAATATATACTCACAGTAGAACATGCCTACAGACTGGAAAGATAAGTTATATCTTTTAGAAGAAGTTTGGATAGACAGTTTGATGTTCCACATCAAATATAAAAACACTGTGTGATCTTTAAGCCTCAGGGGTATAAAAATACTAAGTGTTTCTTTTTTGTTGTGATACCAAATATGTCTATACCTCCAACTGATTCAAGTCACCACTAATAACCACTGGGATATTTTTAGGAGGTCCTTCAAACGGAAGGGTAGTATTTTCACTACAATTTTGAACAAGCAATAAATTGTGTTTGGTTCTTTAGCTTCAATCAAGCACCAATTTTGGATTATTTATCTGAAGTCAGAATTCTTAAAATATGCCTTTTTTTTTTTTTTCACATAAGCAATTTGGGGGAAAAAAAATCCTCTCCACAATTTGAGTGCAATCAGCTATTCTAGTATAACTGGCTCTGATTTGAAGGTAAGGTTCATGATCAGATATATTTAAGGAGGGCTGTATGATCAATTTAAGAGGTATCCCGCCAGTATCCAAATGAATAAGCATAAAGAACATTATTTTACTTTCATTATGCTTCTGTATCACCTTTGATTCTCACAATCTTGTTTGTACTTAACATTATTCTGCATATTTTGCAGGAGAAGTGCTCATACCAGGATGGGCAACTCAAATTTGTCAATCAGCAATATCTGGCACTGAAAATAGGTCTCAACATGAATAGGAAAATATCTGGCTGTCAGATATCCAGAAGAATTATACGCCAAAAAAGTGTTAGGGAATTTCCAGCTCTCACAAGAGCATCCAGCTAATTCCTGATGGATCATCTGTACCTTTGTGTGCTTTCTGGAAACACGTTCCTCCTTCTCCTTTATTGTCCTTTATGAAGAAAAACGAAGATGGAACTCTCACCAGAAAATAAGAAAAACATTAACCTCTAAGTCCCTCTGATTTTGGTAAACAGTGAGATCACTGGAAATCTTAGCTTCTGCATATGAATTAGAGGASAATAATGGGACTGAGCAAAAAGTCATGGACTATGTTCATCAATATGTGCCTTTTATGTAAACTAGATTGTTAATTGAAAACCCATTTTCAGAGTCTCTTAAGAGGCAATCACCTTAAAATTAATCAAAGTCCTGTTTTGCTGTTGTTTTTCTAATAGGGCTTGTGCTCCTTTAGATGCTCAGAAAATTGCCTGGAGCAGAGACTGGAGCCAGAGGCTTTGGGGTTCGTGTCTCAGAGCCCATTTTTCCTGGGGCTGATGAAGTTGGAGGGGGCTCAGCCCGGAGAAAAGGAGGCTCAGGGGGGACCTTCCGGCTCTGCACAACTCCCTGACAGGAGGGTGCAGCCAGGTGGGGGTCAGGCTCTGCTCCCAAGTAAAAAGTGAAAGGACGAGAGGAAATGGCCTGAAGTTGTGTCAGGGGAGGTTTGAGTTGGATATTTGGGAAAATTTCTTCACTGAAAAGGCCTCACCAGCCACTGCAGTAGGTCACAGTCCCCAAAACAACGGAATTTCAGCTCCATTTTCCATCTGATCATCACCCGGCCCTTAGTTCTCAATCACTTCTTTTCCCATTTACCCATGACTTTCCCTGTTTGCCATCTCTACTAAATCTCCCTCTGTGAGGCACATGGAACAAAGTCTTCATGAACAATTTTGGATGGTTTTGTTCTATGTACACCTCCTTAAAATATTCCTTAACTTACTTCTTCAGTGCCTACCAATGACTCATTAAAAAAATAATCTCATACTAGCAACACAGTGATAGATATCAAAGGTGAAAATTTGCCATTATTTTGCACTCAAACAGCCTGAACACATCTTCAAACAGCATAGAGAGGAAAGGCTTGTATTTGTCTACAGATGTATTTTCTTAACATTTTTTTCATCAATTTACTTCAGCAAGAATGACCAACTTAAATTTTTCAGTGTCTTCAAGGACCTTATTTCATGAATTTGTATAAAAGGCAGAAAAGTATATATAAATGTTTTAAAAGCAGCCAGGAGTTTTTGTGGAAACAGTGCCATTAGATTTAAAATACCAAACTCTCAAATTACTTCTGACACATTTGATCTGAGTCGCTTTTGAATTTGCACCTACAAACAATAAAAAACACTGGTGCTGAAGGAGACTGATTGTTTCCTTTGCAGTCTTTTACCACAGAGAAGTTATTCTCTCTTTCCCCCAGGTCTGACAGCCATTCAAATGTCCTGGGTTTGTTGCACACTAAACTAGAAATACGATCTCTCCTTGGAAACTCCCCTCAAAAAATAGTTTCTTCTGTCAATTCTCAGTAACTGCCTTCAATAACAAGCATGACTATTGAACCCTGAAAGTATCAATGTTCAGTCATCCTCCTGAGCTCACACATCACAGCTGCAGGGAATAAAGATGCTGAAAGACCGCGATCTCTCCCCATCGTTTGGATGTTTATCATAACCCTTTGTGATATTTAACTGGCACTGCTTTCCTCTCCTTCACTTCCAAAGGGATGAATCACAGGCTCGGTCTTCCAGGAACCAACCACTTGAGCTATTCTCTGCACTTCCTTCAGCTCTTCCTCGACTGCAGCCCGCCCTTTGACTGACCCCACCTTTAACAAACGTTCAAAGGGAGAGTCTCGGCTAAAATGTGTACTAAGCCTCCTGAGAATGACCAACCAACACCTAAACCCCAGATTTATAACAAAGAACTTCCCAGAGCCAGTGGGATTTGTTCAGAGGCTGGAGTGAAGAAGASTCACTATGGAAAGTCAGATTTATTCACTTTCTTCTTTAATAATAATACACTATGCTGTCTGTAGACGGCTCTGAGTTATACACAGGACATTAACCACAGATTCATGCAAAATTAGAGGGCATAGTCTACATCAGGTAGTCTTCACTATAATTAACTGTTAATTTTAAGTTACGACTTGCAAAAAACTAGATAAGCAAGCCACCAGTTCAGTAAAAAAGGTCTGCAGTTCCCTAAWGATGAATTTATGCTCAGATGCTTAGAGTGAAAAGTGTAAGAACTCACTTCCTGAGTTAACATCATCGAGGAAAAAAACATCAATGAAAAAACGGAAATTCAGTGTCTGAGAGCCAACAGGCATACAGAATTTTTTGAATCAGTGAAAAGGGYTGAAGTTACATCCAAGGAAAATGCAACAAATCAAAGAATCCTCAAACAAGACAAAGAATCCTCAAAATGGAAAACCACCTTGAAATACTTTTCTGAAGTTTCCAAACCAGGTTTGGCCTCAGTGATCTTACAGGGCTTTCCCAAGCTCAGTGACTCTGTGACCCATCCAAGCTGTGACATCAGTTTGAAGTGGCTTCGGTGCCACCACTAAGGACCATCATCTAATGGCCAAGAGACGCAGGAAGCCTCCTTGTSCCTCCATCTCCAGTCCTGATTTATCATCTACTGCTATTTTCAGCAGTCCCTTGGCTTTTCTGTCCCAAAAAAGGTGGTTCTTTTGCCCTGATGCCAACACCAGTGGTACCTGATCTACTTCTGTAGCTTTCTGATCTTACTGTAGCACAACCAACAGCAACAGTAAAACACATTTTTCACAGAGCAACATGTTAAAAAAAAAAATCAACTTTTTTCCTAATAAAACGTTTCTCTTAGGTATAGCATTTACAAAGAGTAACAGAAACTATTTTTAATATTTTGGGAATGTAGTCCTTAACTCAAAATATTCCCAGAATTATTTGCCATTACAATTCAGAACCTGTGTCTAACTTGGAAATTTGGTATTTTTCTCCTGAGTTTTACAGTATACTAAACAGTTTAAGTACTCTTTATAGAGGAAGTAATACAGAGTTATCTGTAGAATCAGTAATGGAACCAGTAAGCCAATGGTCTTCCATTTCTGAAGTTCCCTAGTTATTCTGAAGCAATAAAAATTCACCAAGGCAGCAGCAAGAAAGCAAGTGGACACTTCCCCACAGCATCTCAACAACAAACAGCAGAACTGTGATACTTCACCGGAATGTTCCAAACCTAAATTGAATGGCAGCATGATTGCTGTGGTTCCAGTTATGTTAATTAGGCTGGATTCATGGTTCATTGAGGCTGCAATTATGCTGCAAAGAAATGCTGCAAGCATCCCATCCTCCTGCAGTCTGCTGAGTGTGCTCCCATTCCTCTTGGGGCAAAAAAGACTTTCTGAAGGGATTATACACTGGAGTCACATTTGCACTTAGACCACACGCTCGGTGAAGATGCAATTAGATGACCATGTTTGGAAACTTCCTTCCTTTTCAGATTTAATAGGAAAAATAGCTTTCCAAGTTCCTTGGCCATTTTTTAAGCATGCTTTACTTTGCCAATTTGCATACTAAGCATACAAATTATAAGCCTTATTAGCCCCATTTCAACCGTAGGGTAAGTAAAGAAGGGGAAGAGTTTTGCCCAAAGTTATGCAGCTCTTCAGTGGAAAGAGAACTGAAGTGGCTCCCATCTTCTTAAGGTTAATGGTTGGACTYGATGATCTTGGAAGGYTTTTCCAAACTAAATGTTTCTACGATTCTTTTAATGACATTCCCCAACTTACTACTGTGGATAGGACATGCACCCCAGATAAAATGCAAAACCTTCTGCTAGAAAAGTGATTCAAAAAAGAGGGACAAATGGGCATTAAGTCCCAAACAACTGAGAGAAGATTCATGATGCGCTAAAAGAGAAGGAAATAATTTAAAACGGTAGCAGCTCCTTCCCTGAATGGGAAAGGTGTGCTGGCCCCTAAACAGAACTTTTCAAACTATCTGGGTTGAAGAGGCAGTGACAGAGGAAGATGATTTTTCAAGCAAGCAACCAGTCTGGCTTTCTTTAGGAACAGATCTATTTTTAAAACCAGCCTCTTGAGAGAAACACATTTTCCAATGGTTTTCTTCTCAAAGAAAGATGATGTGGGATCAGGTGTCTAAACTGAGGCAAGGTTAATGCAGACCTCCAAAGGACCAAGCATCCTTAGAGCCTAATTTCCAGCTTCACAACCAACTCAAGTGCTTAGAAGTTCAAGTCTCATTAAAAACCAACGGTGCTTAAGCCCTTAAATTTTAATTTTTTTTTTTTAAATTTAAGCAGATCTCAAAAAAAAATTTGATACCAGCCACTTCAAAGCTGGCTCCCCGAACTCAGGGATGATTGAGTTTCCATAATACAATTATGGCTGGAACGGAGCTGGATTGAAAGCGAGGTTCAGCTTTCAAACAACGTCCCCAAAACAGTTGCAGATGATGTGCATTTCAGCTTTCTGATCCTCAGGTGACACTGGGATGATTGGTATTAGTGAGATACACATTAGAAGGCGAAGGCAATGCCCTAACTAGAAATAACCATCTTTTCCACAGATGGATGGACATCCATAACAATTTAATCTAACGAGACATCGAGCTTACATGCCCATTTGAAAAATCATAACGGCACTTGTCTGGCAGGTTTGTTCCTCGATGCTTCATTCAATGACTATTCCATTCTTTTGCTTTTTTTAAACTAATATTATCACAGGTCTTTTTCCAGATTAAATCTACCAGCAGTTCTTACCCAGGCCACAGCTTCAATTAATACCAATTTGAGTCTTTAACACAAGGAATTCATGCATTGACTGAGCTTTGGATCTGGCTTTTAAAATGAATTTTGTAATGCTCCTAAGATGAGGAACCTAAACCAGTCTGACAGTGAAATCAGTCACTACATGAACAGAAATCTAAAAGCACATCAGGAACAATATTTAATAGACCCTAAATAATATCAGTTTGAGAAATAATTGTACTTTATGTAAGAGCATGATAAGAAATCTGTTTTCTGATATATTATTAGCYCAGTGGATCTGACTTGCAATTTACTCTGCCTGCTTAGGCTGGAGTTTAAATACAACACGAAAAACGATGTCATGTCTCCCAGACAGGAAAGCTCCAAAAGTTTTATCGCTCTCACTTGAAAGCATTA
This sequence comes from Amblyornis subalaris, assembly GCA_018881555.1. Lineage (NCBI taxonomy): Eukaryota > Metazoa > Chordata > Aves > Passeriformes > Ptilonorhynchidae > Amblyornis > Amblyornis subalaris. The sequence continues at coordinate 1,840,787 of JACAXG010000106.1, forward strand.
CCACGAATAGGAGGAAAACTAAATATTAAATACACCATTAACAGGAAAATTATTTCAAATCAGTGAAGCATGACGAGACCCAAGTATACTGTTTCTCAATTCCTTTTTTCCTAATGTACACTGAGGAGACAGTAAGGTAGTAAATGGCCAAGGTTCAAAGACAAGACATAAACTACATGAAATTAGGAACAGCGTAAATCTTAAGAACAGCACAAAACTCTGAAGAAAATTAGAAAAGAGCCTAGTTTGAATTCATTAATGACTTCTCACCAACTTTTTTTTTTTCCCGAAAGAAGGTAAAGCTGCTATACTGTTAAATTCTACTAACTTTAAAGTTAAATAGTTTATTTTAAAGCTGCATTCACCAAATCTGCTCTCAAACCAAAACCAACAGCTACTTTATTATTTTGTCTCATAAGCCAAGTAGTAAACTAATACTGTAAAACATAAACTGGATRTTTTATTTATAACTAAAAGATGGTCTAATGCCTAATGAATGCCTGCTGCTCACCAACTGAAAAGTTATGGAATATAGTAAAAAACCTTTTACCAATTCATTAGGCAGGCAAAACTCACCTTTACAACCCAGGCTAAAAACCTGTCCTCACTGGTGCTCTCTAAGTGTTTGAAGAAAGCATGAATTGCTCCACAATGGAAGAGGCAGGCWCAGAGGTGCATTAAGAAACCAGTTCCTAGAGCCTTTCTAACCACAAATACTCTGGTTTCATCAAGTTTAGTCTGACAATCRGGTCCAGTTGATGTTATTGGTCAGATATCAACACCCCCTGACTCCAGCACAGCAATCCTGGCAGCACATCTTTACCTCTAAGACTCATCCGCCCTTGRCAACAGCAAGAAGGATTCCTCTATTACCTGCAGTGATTTATGGAAAAGGCTTTGAAATGTCCCATGCTCCACCATCTCTGCTGAAGGAAGATGGTCCATGGAGGTGATTACATCTTCACATGATAGATCATCCATTACTGACAGCTTTTATATTTCTCAACTTGAAAAAAAAAACCCAAGCCCTTGTCTACATATGGATACATAACACATTTGAAATGTGTAAGGAGAGTATAAAGACTGAGGGTTTAAACCCTTGGTTTATCAGCTCTACAGGCCCAATTTTGCAATCAACTAAACCTACAGTACATTTTCATCAAGTGCTGCAAATCAGCAAAATATTAAATGAATCTTGAAAAAATGATTATGAATCCACAGTTCTGTTTGACTGTATAATTCTATTTAAGATTAAAATTACTATCATAAAAAGGCCACTTTCTGAATGTAATTCCACAAAAACATCATCACAAAAGCTTTTACTGCTATTTATGTCAGAATGTATTTTAAACAGTTCTAATCATTTACCTTTGTGGACACTTAATTAAAATTACAAAACCAATTTTAATCTGTAGTCCAATTAATATGCAAATATATGCAAATGTGGTAAATCAAGGTGGTGATTAAGTTAAGGACACTCTATTTCATGTCTGCTTTAAGTGTGAAAACAAACAATCTTTTTTGTAATTGTACTGATGGATTGTGATGTTTATAGGGTTAGTATGGGGTACAAATGTTTATGCATCAACATTATGCCAAAACAAAGATTTTATACTCTGGAGTGATTTAGCATCCAGCATACATTCAGATGTAACAAAGTCATTTTGCAGTCATCTTGTGAATTAGAATAAGGTCAAAGCAAAGTTAAATTTCTATGTCATCCATTTGTATGGCTATTTAAAATTCAACAATCACTTTCTGATGTGTTAGGTAAGAGCCAAGAAGTCTCAAGAATGGCATATTATCACCCTTTATCATTTAGTGTTCATAATACACTGGTTTATCTTTGATACTATTACAGAAATAGTTCTCCCATTAAGGTGCAAAGATATTCATCCTTTTTAACCCTTTTTCCTCCACAAGTTCCAATTTTTCAATCTGCAGCCAAAGGTTCATCTACCAGTGAGGGTTTCTCTACAGATATGCACTAYACTCACTAAGTATTGCCAAAGGACCCATTTTTGCAGCCCCTTTTCACCCCTTCCTTCCCCCCACTGCTGATTTGGAGAGTTTGATGCTCCTTCTCATTTGCCCAAAGTAAAGTCTATCTGTTGCTCTTTGTAGGGATAAATCTGAACTCCTCCATTTAGAGCAACTACACCCTTGGACTGAACTAACTGACTTTCTCTGTCAAGAAAATAATGATATTGGTAAAGGTAATATTTAATTTTACAGATTATTTGAGTTCATAAAAGAGCACAGCTTCCCCTTTGATACATATTCTCAGGAGTTGCCAAATGTTTATACAATTATTGCAAAAGGACCGTGTTCACCTCACGTCATACTGAGATATTGGAGTATAAAACCCCACAGAATCCCTCTCCTTACAGCTTTATCAAATACAACAATCAGAAAACACTTCAAAAAACTTTTTCAATGTTGTTTTCACTGATGTGCTTCATTTCTCTTTTTTTTTTGACAATTATGTCCAGAATAGTTCACAAGATTAAGACGAGGTATTATTAAAATATTTTTACTCCAAATATGTTATGCTTCTGCATTACTGTTGTCACCACAAGACATGAGAGTAGGAAATTCAGCTCATCTCAGTAAAGCTTCTTTTAAAAGCCACAAGTCTCCTAATGAACACAAAATATTTGGAAACTACTAAAAATATTTTAGCATTTTTAACAAGGGAAATGGACACACGACGTTTTTGTAATAACAGACCTTATAGACTTGCATTTGGGATGCAAATCTTGGAATACACCACCAGACCTATCATTAGGTTCCTGTGAAAAGCAGGACTAACATATTTATGTGTCTCCTGATCTAACAGACACTAACAAAGCACCATAAAACTCACCTGTCAGAGGCACTCAAAAGATCTTTTAGCATGTGGCTCTGGCTTAAAAAACCCCACTAGCTCCTCCTCCTTTGAACTGGACTCTCACGAAAGAGAAATTCTTCAGATATCCTGTTCTACCTCCAACAGCTCTTCACCAYGAAGGACCTGTGTCTAATTTCCACCATTTTTTGATGTATTTTTCAAAAAGGAAAGCAAATTGATTTCTGGAGAGAACACAGCCAGCAATGTAGCTGGACCTGGCTCTGACAAATAAGAATGAACTTGAGAATTGTGGATGGGTTTTGGTGCCAATGGAAGCTGGGAAGGTGAAGATCTCAACGAAAAGAGTTGCACACAGTCTAACCATTAGTTAGCATGTTCCAATATTTAACTATATGTCCATAATTGTAATTCCAGCCCCTCGCTCTGGAATCAATGGACACAGAGACCACTGAGCAGCATCTGAGCCAAARGGAAAATCACCCAGCAACTGTGTCCTGCCATGGTGGCCACCTCACCACAGAGCTGCATGGCTCTCTGGCTTGGGAAGAGCCATTCCTTAACTCAACTGCACATTGCTTGTCCTGCCTGGATGAAAATCAGTGTAATGACCACAGGAGTGTYGTTGCAGCCAGGCCCTCAAGCTGCCTCTTGACAGCACAGAGAGCACTGACCTCCGAAGGGCTTTTCYGGGGTCTGGAGATTGTGTGTTCACACTCCTGGCTGGTTCTTGAGGAGCAGAATGAGTAAGACCTTTGCCATGTAGTTAAATACAGRAGAACAGAGCAACACGGTGCTCAGATGAGCACTCAGCCGAACATGAAGAAGGTTCTGCGTTAGCGCTGCCAGAGACACCTCCATCTATTCTTTGAGTCTGAAATCAAACATTGAGGTATCAAATACGCCAGCAGAGTTCACAGAGCTGCTGATGCTTCGGCTGGAGCTTATTTTTCAGTGGGAGATAAAAGGTGATTCTCTGTATTAGGTTATCATCACAGGATGAATTTGTTGTAGCTGACTGCACTAATACAATAGTGCTGCCAACGCATAGTGAAACTTAATCCCTCTGAAGGCACACGAGCTTCTTTTAAGTTTCAAACCTATACCATTGAAAAACATCTTACTACTGTGTATTCAGGAGTACTTTTCTCTTTAGCTGCTCTTCTCATCCTTTTCGCTATTTGTATTTATTTCGATGGAGCGCTGATTTAAACCAGAACTGCAAATAAGTAATTGCTCTTGGTCATTCTCTACTTAACCACTGAAATTTTGCATAACCAGTTTTGATACACCCAGTTATAAAATATTCTTCTTGTGGTGATCCAGATAGCAGTTTTCATACATATTCGAAAACTCAGGCACCATCTTGCTACAACAACAGAGTGGCATTCCACCTCCAAATGTAGTTCCAGAGGTAAATCACACATCTAAGAAAATCAAAACAAATGCAGCAGCATCTCATGGACGAACAGGAATACTACAAAGAAAAGAAAATAATCTAATTCTCTAAAAGCAACCCTTCCACACAGCTTATCTTTAAAATTCTACTCTGTAAATGGTCAGAGCTTTCTTTTAAAAGTTAAAGGTACACGGAAAATTAAAAAGGTTTTTTTTCTAATGTACAGCATGCTTGGATCATGCTTCTTCACATTAGAAATTCAGGTCCTGTGTGTCCTAGGAGGATGCATGGTGACTGGGGAGCTGGAGTGAAATGACCATGTTATCACAAGGAAGAAGAATGTGGAAACTGAGTAATCGRGCACAGAACTGCTCTTTGGGTGAGGTTTGCACTGGGTTTAGTTTATTAACCAGTGTTGATCTTGTCCAGCTACTAAATAAGAAAAAGCCAGATGAAAGATTTTCCTCTTTGTCTCAATAACCCCTGACAATCTAAGTGTAGGAGATGAAAATGAAAATGCTTTAACGCACACTGGTCTTCCCTGTGTGTGTTTGGGYGGGAATGGCCTAAACATTTTACAATCTTCAAGATTAAAAAAACAGTGAAAATATGAATGAGAAATTAGTATCGTAAAGCAAAAAACTCTTCTCCAAGTTTCATTTATGGATCACAGGGCAACAGAAATCAGAGACCTTGTGGGGAAAAAAAATTGCATTTTTTTTTTCTGCTGGCTCTTTCTCAAGTTTCCTCTCACTCTTGAGGTAAAATCCTCCTGTAAGGAGGATTTTTTGACTGAGTGCCTTAAAAGAGGGCCCTCATTTACCTAATATTCAATACTGATTTAAATTACTAGGTTTCTTAAGTTTCTGACCTCCTGTATTTTATGATGTATTTAAAACACTTTGACTCTTATGAACCATTTAATTAAATAGATAATAACTGCACATTTGTCCTACTTGCCATTCACCAAAGTTAAGTYTCAACATTACTTCTGGAACTCTCCTGCATGCCTGTCATTCACCAGCTTTCATTTCAAACTACAGAGGGGAAAAATTGTCCTTGATTATTCCTATGATATTGATGACACCAACACATGGCATTGGGAAAGCTGAGAAACAAATTTGCAGTTTTTAAGTCTGTGGATAGTGTTTCATGGCTGGAAGGAGAAATCAGATTCTCAGATGATACAAATTGCTATAATTGGCTTACGTGGAACTGCAGATCTTTAGGTCAGATGAAGATCTGGTGCACAAACCATGGCTGCTCAAACAAATCGTTCAGAAACAACCTCCGTGCCTTCTGCACCCGAACACCTCACAGAGAACAGATCACAGCCATAAGGAAAGAGAGATCTCTGAGCTGTATAAAAAATGAAAAATCTCTGTATTCATCCCAATATTAYGCTGCTATTTTGGTTACAAGATTTAYGGCACACTTCCTACCCAACTAAGGCAACTCACAAATGCTGCATCGACTCGGCTGCTTGTGGCTTCATCAATAAAATGGAGTCTGTCAGAATCAGACGCTTATTTTTCAGGATTAAGGAATCCATGTCATAGTTAAAACACTTTYGTGTGCTTAATGGACTTACCCCAGTTGTGCTGGAAAGGGCCTTTCAGTCTGCATTATAAACCGACTGTTTTCGTATTTTAAAAAGTTTAAAAAATAAATGCTTGCTGACACAGCAATGGCCATAACACAAACCTTTATTTGAAGAATATGACTGCCTTTCTGAGAGTGACCTGAGCAGGATCTTGGAGTAGGATCACCAACATGGGTTRAAAAATGTCTGTGTGTGGGTCCCTGTGTGTGGTTTGGCTTTTAATAAAAATTTAGGATTCCTATGGAAGGCACAAAATACCACATGCATTGCTGCCTTGTGAATTGATGCAACAGAGGAATAAGGGGAATAAYAGAGGGATTCCTTTCTTTTTACACATTTTGCTGATAAACCTGCCTAAATAACTGACTTTGATACCAACTCAGACAGTATGGCTCAATTCTTTAGAACTATCTCAACATCCTGTGCATTTGAGGACTTTCTCCCATGTCCGTGAGCACCCAATGAGGGGGGAAAAAGGACTCTATAGGACTGTCTCAAAAATTCAACCTTTGGCTTAAACTGCCTCAGAAATAGGGGCAAATGCTTGAAATGTTAAAATCTTGATTATTGGTAAATAAAACAACTGAGCACACTGGGCTCCTACAGGCTCAAGTGTGCGTGCACACACAGGCATGCATGAGCACACATGTGTAAAGGACTTCTGCTCAATCCTTCGTAGGAAACCAGCTGACGACAAATACTTTTGATCTGCTTAGAAATGTGGTTTCGTAGTTCAGTCCTTTGGGGCCTGAGAACTTCGCTCATCATGTCTCTGGGGCATTACACAGTAATCTCTGAAAAACTGCATGCTAGATTAGCTCTGAGGATATTTCCGATGATAAAAGGCACTGAGGATCTTTATATTTTTGTGGCTTGATGAAGACCAGCATCTCCCAGTCAGACATGGCAAGTCCAGCACCCTGGGAGGGGTCAGGAACTTTAGAAAGCAAACAGCAGCAGTGCAAATCTTCAACTGCCAGAATATCTCAAAGGTAGAAAAACCCACAAYCACATCTTTCCACAGGCAGGTTCAAACAGCCCTCTTGGTTTCCATCACAAGGCAAGCTCTTGCTTCCTACGTCTCAACTTTCTATTGCTGCCTCATTGTGTATTTGTAGCACACGCTGCAATTAATAGTGGCAGTATGTAGGCAGCTCTGAGGACACATCCCCATCGACATCCACAGTCCTCAATTTCACTCAATTCCTTATTTATCCCCTCCCTCAGCCAGAAGAACCCCATATGATCTGCAGCATCTCTGCATCCTCACTGCTGTCCTATTGTAAAGATGGTGACTAAAGAGAGGTCACAACACAAACTATGGCAGAGGAACAGCTGACCAGGAGGCAGATGCCAGAGAAATGTTTCAGGATGTCATGCTGCTTTTATGGTTTCTCCAAAACTATAAAATGCATGGAACTACACAGCTTAAATGTATTAAACCAAAGGAACCACTCCCTGCTGAAAAGTCCTGATAAATAATGTAACCTAGAATCACTGAATGGTTTGGGTTGGAAGGGATATTAAAGGGATATCATCTTGTTCCACCCTTACAATTCCTTCCTAAGATCTAATCTAAATCTTCCTCCTTCATCTTAAGGCCATTCCCCCTTGTAGGCGTAACTTAAGCAGAATTGTTATACCATCATCCCACAGAAAAGTGACAATTTTGTTTTGCTGGTAAGTGCTGCTATGACTRTTATTCTAAAAGCTGTGCAATTTAACTATTAGACCATATCAGTTAGAGGTGGAGTGCATCAACSCTGCCTTCTAACCAGTGCAATACTCCACCCCAAGGGAATTTTCTATACATTTAATAGTAGATTTACTCAATATTCTATGAAGAGACACAAAAAACTACAGAAAAATGACGTTGTTCATCCTGTTTCTACCGATCTTTCTTCTGTCACATGCCACAGAAATGTTTTGACAACTACAAGAATATTTTAGAAAGATGAATAAAAGCAATGGACTACAAAATAGTCTTGTTTATGAGAACATCAACACGTTAGCCTCATTCTTTTGAATGAGAAAAAGCCACAGATCTGTCAGGTGAAGAAAATGATCTTCACATTGAGAGGGAAATGGATGTAGATGACTGAAAACTTGAAATTTATTAGCATTTTATTTTCCCTATATTAAAAAATAAACCTCACTACAGCAAAGTTTCTGCAGAATAAAAAACTCTTGATGGCTATGAGAAGACAAGCAAAGGAGAGAAGACTGATGATGCAGCTGCCTGCTGCACCAAAAATGAGTGAGCACCTAAAAACCATCAKGATTTATTATGCACATAGCTGGGGCTCTGAGAGAGCACAGAGATATTACCTCCAGCACGTCTCATTAATAGGTTAAATTCTGTTGTTAAAATTGTTTATGTGTTTCACCTCTTTCCAATCAGCTGAACAATGCACTGTCAGAGTACAGAATTAGAAGTGCGTGGTTTCGAGCCTAGGACAATCCTTGACGAGCACATTTAAACTTAACATGAACCTGGATGCAATTTAAAAGAAGTCAGGGAATGAGGTGACAATAGAAAGGTTGTTATGGGAAGCACAGGAATAGGCACTGCTGAGAGAGGATACAACCCCACCTTCCCACTTAAGTATCAGATACAAAAGAATCATCAAAATTAACACGGGAAGAGCCGTGACAGCAACCACTTCACATCCAATTCCGTAGGTAGATGATCCAAACCCCATGCAGGCAAAGCCCTAAAATACACAGGCAAGTTCAGTAAGATCAAACACTTTTTTCCACACTGTCCAAAGCCATTCTAACATTATTCTGAGCATTAAACCTTTCATGGTAAAGGTGCTGATTATGGTTCTTTGACATTTGGAAGCTCCTAGAGAGGAGGTTTAAAGGCCATTTATCAGCAATGTAACCTGATGCTACTAATATATGTATGTTTGGTTTATTCATTCATGTTTTGTTTATTCCATGCTTTTGTACATGCTGATATTTAAAGGTAAAAACTGAAAATAAATGGAGGGTGTTACACTGGATGCCAAATTTCTGCACCTGTGTTTGATCCCTGACCATCAGTGGTTGTACACGGAAAATCAACTTCGAGTTTAAGTGTCTCAACTGTCATAGCAGTGACACTATCACTGAAATTATGGATTCCTGATTTTAAGAAATTTTTAAGAAATAAATTCATTTACTGGCAGATATTCAGGCACCAAAGAAATCTGAGTTTAACCAGTACACTGATTAAAATTTCCACCACAACACAATTGTGTACACGAGCCTGTATTAAGATCTGCTTGCAGATTCCCCAGAATCCCCTTATGCTGAGCCTTCCTTTTAAAATACTTCCAAATACTCCTTTGCAGCAGCTTTGCTTACCCTTTAGTTACTGCCCAGCCTTAGGTGACTTCAGCAGGGTCGGGACCAGTTCCCCCATTCTCCCATGTGCAATGATTCCTGGTATTTTACCTGATATCTACATCTGTATTAAATTTAGACATTTAGAAATAAATAAAGTGCAGCTCACCCCTCATATAGTGATCCAGACATATAAAAAGAATTGCAGAGTTCTATTTCTGGGTACACACTAATTCTTGATAACAAAATAACTACTTGTTCCCAATAATTTCTTCTGGCACGCAGCAGTAGTACTTTTTGTAATCCACTTTATTCATCTGCAGTAATTCATCCCATTCAGAAGAACAGGATTTAAAAATAATATTTAAACAAGGTTGAGGATAACAACTAAAAGGTGCCCACAAGAGACATATTTAAATGCCTGCTAAATATATTTACCTAAGTCAACAGTGAAGTTTTATTTGGCAATTCTGCATTTTAAAGCTATTGTCTCAATTAGGCCAAAAAGGAGGATACTGCTTATGACTGCAAGTCTCTGCCTGCATTCATTTATTGTTCAGTTCACAGTCTCTGAATACAACACAATCCTCCAACGGAGTCAGCTTTCATAATTCAGCAGTACAAAGTCTGCAAACACATGTAACCTAGATCCATATTTCACAGTGACAGCATATGATAGCAGAATGTGAAGTATTAATGCTAGTGTCACTACAGTCCTACACTCTACTGCACTTTAAGAGAAAGCAGCTGCTGAGATGAAATGTGTGCCAACTGTCTGAAGACAGAAACATAAGAAACATTCCTTCTGTTACAAAGGGAGAGACACACACAAACAGACTTTCTTTTAGACTCAACAAGCACAAAGTTTCTTACTTTCGCCTCTTACATTTCTATTTCAGAACCGCCTGCGCGCCGGGGGAAGGACGCGCCTGGGTGGAAGTCCCAGCCCGGCCACGGAGCAGCTCCCGAGGCAGGGCAGGGTTGGGTGAAGGTGATGCAGCAGCACAGGAAACTGCTGGAATGGCGACACCAATCTGGCACGATTCTCCAGAATCAGTTACAGAACCATGGAATCCCTGAATCATTTAGGTTGGAAAAGCCCTCTAAGATCACATTGAGTCCAACTGCTCCCCCAGCACTGCCAAGGCCACCACTGACCCACGTCCCCAAGTGCCACATCCATGTCTCTTTTAAGTCCCTCCAAGACAATGATTCCACCACTGCCCTGGGCAGCTTACACCAGTGCTGGACAACCCTTTCCATGAAGAAATTTTCCCTAATATCCAGGCTAAACCTCCCCTGGCACAACCTGTGGCCGTTTCCTCTCATCCTGTCACTTACTCCCTGAGGGAAGAGYCTGACCCCCACCTGGCTGCACCCTCCTGTCAGGGAGTCATGGAGAGCAATAAAGTCTCCCCTGAGCCTTCTTTTCTCCAGGCTGAGCCCCCCCAGCTCCCTCAGCTGCTCCTCATACATCCAAGAAAACTCAATTCCCAGCAAATACCTGATGAGATATTAGATGTAAACATCCACAATGCTTGTTAGAGATACTTCAGGACCTTCCAGGAATACTACAGCAGCTTTTCAATAACCAAAGCAGTGGAATACTCTCCTGCCTGCAAACACCTTTGTCCTAACCCATCCTTGTGGAGCATGTGTTGTGTACCTGCTACCGAGAGCTTTCTTAATTGGACTAAGGGACACGCTGCAGAACTGTAAAATGGATTAATAAGGTGCATTTTTTTTAATCTGTTCTCTATATAGAGATCAGTAGAGAACCTGCTCTTCTTGATTTGTGCCTAGTCCTGGAGCAACACCACCAAATGATCTCCCACACACTGTATCACCACCTTTTACGCCCAGCACTACAATAAGAGTGTGACATAATCTGAAACGTTCGGCCGTAATTCACTTAAAAACTACTACAACCTCATTGACCTCCTTATCAAACAATTTATTGTGCATTTACAGACTGGACAATGAAATAGAGGAGGTAAGGTATTAATGGTGACACTATTTGGCAAGCTCATAGCACAGTTCATTCAAAAGGCAATTTTAAAATTGAATGAAGAGGTTTGACTAGGCAATAAAAACAGCCACAATGCCAGTGAACAGTACTTAGGAGGAAAGCCTCTAATTATCCTATTTATAAATCAACAGCAATTTTACTGATGACTTCTTCTCAAACTTGATTAAAATAACTTCAAAAAATTAAAAAATAATCAGATCATATTTATTTTATTAAATTACGATTTTAAAGCGTTATTGATTCTCTTCATAAATGAAAATGATAAAAACTTGAGGACAAGAACGAGACAACATTTTTTAAGAGAAACATTTGTACAACACTCTGCAACATAATTATAGTGCTGCCCTTGGGGAAGGGGATTTTATTTTATAATGAGAATGTTTACACTGTTATGGGGTTCAATCTATCTGGGAGGGAAGGTTAAACTTCTTTCCATTAAAGACAGGCTTATAATGAAAAGCTCTGAAAGGAGAATGGAGTCTAATATAGTAGATGTAATGGCCTATTAAATGATTCACACACACAAAATGAATCAAATTCATTGTATCTTACTGCTCTTTTATGACAAAATTGTTGAAAAAATAAAACTATTGTCAAGATAATTGCATATTACATATACTGTATTACTGTAACTACTATTCTTATTGGGTGACCCAGAGTCTACATTTTAGGGACGTTAATAGGACATTACATTTTAAATACTTTATAGTATTGGAATGTTGCACAAAAATCCCACTTTCACTCTGAAGGCAAAAATCAATTCAGACTTAAAGTCATGCTGCAATTCTGCATCATTCTTTTTCAATTAAGTTTTTGCATACATTCTTTATGATGTCATTTCTACATTCCTGCAACAGATGTTTGTTTATATCCCAATTTACCCAAATGCTGCCGTACTAGTCCCTGAATGTAACCTCTACAACCAGCTTGTGTTTCCAAAAACACGATACAAGAAATGTTGCCTTAAACTTGTCCCCTCAATCTACTGCTAAAAATCTCCACCTCTGATCAGCACACAGTCATGGACACTGTTCTTACAGGAGTTCGAATGTATCAAAAATAACAGAAGAAATTAAATAAAAGTCATGGTACATCTCTAAAAAAAATTAAATTATATATCAGCAGGTCAAAAAGTAGAAAACATTGGGTTTTGCATGAAGGATTGAAAATTTTACAGGAGATCTATAATGCAATAATTTGGCCTACTACTAAAAGCCCTGCAGTAATAATTACTGTTCATTAAGGAGCTGGTCTTGCAAACACTCAGAAAATCTACATGACTGCAGTTAGTCACCTACAGAACTGTCCAAACATGCTTAGGCACACTTATATCAAATATCAGAAACCTGGCTTATTATCTTTTTGGGGTGCTAATGTTTCTTAAATACTTGTTGCATTATTTTCACGTGTTGGCAAGTCACAGGATCTACCTGGTGTTACCATAATGCCAGTGAAAGTATAAATAATATAGGACTTAGAACATTCTGGGCACTTTTATCCAGTAAATAAAAACACAATCAGCAGTGGTCAGAGCCATCACCTTTCCAGACTAATGGACAAAACCTGGGATATCAGAAACTGTTAAAACTTCAAATTTCAAAAGTTTATAGAAGCCTTTGCACGTATTCCAAAGACATCAAAATACCTCAGAATCTCAAATAATTTCAACTAAGTTGCATAAAAAATAAGCCAGAATTTCTAAAGTCACCTGATAGTATTTAGATTTCTCAAAGGAGGATGACCTTGCAGAAGTAGGTCCTTATATTTTAATGAATAAAGGACTTAGTCAAGCATTTGAAGATCCACAATCTTATCTGAGCCTTTTTCAGTATTAAGGTTGCACAGGGCTTGGAGCAACCTGGTGTAGTGGAAGGTGTCCCTGCCCATGGCAGGGAATGAAATGAGATGATCTTTAAAGTTCCTTTCAATCCAAACCATCCTGTGATTCTATGAGTTCACTTTTCTTGCTTATAAAAGCAAGATACACTGAGGAGAACAAAGTCCTACCCACAAACAAGACTCTTTTCTACTAAATTAATAAAGTAACCACACACAAGTATGTGATACATAGAAGAGATGGAGAAATTAACAGTGTAGAAGGTAGCAAAACATAAATTAAAAATGGCACAGGTTGCTGAGGCCAAAAATAAGTTATTTTCCAAAGGTTCAGTAGTTGAGACTGGAGTGGGAAGTCTGAAAGGCAGCTCAATAGTTAGAGTACATGCAATCGAGAAATCAGCCCATTAAATAACTGCACTCCTAATTTACCATGGAGGAGACACTCTGAGACAGTTTCTAGTGGTGATTAATGTTAGACAAGGTAGATTGGCTTCAAAGGATGCTCTGAATAGTCTCAAATTGCAAGACAGACCTCAACTACCCTTCTTGGAGCAAAATAATGCCAATAATACACATTATCCAGCAGATGCTTTTCAACTAAGCAATTTAGGACTGTGTGTATATGGGATGAACATTCATTCAACAACCACCAGCAGTGAAGGTTCATCAAATAGGCAATTTATTTTCTCCTTCTCCTCGTATCTGTTTCCAGAACCTTCCTTCTCTGTTTATTACAACTACATTACCCATACTTCAGGCATCACTGTTACCACACTGGAATAATGCTGACACACCAAACTTGTTTATTGGTTGCCCACAGCTATGCAGGAGGATGAGCTGCACGTCCTCTCAACTCACTGTGTTTGGGTATCTCCACTTACCCAACAACTGCTCCGTGGATAGTTTGATTTTCTAGATGAAGAGAACTATCATTCCAATGCCCCCACAGAAAGGTTAAAGGTTTTGGACCTCTGAAAACAATGAAGTGCTCAAATCAAATTTCATACATCCAAACAATGCATCTTCATAATGGCGAGGCATCCTCCTAGTTAACATTCACTTTAGGATTTTCAAGTTAACAAATGCTTTCCAAACTCCATTTTTTCCTCAAGGAAAATCCATTTGTTTTCTTTATAGTAGGTCTTTTAAAAGGGAGTCATAACTGATGGATTACAACATGTTTCTACCTTTTCAATCTGAATTTCATAAGAATAAAATAAACCACAAATGAAAGTGCTTGTACCAGGCACGTTGAACCTTTCTTCTTCTATTAGCATATCAGTCTGCAATCATAACTAGATCAATAGCGAAGATATCTGCTTAAAAGAGCACCATGCTTTCTTTTGTCAGAAATTCATTACTTTTTATTAGGGTCATTGCTTGAAAACTTCAAAACACCATATGGACCTAATTGTGGTTTATTTTGGCAAAAAGGAAGACACTGTAGAACAATTGAGGCATTACATTCTACAATTCCATTACTTTCATCCCTCTCCGTTTTATTACTGTGTCATTAAAGGCAACTTGAGTGAGCGAAGAATTATAGTGTCATGTGTACGGGCTAGTAGATTAATAACAAAACACACTCAAGTTTAAAGGTATCTAACAGCTGTTTTCATTATTTTGTGTAAATACGCTTGAAGCATATCTATCTGATTAGTGGATAGAGTGCTCTTCTCTGTCACATGCCATGGGCACTGCTATGTGCAAGTAATCAAAGTGCTCAGAAAATGAGTTTACATTGTTCACTGCTGAAATACACAAATGTCAGAAAGTGACTGCGCATCAAAGCTTAGGCAAATCAGCTGCTGCAAACAAACAGACTCCAATGCACATCGCAGCTCTAAACATTCCTCTGCAGCACAATGACTGAACAGGACTTATTGCCAGCCCAAATGAAGTGATGCTCACGGAATAATAAGTCGCCAACGTATAGATGTGCTGACAGGTCCAGCACTGGGYACCGCTGAAAAGAGCTCAGCTGCTTCCAGAACCAGAGACACACTGGTTTAATATCATAAATATGTCATAGTATCAGGCAACTTCATGGATCTCACACAAGGTCTCATCAGAAAACAAACAGACAAAAAAGGATATTTTTTTACCTTTTAATATTTCTAAATATTTCCCATTATTTTTTTGTGACTAGTCTACCAGGAACCCTGACAGCTAATCCCTCCTTTTATTGGCAACCAAAAGACAACAGTTTAGGCACCCAAAAAGGGTCAAATCCTCTCTTTTCCATATATAGTCACATCATTCAAGATTGGTAATTCACACTCAGATGGCAGATAACACAGGTGGACTCTGAATCCAAAAGATGTGTGATGAAGTTTGAGGAAGGAAAGACAAAATTTCAGTCACTGAAAGGAATTACTGCATAAAAAGTTCTTCTTTCTGTCCTCTGTTTGCTTCTAGCACAGATTGAGGCAGTTTTACTATTAAAACTACTCTACACGAGGATGAAAATGAAAGAGCCTTACAGACTCATCAAAATAAGAAAGTTAACATAAACTCATTCTGACTCCAATGAGCTCAATGGAATAATTTTATCCAAATGCTTCAGTGAGCAAAAGTAAACTGAGGTAAAATGGTGGTTTCTTAGAGAGCCACAGGACTCAAACATTTTGCCTGAAGATGATTTTTGTTGAAGCACATCTCACCTAATGCTTTCCCAAATCCCTGTGGTTGTCAACCCTTTGGTACCACTTCAGTTTGACTTGTTTTTTGAGGGATGCTCAGGCTCCCAAAAAACAGCAACATCCATGAAGTTGTTGACATCCCATCCCAGGAAGAGTTCAAGGGTTGGATCATTAGGTTGGATAGAGCTTGGAGCAATGTGGTCTAGTGGAAGGTGTCCCTGCCCAAGGCAGGGTGGTTGGAACCAGATTGTCTTTAAGGCCCCTTTCAACCCAAACCATTACAGGATTTAATGATTCTAAGAGTGAGGCCTCAAAAACTCCCTTGTTGCAAAGGCAGAAATGAGGAGGGACAAAAAGCACTGACTATGATGTGGTTTTCTTCAAAAGCACCAAAATGTCCAGATGAATCCAGTACAGTCAGAMAAAACCACTCCTCATTTTCTTTTCCCTTCTCACCATGGTCACTATGAATCTGGCTACTAAAAATTGAGCCCATCCCAAATGCAGTTAGAGGCTGAACAGACAAGCTGGATGTACCTTGCAGGACACTGCTCATTTATGAAACACTTGATTAATGATATACAAGAGAAACTCTGTGCAAAACACAGAACAGATTGGTCTGCCATGTCTTTTATAGATGCTGGAAACTCAAGATCTCCTTCATGGACCAGTTCAGGCCTCAAGACTGAAGTCAGTATGTGACCAACTCATAGTCCATCTTTTTGCACCTTCATTTTGGGGATATCATCACAGAAAAAATCTGCAGCTGCCTGGCACTACTGCTATATTGTTCAACCAATCATTCTATGAATTTATCAAACTTACTGTCAATAGTGTTTCGGCAGTCATTTCACAACTAAATGCCTCTCCAGAAAATAAAAAAAAAAACAAACCAAGCAACCACCCTCCACACCCTTTTTTTCACTTCCAGTCTCAGTCATTTAATAATGACCAATTTATACCTAGTGGATGTTGTAAGGATTATCCTGAAACTTAARTAATTCCTCCTCTTTCATGGCATTTATCCTCTGACTGTATTTATAAAGATTAACATATATCCCCTTCTCAACCTTTATTTTGCTAGGACAAGTGAACCATACTCTTTTAATCTGCTCTCATAATACAGATTCTCCTAATCATCCTAGCAGCAATTCTCTACACCTGTTTCACAGTTTAAATTAATCTTTCTTGAACATGGGTGACCAGAACAACATACATTTTTCTCAGTGCTTTACATAGACACATCAATCTGTATATTTAAAAATACCTTTTCTGTGATGTATGAGACCCAAATACACTTCTTTTTTTTTTAACATATATTCGGAATGGTGCAGCTATTTAGCTACACTGAATGTCTGCATATTTGTGACAATACCTGCAYAGCCACACAGCCTGGGCSRCCATTTAGCACCCAAAAGTGACCAAGGGAAGAAGGATCTGCTCTATTTTACACCTGTGAGAACCATCAGCTGCACATGGAAAATGCTTAAGGGTTTAAAGAACATGGCTGTGAATAGCTTGGGGGTTTTTTGAGAGGCAATGTCATAAAACTCAAGACATAATCCTGTAGCAGAGCATCCATAATGAATATTCTGCCATGGACAGGGGAACATAGCTAAAACCAAATCCATCCTGGAGAAATTAAATCTGAGGCTCTTCAACTGCTGCAGAACCAGCACTAAGGGACCTGTGATTTCTAGACAAAAAGAGCTCTGTCCTCTAGACAAAGAGGATAGTGAGACATCACACACCAYCAAATAGATGATCTTTAAAGTCCCTTCCAGCCCAACCCTTTCCAGGATTCTATGACCATTTTTCCCATGGCTGGTTGGGCACTAATGAAAATAGAGATGATGTGGTCTGATGATGAGTCCCACGGTTATGTGGGGACAAGAAAAAAATACAGCAGGTCACAGATGGACAAAGTCCAGGTTTCTGCAAGTATGACCTTTATAGGAAACTGGCACAATTTTATGAGGAATCCACTGTAAAGTTTACCACACATTGGATGATTCAACTCAATATCTAATTCCTTCTTCCTGGCTGTTGTTAATGCCTATAACATTGCTTGAAAAACAGACTGAACAAAATTATATCTTTTCTTATAACATCCCAAACTGCTCTGCTGCAAATACTGATTTCTCAACACAAAATGTTCCACCGCTAAAAAAGGCAATCTAATCCCAAGGTCTTTTCTCCTACATACTTGAGGAAAATCTGGATCTGTTGGAACACGTCCAGAGGAAGCCACGAAGATGCTTTGASGGCTGGAGYACCTCTGCTATGGTATGGAYGGGATGAAAAAGCTGGAGGTGTTCAGCCTTGGGAAGAGATGACTCCAGGGAWACCTTAGAAYGCTTTCCTGTGCYTAAAGGGGCTCCAAGAGAGCTGGAGAGGGACTTTGGACAAGGTCCTGGAGTGACAGGACATGGAGGAATGGCTTCCCACTGATAGAGGGCAGGGATAGATGGGATATTGGGAAGAAATTATTGATGCCGAGGGTGGGGAGGCCCTGGCACAGGTTGCCYAGAGAAGCTGTGGCTGCCCCATCCCTGGAAGTGTCCAAGGCCAGGYTGGACGGGGCTTGGAGTAACCTGGTCTAGTGGAAGGTGTCCCTGCCCATGGCAGGGGGTGGAACAAGATGATTTTTAAGGTCCCTCCCAACCCAAACCATTCCATGATAAGAGGCTGGGAAAACAGTCCTGGACTTGGATCTCCCACAGCTCCTCCACAAAGCATCCCTATGACTTGGTGTTTGTATGCCCAGAACTGATGAACCCTCATTACCATTTCGAGATGCATCTTTTCCATAGTAAAGCAGAACAGCCTCCTACCTTAAAAGCACTTCTGGCACGTTTACGTTGGGATTTTCATATTTTTAAATGTATGCTATCTGAATTATTTAAAGGGAAGAAGAGGAGGATTATTTCATCTGGGAGTCACAACTGAGCAGGGGGAACGTCCAAAATATAAAATATTAAGTATTTGCAAATGCAAAGACAAAAAAAAAAAAAAAAGGAAAAACCTAACCAGATTAAAACACTCCTTGCACAACAAAGAAATTATCTGTGATTTGGCAAAATTAAAAATCATTTAACTTCATCCCATTTGGTTATGTATAAATAAAACATCTGTATTAAGTTGTTCTTCCACGCTACATAAAGGTCATCTCCATAGGACTGGAGAGCTATGCTTCAAGTTTCCTCTTCAAAATGTGATTTTATGTATTCCATCGTGTAATTTTGTTCTCTTTTTCTCTATTCTCTAAAATTCCTATAGAACATCTTCATATCTTCCCCACTGACACTTCCATCTGACGGTACCTCTGACTGTAACTGGAATGGGTTGTCTGCAATCTTGCACACAACAGTGCTTGAAGCAGATCCAACACACATAAACTTTCAGTTTCACATTTAATAACAATTTGTAAGCCAATCTATTCCACCACTCCTTTAAAAGGCGCTGCTTGTTTGGGTTTTGGTTGGTTTGGGTTTTTTCCCYCCAAACTAATAYTGCATTGAAGACGAAACGTGGCTTTTTCTAAAGGTACTGCCATTCCCTCATGACTGGGAACGGAGATTCTTTCATTCTCCCAAAACTGGTTTCTGACATTTTGTATTCTTAGTGAAGAATCTCTAAAACATCAGATTTCCCTTCCTATTCTTTATATTTTCTGCAATTTTTAGCACATTAACTATTTTCTTTTCTATTATATTACAACAACAAGTACCCAGAGTATTTAAACAATAAGGTTCTGTCACTGCCTCATATAGCAACGAAGAAATAAGATGCCCAACATGACTGCCTCCCTCTCTGTTACAATCCTATAAGCATGAAATCCCTTTAAAGAAAAAAAAACAACAACCAAACAAAAAAAAAAATCCACCTTCACTTCTATGCAATATTCATGAATTTCATAATAAAAAAATATGGAATTGTTCAAACGTTGAAGGGCAGTATTTTGAAATRCAAAATCCAGCAGGGACAGCCTTGTCTATAAAAACCATCTTTCACACATGCAAATGATTTAAGTCTGTACCTTAGTATGGATTGAAGGGACCTGGACACAGCCACATCACTCGATTCCCAGAGTTAGTTTTGTGCCACCCCTTTCAACGTTGCATTCCCAACAAAGCCCTCAGTTTCCCCTGACTGCAGTGAAAATGAGGGTATTTAGCACTTTGCAGGATCCTGCCGTTAAGCAATAGCCTTTTTCCACTTTGAATAAAAGAAAAGAAAAAACAAACCCACAGGTTTAAGTCTGACCTGACAATTTGAACCAATTAAATTTAAAATCCACTGATTCCTATGACAACAATTTGATGCAAACTCTGAAAGTATTTCATGTCTGAACTATCCTGAGTGGGGATGATATCTAACCCAATCCCAGCACTCAGGAGAAAGGCACTGTTGTGCAAGAAGGGAAAGAGGACAGAGAACTGAGGCAGGAAGGTGAAGAAAGCCCCAAGAAGGGCTTATGTTTATCATGCTTTAAAAAAGGTAACATAAAATCAYATTAAATCGATCAAAACTTTTACTAGTGTTGAAATTAAAGTAAAAATATAATATTGTTTTAATTCASAGTAAGTACAGTTGAATGACTTTATTCCAGATGGAATCCCAGAAGACTGAGGACCACCATCCATACCAGTTGCTGATGAAGGTGTCATTTTCATCCCTTCTCCTATGATATCCCTCAACTCCAAATGCCCACATTTATTACAGCAAGGTAGGCTATTCTCTTCCCAAGTTGCAGAGGAATTATTATGCATGGAAGTGCATAATAATCCAGTCCAGTCGTGACTCTACCACTGACTTCCCACATGAATATGCACGAATCAATTAAACCTCTGAATGCATCAATTTCCTTCTCGAGTAGTAATGATAATAATAATAATAGCTGCCCATTGTATAGGGCACTGCATGCAATATTTTTAATGCCTGCTAATGAAATGTGCTATTAATTATTAGGATGTGGTTTGTTTTTGAAAGCCAAGTACCAGCACGTCTCAACTTTGTATTCAAAGTGACACAACTTGAATATTTCTGAAAAACTGCCTATGGGCAAGTATTATGGAAAATCCTCCTTAAAAAGCAAATGGTATTTAAATCAGTATGAGAACCTCTAGCTCTTACCAGCTCTGCTGCAGAAAAATTTGCAGCTAAGGGGTTAATCAGATTAGATGGGAGTGGTTATAGGCTCAGTGCCACAGGTTTTGCCCTTTGTGGCTTCTCACATCCCAGACTTGGAAAATATGAGCTGTGATACTGAGAAAGGTAAGAAGCCAGCACAGCCCCATAGTGATAAATGAGTTTGCATCATCTGTCATTAGAACTTCCTGCCAACAGGGTCATTCCCTATTAAATTACCACTTGTCAATGTTTAAAATACTGATTGATAAATGACTGTGCCAAAACTGATAACACGACAGCTTTTATTTTCTAATATTCTTGGTTACCACATTCTGCTACTTCAAGATACAGATATAGTAGGGTTTTTTCCAAGTACTTTAGTGAAAGACAATTTAATCTAATACAAAACTAACAGGTACTGTATAACGATTGGTCCTGATATACATTACATACTATTCCTCTTGCCAAAATAAACCTACTGGTGATTTAGCGATATGGGTAGATCCAAGTTTCACATTTCATCAAATGCTAGTAATCTGTTTTATCAATATAAACTGCATTTTAATGAAAAAATTCTTTTCTTCAGTACACTTCACTTTTAATTCCCCAGAGTATGATAATTCGTTCACGCTGTAGAACAAGAATGTTTTACAAGACCTTAACTCTCCAGAGAAATTTCTCTGTAAATACAAAAAGCAAGTTTTATGGGAATGTGTTGTATGCAACATGAGCAGTACCCAACATAATAAAAAAGTGGGTTGCACAGAGAATTCTGCTTAAGTATCCTTGTGAGCTATTGTGAGCCTAAATGGTTATTATGATAGCGTTTAGCGGAATACCTATACGACAGATAAAAGAGAGTCAGTAAAACTACTTTTGTCCCTGAATAGATAAAAAGAAATTACTTTTTAGCAAGTTTTGCAGAATGAATACATCCCAGCAGACTCTTCAGCCAGGCCCTTCTCTAGGAGGGCATTCTCAGTCTGATGCAGCTGGAGAGGTCTGGGGATAAATATTTTGGGGATAAAACTGGCATGTTCTACCTGGAAGACAAGGCTGGGAGAACAGCTCTTCCATGATCCAGAGGGAGAATGAAAACTCCTACACCACCCACAACAGCACATGATGAGTGTATGGAGGAAGCATCAGGTGAGAAAACACCACTGAAAATGAAGGTGTTCTTCACTGAACCACCTAAGCCCTTGCTGCAGGTGCAGCTGAGTTAGCACCTATCCCAGAGGGGCAGGAGGAACTGCCCTGCTGCCAACAGCTCCAGCATGGAAAGACTCCATTTTATGSCCCTTTTAAGCCCACACTGCACTTTCCTCCCAGTAGGTGCCGTGTCCCAGATCCTGAGAGCATCCCTCGTGCTGTAACGCTGCGCAACTCTCGGCGTGCCAACACCGATCCTCAAACCCCGCTCGCGGCAGGTGAGGAGGAAAGACAGGCAGGGGAGCGATTTCCATCACCCAGCTCCTCAGCAGCAAGCCCCAAGGTAGGAGCAGTCTATTGGCTCTTTCTAATTATGCTAATGACCCATAAACCGTGGTGGCAGCGAGGCTGTGCCACCGGAGAAGGCACAGTGCACCACGGAGATGCCTGAGCCACCACCAAGGGCAGTGGGTACCCCAGTACCACAAAAACTGTCATTAGCACTCCACCTTAGCTAGCTAATATATGCTATTCCACTGGAGGGCTAATTAGCCAAAAACTGCTCTTCTAAGGGATCTACTGCTTCTCAGATGCAAGACAGTTCACTACAGCTCACGTGGGTACCACTGCTGAGCATCCTTCAACCTAGGACAACGTAGACAMGTCCCCAGTGCCCATCTAGAGCTTGGGGCTCCTGTGGATTCAAGTCTCTTCTTGCCTACTGACATCGGTATTTTTCCAGTTAAGTTCAGCCCTGCAAACCTGGTCCAAGCGATGCAATTAATTTATTTTTTTTTATTTCCCCAAAACAGGCTCCCCAACAAATGACAGTCATCTTTCAGCACAACAGATACTGTCAGAGTCCTTTAGAAACTTCTGCTTTACTAAGGAACTCCCTTGACTGGCCCTAAAATACTCTGTAAATTGGCAAATTCTGCCTCTCTCACACTATAACTAAAAAAATTTAAGCCCAAATGGTTGAAAATGTCCTGTTAACTGTACTAAGTTATAAAAGCAAATGAAGAAACAAGTCTAAAATCTTTARTTCTACTTCAAAATGTGTAATGCAGATAGTACAAGATATTCACTAACAAGTTCCACTTAAAAAAAAGCTATTTTTGTTTGCTGCTGTAATCCTCATACTCTCATGTTTCTTTTGTATTATTCCACCTTAGTCCAATGCGAATTTTGAGCTCTTAGGAACGTTACTTCATTCTTGCTTATAAAAACATCTTCCTTTCCTACCACTTTGTGATAATAATAAAGATATACTACAACCAGAGGAATAGTAATAATAACCAAAATCTGAATTAAAATTTTCATTGGAATGAATTCCGAGAAGTACCCAATCTGACCCTGGTTTGCAAACTGCCACTGACAATGTGGGTACAGATGGGACAAGAGAATTCCTACAAAATCATAGAATCATGGAATGGTTTGGGTTGGAAARGACCTTAAAGATCACAGAGTTCTGCCACAGGCAGAGATACCTTCCACTAGACCAGGATAACRATCCAGTGGATATCCAAATACCAACAAAGACCTTGCAGAAGTGTTCCCCAGGGCTCTGCTGGCATGTGGAGAAGYGAGTACCAAAGACAACATCAGCCAAAAGGGAATTTTCTTCCTTGACCATCATTTTCCAGTGCAAAAGTGGAAAAAGATTATATCAAAATAGACTCTATTGATTGTACAGCGAAAAAAAAAAGTATTTTATTTATGATACAATAGAAAATATACTAAATTTAAGTCAATGACCACATAAGTGTGAATTATGACGTATTTAATTCACTGTGCTATAAAACCCCAGTATGATTCACAGCACAGAAGATCAGCCACTGGTCCCTATCCCTTGCAACACCAATGCACTGTGAAGGGACAGCCTTAACTCTGAGGGCTTTTTTTGTCTCCAAGCTTAGAAATACTCCAATATTTATTTCTCCATAATATACTTCACCAGAATGCACAAAGAGCAGAATTCAAGTCAGAAATTATATGGGGTGAGTATATACAGAGTAGCTGCGGCACCACGGGATGTAATATGGAAGCCAGTCATTGCCAGAATCAGAAAACAGGAGGA
Organism: Amblyornis subalaris; assembly: GCA_018881555.1. Taxonomy (NCBI): domain Eukaryota; kingdom Metazoa; phylum Chordata; class Aves; order Passeriformes; family Ptilonorhynchidae; genus Amblyornis; species Amblyornis subalaris. The sequence goes on from JACAXG010000106.1 coordinate 1,864,842, forward strand.
TTAGGTCAGTAAATATCTTATTCTGTCAAATCCTCAAATCCTTTCATCTCTTCTCATTGTCAGATAAGGACCACAGTCTGGCGGTTTGCTCTGGGAACACCAACACGTGTCCTTACCACAAATATTTGTTAAAAAAAAAGATTCTTTATAAAAAAGCATCGATAACTTCCTCTCAGAAGCAGAAAAGCAGTGGTTAGAGGCCCATTTGAAATATTTAAATACACATTACACAYGTATAATGGTGCCTCTAAGAGTATCCACAAGTGTTTCCTAGGATATCCTTCATCATTRTACCTGCCCTCTTAAGTGACCATTTACTATGCTGCTTTTGCTGTTTGTGCCCATCACCTACAGTAATTACATTAAAAGGTGGATATTTTACAGGATTAACTCCTGTGACACGATCCTTTATTACACTGGTTTTGACCAAGGGTCAGATATATTTCATTTTGCCCTACAACTGCAATATTAATCTAAAATAATCTTAAAAAGCTCACCATCACATGCGTGAGGATGATTTCTCAGATCACCTCTCTCTCCCCAATCCAAATGTAGATTATTGTTTCAGACACAAACACACCCTGAGACACTCACACGCAAAATAAAAGAGGTCAAAATAAAAAAATAAAAAACCCACCCTGGTTATTTTGCCTTCAGAATTTTTAAATATTTTCCCAACATCTCAGCAAAATTATGCATTTTAAAAAGACTGCAGGCACTGAAATGATTGTCAGTCATGCAAATAATCACTTACTTACACTGTATGAGTTTGGTTTGGATAAAGCAAATTACCATTTGAAAATAACTTGAAAAACACTCTGGGCTAAGAGCTTGCTTTATAAATTTTAGCTTGGCCACAATTTTTCTTAACCTTTTTCTCCTCAATCTCCATTCAGTCACTACACTAATACAATCTAAATTTAAAAAACAGCATTGAATTGCCACAGGTGCATTCAAATTTATGTGAAACATGTAAAGGAATAGCAAACATTGGCTGCAGCTGAAGGTCAAAACCCAAAGAACTTCAGAGTCAGGCAGAAGCAGCCCTTTTTTCTGTTTTTTCTCCCTGTCTTGATACTGCACTTTGTCTAAACACCCCAGAACTTACATCTAGAATTAGCTGTTGAATAAAATAGATATAATAGAGCTGATATTAATCTTTGTTTGTAATTACTCTACTGTGAAAATTTTACAGTCAGACAGTTGTTTATGAATATCTTAATTCTGTCCATCACTGTTGAAAAGAGAGTTTTGATATAATTTCAAGTGCAGCGACCGCAATAAAAATGGGAAAGGTGTCCTGCTCTGTGAGATGGGATTTAATATGAGAGCAGGACACTAGAAGAGCACACAGTAAGATGTGAGATCTTCCTGCTGCACYAGCGTGGGAAGTAGGCTAATGATTTTACCCACCTAATCACCTTCTGCTTTGGACAAACGAGCACTGCGTGTATGACTTCAGCCTAATTTGTCAGATCTCGTCTGACCCCATCTGCCAGGGCTGACAAGTCCAAAAGAGCTGATTTAATATATGAGACAGGGTTATCATAACTTCATCTCCAAAACTAGGCCTGGGCCACATGATTCCTAAGGTATGCCAAAACCACGAGAGCCTTTGGAATTGGCTCCATGTCAAAGATGTTGAGCACCCACAGCATTCCCTGTGCTCAAAAACTCTGGACTCTCAGAAGGAATTGTAGATCCTCAGAGACACACAGGTACTGAACTATGCTGCCATCCAGGCAGCCAAGTCCCTAAGGAACATGGGAGGATTTTAACCCACTTGTCAAAAGTAGAGGTTCAAAGATTTAACTTTAGGCATTGATTTCTAAATGACTTGCATCGGTATTTTGGAATACAAAGTTTTCCAAGACACTGAAACTCAAACCTTGCAGTTTGAGAACATCAATGAGTGCACGACCTCAGCTGCTACACTAGAAATTTCTCTACCTCAAACTACCACACATGTATATTTAGCCTTTGAAATAACTMTAAGTACAGGCTGGTCGGGGACAAAGATCTCAAGTGTGGCCAGAACTTATTATCAGATCAAAAGCCAGGCTCTTGCAAAGTCATTGCAGTGCTTTCCATCCTTATTTCAGAAAAAAAAATGTACCCAGCATGGTGTTGGTTTTWAGAGTATAATCAAATTGCAGAATCATACTCTATTTAGTGCCGGTCCCACTGAAGCARAGTTCCTGTTCGGTGGGAGGAGAGTCCCTTATAACAGGAAAAACAATTGTGCCAGGTTTAATCAAAAGTGAAAAGGATCCTGTGAATGTTCCCTTTGAGCCACATAACCCACTGCTAATTTCAAGACGGGCTCTGAAACGAGGGTAATAAAAAACGTCCTTCAGAGTAACCGAGGAGGAGCGAAGAGCAACTCCGGCTGCAGCAAATGCCAACATCTGCAAGTCTGCTCCCTGCCACAGGAACGCTTCTGCCTACCTGGAAAGCCATAAAAGAAGCAGGGGAGGGAGGAGGGAATAAAATCCCACCGCAGCACACCGGGGGAAATGCAGCTCCTTGGCTACAGGCTTATCACTTTCACTGTTCTCCAGCATTTCTGTCTCCTCCTTGACCTCCCCCGCACAAATATACACAGAGCCGAGGAGCAGGCAACTCCTGGAAGGCTGAAACAAGTGGGAAATCACTAAAACGAGTGGGAAATCGCTCAYCCTGAACCATGCAAGTTTGCACGACAGGCACCGAGGACAGGCTCGGCTGCCTCAGTAGCCTCTGATTATTGAAATACATTTATCAATTAGGGGATTTTGCATATTATCAAACTCATTCATTAACGATGCTTTAGCTGATTAGTTAGAACGTCACCATAAATACAGAGTTTTGACAGGCTGGAGGCAATTTATGACGTGGAAAATGTACTGACCTGCTCACATCAGGAAACCTGACTGGAAAATAAAGAACTTGGCACTTCGGTCTGATTATTTTTTCCAAATCCTTAGGTCTGTGGTCAGGAATCAGCTTCATAAATTTTCCAATGGATTTAAGAAACGATTCCATATTAAAAGCAGAGTTGAACACCACAACATCAGCAACCAAACTGCAAAAAGCAGTGAAGATTAATGAACATATTGCTGCCACAAAAGGAACAGAATTCTTTTACGTGCAGTGGAAATAGGATACATATTCTCATAGACAATCAAAAGGTGCAAGTGGATGCTAATTAAAATCAGCCTTTTCACGTGAGTTAGGAGAAGCATATGTGACTTAATCAGAAATGCCTTGATTTCTCTCTATTCACCCTTTGAAAACATGTTTAAACTTTTTTTTAACTGATAATAAATTACTATTATTAATCTAAAGGAGCACACCCTGTTCTAGCTCTGGAATTTTATTCATAAAATGGTAAGTATAGTATTAGTGTCATCATCTCTTAGAAGCATTATAAACAGATAAGGCCCACTTTAATCTGACTTTTGTAGAATTAAACTTGGAAGAAAATGAAAATTCCTTAGAAATATTTCTTTGTATTGAAGGACAACTTACCTTTGGTTAACCTACCTTCAACTGACCATGTGTGTCAGGCAGCAGGATACTAAAGAAATGGAATGTTATTTTAACCTATGCACACATAATCCTGATTAAGAGTATATTTATCTCATATATATATATATATACACWTATGTATAAATAAAATACATAGCATACAGTATGCCCCAACAAAAGAGAGTTTTAAAAAATTTGATGTATTAATTRAATGTTTTGGTTTTACTGCTGTGTTTTAAAATCGATCGGATCAATAATTTTTGATGTAGTTCACTGATAACATAGGTATTATTTCTCCTCTTAGAGTCAGTCTGGAGAAAATAAGCAGCTACCAAAAAACCTGAAATATCTAGAAGTTTATCCTGGCAGTGCTGTCACAACCTGAGCTACACCAATACACAACAGTAACTGAGGTAAGAAATGCTTTATGGCCTGTTGGTTTTCTCAATATGTTATATATTGTAATACAGACCTACAGGTCAGAAGATACATTGAGGACATGTGTTCATAAGTCACAGGGCTGGTGAAAAGTATATTTGAGGTGAGAGGCTGTCATTCATCCTCTCTGCATCTTTCTGCTGTCTGGTCAAGAAAGAGAACTGACACTGCTCACCAAAGCAGCAGGAGTCAGCAGGAAAAGCAAAAAAAAAAGCCAACATTAGAGAGAAATAATCCTTTTCAAGCAAGCTGCAGGAGCTGAAATGCTTTCTGGCATCCCACCCTCTTCCCCACCTATGGTTTTTAACCCACTGATGGCCTCAGTTTTGTAYAGAACTCATCTTTTCTGCACTGATTTGCAGATGACACGAGGCAGTGCAGGAGCCCAGCACGTTTCTTTGCTGCTCTCTGACACATGGTAAAGGCTCCAACATCATCTCAGCTTCTCTTGTGCCTGAACTCTTATCTGCCCCAACTTCTTCCTTTAGGCTCTGCAAATCAGTGGCAAATTAGAAAGATCAACCCTTTAGAAACATCAGGTACAAGAAATAGAATTCTCTTTCTTAATGAYCCAAAGCACCAACTTGAAGATTCAAAGTGCTCTAATTTTAATCATCTCCWAAACCTCTGTGTAAAATTGGAAAGGCACATTTTCCCCATTTCTAACATATTTGGAAGATAGCATCTCTTTGCAGATGACCACTGGAGTGTGAAGAATAGTACAGAKGAGATGTCTTTGCTGTTAAATTGGGGTTTCAGCAGCACAGAAATGGGAGATGGATATTATATAACTACATGATGAAGTTATTGGAGACTGAAGGGGACAGAATGCAGCATCTATTGCCCCATTCCTGGAAGTGTTCGAGGCCAGGTTGGATGGGCTTGGAGAAACCTGGCCTAGTGGAAGGTGTCCCTGCCCGTGGCAGGGGKTTGGAACAAGATGGGCTTGAGAGTCCCTTCCAACCCAAATCATTCCACAATTCTCTGATCTGTATAAGTCATCTTTTTTTATCTAATAAAAGAAGATACTTCAAATGCATATTTTGAGGGTAAATGTTTGTCAGTTTACAGCAGATGTATGAAAAATAACTGCCTTTATAAAGCAAAATATATATACAAAAAAATATTCCTTTGCCAGTGCCAGAAAACACTTCTTTTTGTTAGAACATCTGAAAATGGCTGCTACTGTTTTCAAAAGATCTTTCACTTCACTTTCCCATCTTTACAGCTCAGTAAGTGAAACATGTTGCAAACACTGTGGCAGAAGCAGCTGCAGAACGGCCAGAGCATACACAGATCATTAACTGAGAAATTTCAACATCAACTGCCTTCGATTATGAAGATGCAAAAGCTTAACTTGCACCTTAAAATGCTCAACACCTATTCTTAATAATTCTCCTACCAAGAGAGAGGTGAGAAAGATCAYGGCAATGAATTTATTTCAGTTTAAAACAAGTGAGTTTTGCTGTTTCACCTAGGTCTGTGCAGTGCCTAACCACAAAGCTTTTCAGTGGTGCTGTTATTAACTTCTTTCATTAACTCAGATTCGAGAAATACATTTGTTTTTAGCAACAATAAAGGACCGCAGCCTCTAAAACGTCTGGGTATTTTAGSACTGCACAATTTCTGAATACTAGATGAAAGAAATATAAGGATTTATCTGGTATGTTTACTGCCCTCTCTTCACAGCAAAAGTGCTGCAGTACATTTTAATTTCTGTTTATTTCCCTAAAACCCTCTCCATAATTTCAGCTGGATGCAGTAAAAGCTATGGCCAAGCACGAGCTGAGTAGCTGCAGTTTTGTGAAGCATCCATGAAACAAAGCACCACTTTCAGCCAAGGCACAGGTCAAAAYTCCCACCAACAATGGGTACACCATGGCAGCACTGGTGGATTTTATACAATAAATTGAGATGAGTTTTTAGAGCAGAGTGTTTCTGCCACACCAATTTTATCAAGCTCTCCTCAGGACTCTGCTGCTACCTCAGTTTGCTACAGGGTCATCGTTTATAGAATCACAGAATGGTTTGRGTTGGAAGGGACCTTAAAGCTCATCTTGTTCCAATCCTCTGCCATGGGCAGGGACACCTTCCACTATCCCAGGTTGCTCCAAGCCCCGTCCAACCTGGCCTTGGACACTTCCAGGGATGAGGCAGCCACAGATTCTCTGGGCAACCTGTGCCAGGGCCTCACCATCCTCACAGGGAAGAATTTCTTCCTAACATCCAATCTAAACCTACTCTTTTTCCCTTTTAAGTCAATCCCACTTTTCCTATCACTTCATGGTCTTGTAAAACATTAATACAAATAACAATCAATACAAAATCAAAATTAAAAAATAATTAATACCAAAAAAAAATACAAGGAAGGACTCCTCAGAGTTACAATGCTGTAGACAGAAGGACACCTTAATTAACATGGAGCAGTGCGAGCGACACCTACCATGACAGAATCTGGTTGTATCCATACTGAAAATCCCTTTCCTGGCATTTCTGGACAGGATATGCCAATTGGTTCTCATGGAAGTAGAGGACCTTTTTCAATTTGCCAAGGTCAGGGCGGAGGGCAGCAAGTTCAGCCAGGTTAAGCACCGAGCTTGCAAAGAGGATCCTGGAAAACAAGGAGAGCAGTGTTTACTGTCGGCGAGCGCACTCGCAGGGGTCACCCCTTCCCCTTCTCCCCACTCCCCCCYCCAAGAAAAACATAACCCCTATAGGGACACATCAATAGCTAAGCCTTAATACCATGTAGCAGCATTCGAAGTTTTGATCTCTTRAAAAGCAGCTGCTAAGAACCCAACTAGAAAAGCACCGAATCTCATTGGTCTTCCCAGCTCGGTTACAGAGAGATGCAAAATAAAAAAAAAAGCTGGATGGATTTTATTGAAAAAGGCAAGAAAAGCTGTATCTGAAGGACAAATGGAACAAAGATAAGGCTGACTAGGGAATACTTTGCTTGCCAGTTTCATTACACTTTACTTCTTTATGCAACCGACTACTGAAATTCAATATATGAGCAGGAATGGCACATGTTCATGTTATGACATAAACCCTTTTGATTTATGCAGTGCACTTATCTAGTATGGTCTGCTTTTCTTTTTTTCTCCCCCCCCCACCCTTTTTCTGTTTTATTTTCACATTTTTATTAGGTATCCTCTATAATGAAATGTTGTTTCTACCCTTGCACCCCAGTCCTGCCGCTGCACTCCTGCTATTCCACAGTCCACAACACTKCACACATCCTTCAATTAGATAAAGCAGGCACAAACAACACTAACAAGCTGCTATCTTAGTGTTGTGTAACTTCCCAGGCTATCAGAAAATGAATGTATTTAAATGTGTAATATAAAATCCTGACCCTACTGCAACCAGTGGCAGGTTTCCCTGCATTTCACCAAAAGCATGTGAGCATCTCCTGGCCCCTGGCTAGCACTGCTTCCAAGCCAGGTGAATCCTGAACCTGCAGAGAGCTGCAGAGCCTCAGACATTTGTGTTCTGTATTTCTTATCAYAAGGGATTTAAAACAAATAAAAAATGAGATCAGGTATCTATTGCACATAGGACATTAAGTTTAATAAATTACTTTTCAACACAGCCAGTTTCTTGATTTTTTTTTTTGCTATCCATCATTTTAGTGGTTCAGATTCAGAACTGATTTATGCAACATTTTATTCTTTTAAAATATTTCCTATTTTTTTCCAGTTTTTTTCCTATTTTTATTCCCATTCCTCCTATTTTCACATGAATTTCGCGTTCAAGATTWTTACCAAACTGACATCACTAATATCATAAACTTCTGATTCTGGCTGTCAACTCATGAGCTTCCCCGAACATCCATCTAGATCATACATATCRTGTCATATCTCTGCCAACTTACACCCTTCTTAGATAACCTGTATCTACAGAACAAACACTTCCTACAGCACAGATCCCGTATCCATCTTCATCAACCTGAGTCAATGCTGATCTGAAAGGCTTACAAAAGTAAGAGATGACTGTTATTGCCTTGTTCATCAAAGATTTGATGGTTCTGCAGGGCCTGTCACACAGAATGCCAATTAAGGTATGAGCTCAGGTTTATTACAAGCCATACTAGGAGGAAAAAATAGTTTTAGGTAAGTCATTACTTATTTGTCACCGTGAGTAATGACCSCTGGACCTCATAATGACCTGGGTGCCAGGCTCAAAGCAGAGCAGGAAAAGCTTCCTGGGGGCGATGTGAAATCTCTGCTCAGGGACGGCAGCGAGCTCAGCACTGGAGTGACAATGAAAAATGCAAACTGAAGAAAACATGCCCCAAAAACTGCAAAAATGAGAGGAAATGGTTGCTTGGAAAGATTTTGGCTATTGATGGGACAAGGGGACAGGGCTTCACATGGAAGGCGGGTGGGTTTACATTAGATAAAGGAAGGAATTCTTCCCTGTGAGGGAGGTGAGACCCTGGCACAGGTTGCCCAGAGAAGCTGTGGTTGCCYCATCCTTGGAAGTGTYGAAGGCCAGGCTGGATGGGGCTTGGAGCATCCTGGTCTAGTGGGAGGTGTCCCTGTCCATGGCAGGGGGATTGGAACAAGATGAGCCTTAAGATCCCTTCCAACCCAAAACATTCTAGGATTCTATTTCTGGATTGGATTATAGTTTACCTTCACTGATTTTTCAGAAAATTCCCTTCTGCAATGGGTTAGGTAAGAAAACTGAACTGATACAGGATAGTATTGATGAACTTGGCTGCACTTGAAGGAAGAGAGGGAAAAAAATGATGGCACATTGGGACTGAAAACATGGGAAGCAGCACAGAGCAAGGGTGAGAAAGGGAGACAGGGAAGTGCCAAGGTTAACACGCTGAGTGGAGAGAAAAGGGCAACAGCACAACGAGGAGAGATCCAGGAATTAAGCTTGGACAAAACCATGTAGCTCCAGAGCATCTAAACTTGCTAAGATCAACAATGGGATAATTAGGAGAAGAATACAAAAAAAAGATGGCTATAGCCACAGGAAAGGAAAACAGTGTCTGCAGTACTGGCTTAGGCAAACTGGAGGAATTCAATAGCATCGTAAGAGCACGCTGGATTCTGGCTTCCAGTATGGCAAGAAAGGCTGAAAACTTGGAAAGCTTGCAAGGGGTAGACCTAAATTTTCTCCACTGTAAACAGAAAGTGATAAGATTCAGCTAACAAGCAGATTGCTTATCACTGCCCAGCTCAGCACAATAAACCGGTGTCAAGAGAAAACTGTGGTGATGACTGGCAAATTCAGATTTAGAGCCTGAAATGACACTGTTAATGCTTCCTACAGCAAGGAAAAAATTAAAATAAAACCATTTATTAGGAAACACCCTTGTCGACTCGCTTGCGTTACTCCGCAGCACTTCCAGAATTTRTCCCAACTACGAGAGGCTCTCCTGCCTGTTTCTTTACTGGCACAGAAGCTGCTAACTACCAGCACTAACCAATTTCCCTGGCTTTACAAGCTTAAATAACACCTGACAGCACGAGTCCCCGTGAACATGCCCACAGAGCAGCCGCGTTCGTGGCTAATGGACTCACGCAGGGCACTGGAGGATATGCTGGAGTGTATTTCCATTTAACACCTATTACATGGGGAAGAAAGGAAAGTTTATTATAATGGAACGTGCGACATAAATATATGTCAGTTGTCATTCCGTGTGACATCAGCTTTCATTTTACCTCGGGTTATTATTTAAGTAATAAATCCTAACAAGGTGAGCTTTATCATCCCACAGAGTGTATCCGGGAGGTAGAGACACAAGGTGATGGCAAGAACGCTCAAAACATGATAATTCCTGACAGCTGCTGCTTGAGCACAAGTTAAATTGAACAGTTTATCTCAGCATAAAGATGTTATAAGGTTTTATGTTTAATTTAAAAAAATTAACATAAAACCCAGAGAAAGCAGAGTTAGGCAATCTTTCACAAACATGACATACTACAATCACTGTATAAGCTGGATTAGTACTTATTACCATGCTACTAGAGAATTAAGCTGTTTTTAGACCACCAAAGAGCTTTAAATTGCAACTTTTGTCTCTGTAAGAGAAACCTATATTTAAAACGTCTGCTAAATTCAAATTAACAGCCACATCATTAACTTACCATCTCACAAAACCCCCTACAATTCAACCGCTATTATGGTGTCCTTATCRAGACCTATCAACACTGCAGCGTTTAATACACACAGTGCTCTTCACTACATACAGTGGGTGAATCCTCACTAAACCTGTGCTGAAGGTCACATTCCCAAAGCCCTGCCCCAGCTCTCCTCTCCAAAGCATCCCCAAGCATTTTTCTGTGTGACAAGTGACCTTCTTGCACAGAGCAGGGCCATCCCACGTGCAGTAGCCCCACCGCCTTGGAGACTGGCCAAATTTCAGGGCCACCATCCACACAAGCTGCAGTCTAACCCCAAGCTTGTGCTTCATCTGAGCCAGTTCACAGCCCTTCCGAGGAACTGCTTGTGTGAAACTAGTTAAGCACGTGTTTAGCTAATATAAATATTCCTGGGAAGGAAGCTGAGTGTGGTTGCAGGTTCAGAGATGTGACACGTCCAGAGAATTCTCTGCCCTTTGCTACTGTCTTCCCCATTATTTCACTCCAAAAGACTGAAAACTCAGTAAAATATAAAAGCCGTTATTTGTCTTTTTTTAATTACCAGCAGACAAAATGACTAATACAGGTTTCCACTTATATCAAGCAAATTATAATAGTGAAGGTGCTAAAGTATTTTTATTTGGCTGTATAAATCTTCTTTGTGTCACGCAGCCATGATTTACTCTTTTATGGCATTGCCCTAAATCTTTCAATTAAATTCCCATGCAACTTAACTAAAAACACATTTTGCCTTCCCCTTGGGAGACCACACAGGGCATATTTATGTATCTATGGATATGGGGGCTGAACTCTCCAATCTACCAGGCTTACAGAACAAAGAGAGTTTAAAACAGCACCTGATTTGTAGTGGAATGTTCCCTCAGTCTGGCAGAAGCTCTGCCAGCATGAAGGACAGATAAATGCGGCCACTGTTTGTGTGGCAGTACAGGTAACCCAGCTCTCCCTGGAAAAGGGGGATTGATGCAGGATACAATCCTGCAGCAGCAGCAGGGACTCTCCTGCTCTGCAAATGAAATCCAAAGCCATAATTCTCTGCTGCAGAACAACTACATTCACAGTAAAATGAGTTTGTGATTGAAGATCTGGCAGTCCAGAAAAGAGCTATGAGCACTCTTCCTCCTCCAGGAGCAGTATAACAATAAAACAGACTAAAATTTGGATATTGCTACAAATATGAGCCTTTTAGGGGAAACAGGTGCTAAAAAATACTGTTCAGTCAATGGCACCGATTGAACCAGTGAGGCCCTGGCACAGGTTGCCCAGAGAAGCTGTGGCTGCCCCATTCCTGGAAGTGTCCAAGGCCAGGCTGGATGGGGCTTGGAGCAACCTGGGATAGTGGAAGGTGTCCCTGCCCATGGCACGGGGTGGAACTGGATGGACTTTAAGGTCCCTTCCAACCCAAACCATCCTGTGATTCTATTTCTGGATTGCACTATAGCTTATCCAAACCATTCTCTTCCATGTTGCCTCGTTAAAGGCCAAGGCAAAGCCAAGAGGTCTGACCACAGACACATCCACCTGGAGGAACAAGGGATTCAAAGATGCTGGAGGCTTCTCCAGATCAAACCTGCTGGCTTTGGTTCCTCCATCGTACAGTGCTCCTTGATTCCAACCCAGCAATTAGCCAAGGCCATGGATTTGGCTTTAAGTTATCTTTCGAATGTAAACTGTGTATCAAATAGCATTGTTAATGTCTGAAAAGTTAAACAGACCAGTTCTTTTTGTTTGTTATTGCACAGATTTTTATATGATCAGCTTGCAGAAGTTGCGTTTTTATCACTAGCCCAAGAATACATAAATTACAACCACATATAAAATGTTTTTCCTTTTCCCATTACACAATAGATGACACTGAATTTCTGAACAATAAATACTAATAAGTGATAATATGTGACAGCATACAGTATAATAAATAATAAATTAACAATAATTTTTTGACATGGAATGTACAAATGTCAAAAGATGCTTATAGATATTTTAACTCATAAATTAAGGTTTTGTAGATAAAGCATAATTTGCACTGTTTACAGAAATAATTAAGTCTTACTATTTCAACGGTCTTTATTTTTCAGAACAAATCACAAGGGTTGTCATGCCTTTCATCTTAATTAGGCCATGTGTTTGTCTTATTTATTTCTATGTACTTTCATAAACGTTTACAAATATTAATTGTAAAGAAAAATATTTTTTCCTCTTGCTGTAATTGCTATATGTACAGACAGTACAAAGTGATAAATATTCATGGCTGCTACCAGTTCGATATTTAGGATTTGGGAGTCACCTTTTATGCTAAAATACAGCAGGAAGAAATACCTTGGTTTCAACTCATACTGCCAATCCTTTGTCTTTATATATTTTTATTTAAAAATACACCATTTAAAAAATTCAAGAAGTTACACGAACGCATTTTTTAATTTGCAAATTATTTGGGTTCTCTCTCAATTCCTTCCTACCCCTTTGACTCTTTATTTCAACTAGCTGATCACAGTATTTACGTAGTGGAATAAAGTCCCAAACAAAATTTCAGGCCAGATCTCCAGCCAACACAATTGATTAAGAACCAGTCCTAAACACTTACCACTATTTTCAGTCACCTTTAACTCCAAAAGATATCAAAAACTATGTGAAAACAGTGAATCAAAACCACTTTTCTATTTAACAACAAGGAGCAAGCTTGAAAGAGACTCTCCCAGAGCAGACTTTTGAGGGGAGTGTATTTTGTTTGGACTGCTTTGCTTTTTAGGCAGTGACACTGAAGCTTCTTGAATTTTATTAAGTGTGTGCGGTACTATTTTTTTCCCTGATTTTTAATTAAATTTGGCTTCAATTAATTACTGACAGATGCACATCTTTACTTCAGTGGCCAGATTGTTCACCATGGGCTACATCGGCCTCTCTGTTCCCACGAAGGGAGAGGTCAGGACCAAGCAGTCAGAGCTGTGGTGATGGGGGGAAGGAGAAACCACGAATCCACATCACCATCCTCGCTCAAATTTCATCAGCAACAAATAATGAAGCAAAGGAATTTTATCAGAGCAGAGCACAAGCAAATCAGAATAACCCACTAGTGAAAAGTAGCTGTGGCTGGATGGTTTATACAAGATGGACAGACTAACTCTGCTCAAATAGATGCTGTGATTCAGCAAAGAAAAAATGGGAAGCAAGATAAATAAAGGATATAGTGACTTAAGGCAACAAATTCACCACAGGTAAATATACAGGACACAGTGATGTATAATGAAAGACATTTCTAAAGAAAAATGCTTGCAAAACTGATGTTCTACTCAATTAGGTAACATTTAAACAGCATTATTTATTGGTCTAAAGGCTGCAAATTAAGTTAATTTGGTATCTTATCTGTCCAACTCTGGAGAGAAGCCAAACATGTCAAATGCCTGGCATGAGCAATGCAATATGGCCCAGGGGTTGTAGCAGCACAGGGAAGTCCTAGGGCTACACATAACATCACTTTCAATAGCAAATCTGAGCACCAAGCTTTGAGGACTGTTCTTCACATCACCTGGTGTCAGTTTGGATCCAGGATGGCACAGAGAAAACAGTCAACATCATGGATATATGGATATTACTTCAAGTCAGACTGATTTATCCCACAGAAAGGGAATCAAAGGGCAGCACAGACCTACCAAAATACTGAGGGTTTTCTTTAAAAAGGTTTATGTCAAGAGATGCTCAAATTAAGTAAAACAATGGCTGATTTTCCATTATTTTAATAATTTTTGGCAGACTACAACCTGAAATTTTTCCCAATTTTCAGGTTTACACATGTTGTATTTTAAAACAACAGAAGATCTGCTCACTTTGCTCAATTCCAGAGAAAATCAAGGAATCACAGGATGGTTTGGATTGGAAGGGACCTTAAATATGATCAAGCTCAAACCACTTGCCATGGGGTAGCTTTGTTGACTGTTTAGTGTTACATTAAGTGCCCTGAAAACTCTGTTCTCTAAAGTATTTCAGACTGGTTTTTATGTTGCTTTATGCACCTTGATATCGAAACACTTTTTTTTTGTTTAGGAATTTGAAGACTGTCACTAAAAAGAACTTGGTTTTCTCAGCAAATGGCTTTCACATTTTTCTAATATCCCACAGCTCTAATTTCATCTCACACAATCTATGAACAGCAAGCCCTTTAGAAATTATTTTTATGGAAACTCTTAGCTAATTTTCCCAAAAACCTCCCACTCCAGAGCACCAACCCAAGGCATAACTACTGCCTAAGAATGGGGACCCTCAGGAAAAACAGGATTCTTCCCAGAAAACTAATACAGTCCTCGAAAAAACTCAGACTGTCATAAAACCTGAGCAGCTGGCAACTCTGTCACCATGAAGTATCCATATGGAAGACCGAGATGTGTCAAACTACCCAAAACGAGTTTGGATAGTGCAGAAGATGGAATAAATAATTCAGTATCTTCAACACTTTCAACAGCAGGTAGTAGATATGCTACCTGCTCCTACAACGTGCCAAAATGTAACATGCGAGTGAGAGCGAGCGAGAGAATGTGAGTATCTCCAACCTGTTTTCATGAGGATATTTTGCTCGAGGAACTTCTCTTTTTAGAGGCATATGATCCGTATCAGATGTTTGTCAGGAGCAGGCAGCACTACAGAACATTAGGAATAACTTAGCGATTTTTAATATATATTCACAAAGTGAATTYGCAAAGTCCTGCGTGTACATGTATTAAAGAAAAATGTATTTTCATCAAATATTACAAAAAATATGAAGTGAAAATATGTATTTCTCCCAAATGCCCTTCACACTTCTAGAATATTTGTTGTTGCAGCATAGTGGCAACTTTCCTGCCTTAATGTAAGCCGAGCAAACTATTCCATGTGCTCAGTGAAGTGGCAATCAGATCCACAATTTAAATATTTCTGCTCTGTGTTCATGACATAGTTCAACCATAAAACTACACTGTGCAGTGTCAGTCTTCCTATGAGAAACAGTCGCACATTGGTGCATAAACCTTCATCATTTATACTTACAGGAGATAAAGTGACACTTCTTTTCCCCAAGAAATTTAAATAATTTAGTGCTTAAGGGTCTCCAGACCTGTATTTAGAGGAGCAAACCCCTGCCTACACGGATTTATCAACCAACACTTCACCAAAAACACAGGGACAGCAGGTAGACTGATATCCAAAAGCACATCAATAAGGAAAATGTCAGGTTCTGTGTATTGCACACTATTTTCAGCCCCTACACTTTCTGATTAGAACATTTCTCTAACTGAGCAAAGCCCACACTCGCTACCAGATTTGAATGATTCCACCGAAATGGCTGAGCGGCCGACTGAAGTGAGATTTCAAAGAAGTGAGACAAACACTCGCCTAAATTCAAAAGCTGCCAAACATATTTCATCAGACTTTCAAAAGATAATTGTTTTGTCTGTTCTGAATTAAGCTTTAAGTGCTTTAAGAAAGGTTTCTCTACAAACATGGCTAAAGATCACAAAGGGGAGCATTTGGAATGAATGGAACCCTTCAGTCATATATTTATTTAATATCACTTGCATCATGCCTGGCATATACCATAAGCTGCTTTATTTCCATTTCCATAACATGATTTTAAGGATAATCTATACTGATGTCCTACCATTTTATTTCACATGTTATCATAACAGGGCTTTATTTATAATGCAACCAGGGAAAGAGAAGGAAATAAAGGGTCTCAGCTCTGCAGCTTGGAGCTCCTGACATGGGATGTGAGGGACCAACACAAGAGCTGAGACAAACAGGAGAGAATTCAAAGAAAAAAAGAATATGCCAAACTTGTGAGAGAGTTTAACAGTCCTGGAAATGAAGTATTTTGCCCATTTTTCTTCTCCAGCTCCTGGCTGAGAGTTTTGCAGGGTTAACAACTACATTAGGCATTTAGAGTCATGTTTGGTCAACTTATACAACATGGATCTGATCCTCGAGTAAGGTAACCCATACCTCGATACTGCAAAATTGAGATTTCCCCACATGGAAAAAATCCAATAATAAAATAATAATTTCATAAAAATACTTCTAAGCTTCCATATATTTTACAAATTATGTTTCCCAACACATTTTATATGCGACTATTACTTCTGAATTCTTTTTATCGTTAAATAAAACATCCAGTGCTAAATGTTCATTATTYCCCAGGAACATGAAAGAGAAATATGTGCCTCTGAGGTTGAAGTCKCATGTAAAAAAGTCAGAACACCACACCAGATGCTTTCTAATCTGTAAGATTAAGAAACTGAGGCCAAGGCTTGTTTATCAAAGGCCACCAAGAGAACCAGGGCCACAGTGAGAACTCAGGAGCCCGAGACAGAGTTGAAGATAAGTGAATGTCATGGTCTAGTGATTTAATCAACTCACGTAAGATCACTTTGCTGTTTATGTATCTTATGGACCTCGCTTACCACAGCACCTGACAGATTTCCCAAAATATTATCTTTGTGAGAGCGTACAGAGTGATTCAGTATTTTCAGATCTCACATTTCCAGTCACAGATAGACGTATATGCACAGATGTCTGCATGCACACACAGATACACAACAGATATACATGCTATACAGATATATATTTTCTAGCAAAATCCACCATAAAACTATGAAACATTCTGGATTGAGCTATTTAAACTGCGGCCTGGAAAACTGTTGACAAGAGCTAATTTGTTATTGAAAAAAGACTGTGCATCTCTCCATGACAGAAACCTAAAAATCTGTTCAAGATGGCTGGCCAAGGAGCTTTCATATCTGCAAAGCCCGAGCGAAGTAAAGTAGTTTTGGTCAAGGGCTCCAAATAACACCATTTTTCCAGCAATGCCTTTGAACTACACATAAAACCTTTCAGGAGCTCCTGAAAAGGAAACTTGACTCAAGCTGTTTGTCAAGATGACTGGAGATGTATTTCGGAAAGTATTTCCAAAAAGTTCTGGAGCAATGGTAGCTGTACAATCATATGGGATTCATTTTCTGTATATATCTCTTTATATTGCTGGAAGAAATAAATTAAATTGAAAATTCAAAGATCTTTATACAGCCCTGTGCTCTTAGGTACAAATATTTAAGTAATCTTTACTTCCTGTCAAACACTGAAATAGATATTAAATTATATTAAGTTATTATAGATACAAGTAGTAAAATTTCTGCTTTCTCTGTTATCTCCCGAATCTTGGTATTTCTTATACAGAGTATAAAAGATATTTTAATATTATCTTTGATTTAAATTGCTTCTTCTATAAAAACACCAAGTGTGTGCTGGATGTATAAACACCTGCCCAGAAGCCTCACAAATTTTCCCTGTAAGGGATGCCAGGTTCAGGGAAACAGTATTTATTCACAATATTCCTTTCCCTGATGATTTYGGGATGCCATCCCTTTATACACTTTTGGTTTGTATTTTAAAATACATGAATAAATAAATCAAACAAGGAACTTAACCATTCCAGCCTCAACTGAACCCAAAACTCCCCACAGAGCCCTGTGACCACCACTTGTATGTGCTCGGCACAGTGGGAGCTGCCCCAACCTGCACGTGGCACATGGAGAGGGTGAAATGCTCCTCTTGACTTCATACATGAAATTAAAGAGAGGAATGTAGTTAGTGTTTAAAAAAAAGGAAAAAAAAAATTGGAAAATGTCCCTCTCTCCTGTTCCACGACCTGTGGATTGACTTGATGATAAAGAAGCAATCTGGTAGATAAAATATAAAAAATTATTTTTTTCCTTCTCTCTTGTTATTATGTATTAGTAGAAAGAACTAAATCAAGGAGCAAGGAACTAGTGAAAAAAATATTGAGCCAAAATTACATCCGTCAGGGTGATGGAGTGCAGTGTCCTGCCCAGTCCCCCCACAGATCTCCTCAGGGCTACTGTTTCAAGTAAAAATTAAACAAGATGACACAGAAACGGTCCAAGATTGACATTTTCCAGCTTTGTGTCATGTTACATTATTTGAACAAATCTCAACTTTTAAAAACATCCAAAGGAAAGTGAATGAGGGCTGTACAAAACGAAAAGATGTGGAAGAAATAAGACTCTCACCAGAAGCAAAAGAGCCACCCACGTTGAATGCTATGAAAGGTAAGAATATTCTTAAGGACACAGTTACCTATTCCATCCACTCTTTTTGTTGCCAGATTAATATGAAAAATGTTTATTATTCTATAAGTATTTTTTCCCTGTGGCTTTACTCAGGTTGTGCCCATAGGTCCACCTCACAAGGGTTGCTGATGAAGCCCAGTCTTCCCACCACAGCTGCTCTCCCAACCACCTTCAAGGTCCAGAGTCCCACAGCACAAGAGCTCAGCTTTATTGGAACGATAAAGCCCTGAAACTACTGAAAAAGCTCTTCAGAAGTATGAAAAATAATATGCAGGATTTTTTTTCCCTCAGTTACCAAGAAATTCGAAGCAGCGAGCTATCAACCTCCCTCTTCTCACCAYTCAAAAGCACTTACAGAAAGCCTGTTCTTAACCCTGCTGCACAGAAAAAACTCCCTTTTATCTTCCATTTATTTTCATTTTTACCTGAAAGGCAGAAAAGAGTTGGGTTTTATGTACACCAAACATGAACTGGACTTCTTTGCAGTGCATTAGACTGCGGTCGCCTTCCCCCCATATGAACGCATACCTGAATCCCCACAAAAAAAATAACAATATTGCCCTTCTGATTCGAGCATGGCACATACTCAACGTAACGTTCATCTATACATGTTCTCACTGTTTAAGAACTCGGCGCAGGTGTTATTAATAAAATAAATTTATTTTTAAAAAGGATGCTATTCTATAAGCTTTGAAGCTCACACATAGTCTAACTTAAGCCAGCTTGGGCTCATCTGGTCTTTAAATGAGCCCTTTCATGTGGTCAGCCCACGAGCCATACGTACTGCTGCTCAATCACGCCACTGTACATCGTCAGCGCGAGGATGATTTGCATGATTTGCATTTCCTGTGCGCTCCAGCTTCAAGGAGCTCTAAGCACCACGTACAAAAGAAACCACCGCCAAGTAATGCAAAGATTTTTTTAGTTAAACCAGATGAGACTGTTTCAGTCAGGCTTGCCAATACTGAAAAAGAAAAAAAAGGAAAAAAAAAAAAAAGGAAAAAAAAAAGTCTCAGGGATATCCTGTTAAATGAGGATTTATTTGGAGGGAATCTGAACCTTAGATTCATACCCTTACTTTTAAAAGTTGTATGAGAACCTTAATAAATATGGCCTAGCAGAAAATAATTCGGTAAGAAGTTTTCTTCCCCAATATTTCTTAGCTTTTGGCACCACATTATGTCAGTAATTTATTTATTTATTTAATAGCACATAAATGGATTCTGATTGCATTCAGCTTCATATGGTAGAAAAACTAACCTAATTAAACTGAATTCACTGATAGCTGGTTAAAATTTCTCCCTATGAAGAAATCTTTTATTTTATCCCAAATGATCAATAAAAGCTGTTGGACAAATAGCTATGAAAGAAACAGAATTACAGTGGGCTTCAATGAATAAGAACTAAAATTAAAGAAAAAAACGTACCAGAGCCTCGTTGTCATGAAAAACAGAGACAGATGGGGAGCCAGACCTATATGATGCTACAAATAGATGAATATCTTGTAAGGATTTCAACAAATGTTATAAGACCTAGTCAAAATTTGAAAAAGTACAATGCAGCAACACAAGCAAATCTGAAGCTCACCTGAAATCCAAGCCAAAATATCATCATTATATAGATTATCAACGTTTCAAAAATAACGATAAAAATTAAAGCCTTTAAAAAATCTTTTCTAGATGATGGCACACCTAAAAATGTCATTATTCAGTACAAAGAAAAGAAAATTAAGAAAGTTTGCTGTAACAGCTGCTTTGGAAACAAGATGTATCCTGACCCAACTTAAAAATACARGTGGGCGCATCCAGTGCATGTTCCAATATTGGATTGTATAGCAAGTGTCTCTTTAAACTGGTGGATAGACTGAGATGCCCTACAGACTATTAGGCTGAGTGAGCTGTATGTGCCCAGCTACAGCATGTACATCACATCTGCCCGACAGGGACCCAAGTCAGGCAGCTCCAGGAATCTGCACATCATCACGCTCCAGAAAAACCACAGCAAACTCCCGGTGCTGCCGCTTC
This sequence comes from Amblyornis subalaris, assembly GCA_018881555.1. Classification (NCBI taxonomy): domain Eukaryota; kingdom Metazoa; phylum Chordata; class Aves; order Passeriformes; family Ptilonorhynchidae; genus Amblyornis; species Amblyornis subalaris. The sequence goes on from JACAXG010000106.1 coordinate 1,885,044, forward strand.
CAACAGACACTCGCTTTTAGAAAATTAAGTTGCATCTTCTTTTTTTTTTTTTTTTTTTTCTGTGTTGTTCAAATGGAACCAAATATAAGATGTGGGCGAAACCGTTACCGAGGGGTTAAATTCTGTCTTGAACACAAAAATTCCACTGATTTCATTGTTGTCTGCAAATACACAGTCAAGAGCAACATTTAATCACCACGCGTAGTTTCTATATTGTGACCGTAAGATTTAGTAATCGAAATGGCTACCAGAATAAAAATGCATTCTGTCATTTTTCCACTTAGACAAGCCCCTGTATAATGCTCTTAAAGGTCAGCTAATTTTATTATGGAAAGTAACTAATAACCTTTATTAATTCTTACGCTCGCCGTTTTCGAACACGTCAACCAAATAAATAACACAGTGCAGGAAGACACCACACAAACCAAGCTRTTGAATACAATCCCTCTGCGCTTGCCACAGACAAAAGAGGTCATTAGAAATGTAATACACGGGGTTCTTTTGCTCTGGAAATTAGGAAAATATGGATAGGCAGAGCTTTTCAAAAGCCAGGCTGCTGGTCCTCCCCCCGTGCTCCAAGATGCTGAGACCACCAAACGAGGTGCTAAATTCACTAACACCCAAGCACAACCATGATCCCAAATGTTATGCAGCACCTTTATTTTTCTGTCATTTCCTAAATTTGCAGAATGTGCACAGTATCGGAGACCATAAGAATTTTGCTTAGAAACTTTTCTGTTGTCTTTCATTTAATAAAATGACTGAAAAACATGAAAATGTCAAAGTTAAAAATATACAGGTTTGTATTTCATTCTCGCGATACCTCTTGCATGGAAAGCATCATGTTGCACACTAAAATTATGCAAGAATATCCACTTTTATTAAGGATTTTTGCTTTCCTTAAGTAGATCAGAATGCAGAACAGTTCATGGTCAGCCTTTCCTAGCACACTGCTTTGGGCGAGTTTGTTCCTAAGAAACATTACAACGCCTGAAACTAAAAATAGATGGTTATTTTTAGCTATTTAATCATATGAGGAAAAAGACACAGTTTGTATCAGTCTTCTTTAATTTACAAAATAATTCCATAACACGGCCTGTGTGTATATCACGAAAATCCCTGGCACTCAACCTCCAGGCTCACACACCGGCTGCAAGTGGAAGCAAAATGGGGTTTAAAAGATTCCAGCAATAATAGTCTTGTGACTAAATCAGAAACAGAAGCACAAGTCATGAGCCAAACAGATACCTATCGGTTTCCTTGAGCTTAATCTGATTAAAACATGGCTCTCAAAAATGTTAAATAGAATGCCACGTCAGAGAGCTGGCAAATGATAAAAATAGTTCACGACAGGAAATCATTATTAAAGCAGCATTACTAGTGTATCTGTTATGGAAATTTCCCTGTAATTTTTCTAGGTTTCCCCTTATGCTTTTTGTTGAGTTGCTGTTACACTTCTTTTTTTTTTTTTCCCCCCTCAATGGCATGTAAGTTTGAGATGTAAAAAGAAAATTATCACTGCAATTTTCCAACTATACTCTGCTCAATACCATCTCAAGTGTGTCATACATCATCTTGTCATTCACTTGAACAAGAAATCATATAATATGCAGAGGTAGAAAATAATCTGAAATGCGGAAGTGCCACTAGGGCAAAACGACATTCGTATGCCAACACAAGGGAAAATTTTTAAAAAATAAATAAAAAATTAAACCTAACTTCAAGGGCTTTCATAATGAAAGCATCTTAAAAATAAACTTAAGTGGKGTAGACGTTTCTATGAAAAGCTGCTGGGAATGACAGAAGAGCCATTCTAGAGTTCACCAATCAATATTAGAAAAACAAACCATTGATAATATCCCATCACAAATCAGCCTGAATGTTCTAAAAAGCTTACACAATTAAAGTAAGATTCACAACCCTAAGAACAATAAAAAAATAAAGTCAGGATTTCTATCCCTCCTACTATTACCACTCCCCACACAACCATCCTCCAGATTGTACTTTAGAGAACCCCATAAAGTACAAACTAGATTTGTAGTATATTGTCCTGCCTTCAGTTATATAATCCAGAAAAAGCTTTTACAACCAAAAACAAACCCTTGAACAAAAAATACTCACAAAAAATACTTTTACGAGATCTTTTCTTACAAGGCTAACTCGAATTCCTAAGTCCCTATTTTGCCATACTGAAGAGATTTCAACAAACTTGAACAGCCACCTCCAAAAACTTTTKGATTCTTTTTAAAATGCCACTGGAGGGAAAAAGCCTCCATCCATCAAATTGGCTTTTCATTAAAAACAGACATTTCATCTCTAATGATGATTCAGGCTTCTCCAATGAAAAGCCAGGATTAGTTGGTCACTGATGCACTGGCTTTCCACCAGGACACCCAAGATCCCTCCTGTTTCATCACTCATCCTCCCACTGTCCCCTTCACCCAGCAGCCTCTACCACTCACATGGACACTTAAAACAGGCAGGGTTTTAAATTTTAGGTCAAATTCATAATTATTTGCCACTGGCACATCATAAGACAAACACATGATGTGGGGGAACAACAAGGTGCTTCAGAGACTGATCTAGATGGAAGCAGGGTTGGTATTTAATTAAACTCCAATTACTGCCCACCTAAAATCCAGGGGTGACAATGCAATCACAGCAATAGTGACAATTTTTAAAGACAGCAGAGTCACCACATGTTCTGCAAGTCTGTCTAAGACCTCCTTGATTTTTGTCCTGGGTATACAGCCAAGCTCTGTCTGACTCAGCATGAAAGGGAATGTGCATCCTATTAACAGCAGTGCTTAAACCTTATTCCATAAAGAGTCTTCCAAGAGCACTCACATCTATTCTTCTTAATAYCCCTCCCACATTAAGAAATGATTATCTAATACAGGGAGTAATCAGCTCATGGTCTTACCACAGTCATCCTCCTTGACAAAGCAGGGAAAAAAACACCCAACTGTGAAGCATTAGAAAGTCAAGGTTCAAAACATCCCCATTTATTGAGATCAATGCAAATTTATTTAGATCTCCATGCAACAAGACCAAGTGCTGTCTCTTGATACAGAYTGGTAAATTCAAAGTCTCTATTTCTGCAGTGGGCCCTCACCAGGACACACGGAATGTCACAGAGAAGGACACGCAGCCTCAGCTGAGGGAAGAAAAGCTGGTGACAGCTAATCCCGAACTGGCTTTAACGTTGATTTTAACACTTTACCATGTCAAACATTTTTAAACACTGAACTTCCTGTTGTCCTGACAGCTTTCTAATCTGAAATACCAATATAGAAGAATGGATTAATAGATAACTAACTTATTACAGCATTACTAATAGCAGTAATACAATTAAGAATGGAGCCAAAYGCACCCTTCCAGGTGAGAACTGAATGGCAGAGTTCAAGTGTGCACCCAGAGCCATCCAGATTGATGTAAATTTGTTCCCAACATGCCTTTTCTCACTCCATAGCCCCTCTCAGATGCATTTGCTCTCTATTACTTCAGGACAGGAGACATGCAAGAGGAAAACAGCCATTTCTGYGGTCCTTAGGAGCAAAAATATGTATGTGTAGAATTATACAGAGGGCCAGAACACCTCCCATCACTGCAGGCTAAATGAGTCATCCACTTCAGAACAATGACCAGTAATTAAACAAGAATCTGTAAAGCTGTTAAGYGCCTGTAACAATTCCAACCTATGACACTGAAGGATACAAGCTTCCCATGTACTGAAACCACCCATGTGATCTATCATACAGTGGAGCCACTTACAAAATAACCTCTCACCTATGGAAATTCTTCTCCTCAAGAAGCCAAACAAAAACAATTTAAAATATTTATTGCCATAAATTTCAGCCCTCATTCCATAAATGGATGAAGAGACATGACATCATGCTAACTACCTAGACCTGTCTGGTTGATAACAGTCCCAGGTTTCAGGCTGAAGACTAAACTGCAGGAGCATGGAAGGGTGTGAACTTACAGGTCAGCACAGATGCTGAACACAAATCTGACTGGCCAAAGCCAGAGCTGACACTCTAGCAAATATAGGAGGTCTGGCCACGCAGGGCTGACACCACAAAAACAAGTCTTGCAGTACTTTTGTCTTCTTTTCAGTCTCCTTGGACTGGAAGTAGGAAGGTTTTCCTTAAAGGGACCTAATTGCTCCATCCTCCAGTGCCTATATTCACAGTTCTGCTTTCATGTTGTACAGACTCCACACATTTCCTGATGCATTAGGAAAAYCATTAGCAAGCCCCATGCTCCAATGGGACATTTCTATCTGTTTTCTACCAGCACAGCCAGCTGCATCTCCCTTTGCTCCATGGTTTCTCCCACATTTCTAAACCTGAGCTACCTATCTTGAGCCTCCAGTGCTTTACTGAAGCCCTTTCACACAGCTCATTTCTAAATCACACTTGTCTAGAAGTATTTGTTTTTCCCTTCCTAGCCCCTCACATCACCAAGTGCCAAGCACTCGGCCGGCCAATATTCCCAAATCGGGCTTCAGAGAGGCAGCTCCGAATTGTCTTGACTSGGGTTGTGACAAGAAGGGGCAGGGGCCCCCCAAAGCGTGGTGCTCTGCTCCTGCAGGAAGGAGCAGATGGCCCCCTTCCAGATGGCCGCCAACCTCGTCTCACCAGCCGCAACATCTGCACCTCGAACTCCATCTCGGAGGACGGTCCTGACGCAGGCTGCAGGTCACTGCCCGCGGCTCCCGGCCACACGGCCGCCCCGCGAGCCAGAGCGCTCTGCAAAATGCAGAATGACAGGCCTGAAAAAAGGTTTACGACTAATTAAAAGTTTGCGGCAGGGCACAGTTGAAAGAGAGTTCAAAAGCAGATGTTCGGGAGAAATCCATCTTAAGTATATATATTTTAAGTGTATCTCAAATCCGGCATTTTCTCGCCAGCCACAAACATCCCTTGCTTTCCACACGGCACCTTGTAAACCAGGAATTAAGATGTGAACCGAGCGAACCCAACCAACCCCGATGGTTTTGCTTCCAGGTCACCCCACAGCTGAGAACGAGCTCATTTTTCAGCTTCCAGACCGAAAGTCTCTAGCAGCACTACAAGAGCACTCAAAAATGGATTGGATCCAGCTTTAAACACGATAAACTTCCCAAGGCTCAGTGAAACAGTGGTCAACGAATTTTAGCTTGAAGTAGCCAAAGAGTAATTTGTGAGTTCTCTACCATCTAAGTCTAATTTTAACACAGCCACAAATTATATTGTTTCTTCACATGAACTTAATTCAACTCCCTCTTTGGGGCAGTTAAACTTGAAACCTACCAACAGGAAGGTGACCAAACATTTTTTTCTGCCACAATAAAAGGCTGGTATGAATTAATGGTTTCACCAATTTTACAGCATATATTCTTCTACAGTTTATTTAATAAATTCAAAAATTAAAATGTTACTGTTTTCTTATTCTGAGYGCATAACCTCCTCGAAAAGACTGTTTCCAGTCTTTTTAAAAGAAAAAAAGTGTGTTTTACAATAGGAAAAGGGAGCACACCACATTTCAAAATCCATTAAAATATAAAATTCTGGTTACAGGCTCAACAATCTGCCTAATTAGTTTTTTTCTAATTAGCAGGATGCTCTAACCTCTTTAATAAGACTTCTGTGGACAGAATGTTCCATACTGGTTATCCATCTGAGGAAAAAACTAAACAAATACTTCTGAAGTGCAGCTAATAGAACAAACGTGGTTGGGCTTCACGGTCAGAAGGCTGCTCTGGCATGTAATACTGACAATCTGCAAAAACATGAAATATTCTACCTTAAACACCCTATTGCTCACAATAAACACCCCTCTGGATTTTAAAGACAAAATTAAAGATGTTATATGCAAGAGTCAATGAAGTTACAGTTTTAAACCACATGCTGGAATGCAAAATAAATAAATAAAAACAAAATAACATTTAAAAAATAATTAAAACTAAAAGAAAACAAAATATGCATGGACCAAACACTGTGGAAAAGTGAACTGAAGAGATAATGGGAAGGCAAATACCACAGAGATGTTGTAACAACCCCGAGTGTGGCTGCAAAGTTGTTTTGTTCCACTGCAAAGCACTTGCTTGGTGCACACAGCTTTTGTACCTTCCTCTTCATCATTCAGAGTCTTAGTGTGTACCTGGCAATTATATATTATAATATATTTTTTATATATATAAAAAATATATTTTATATATATAATATATGTATTATACATATATATATTATATATAAAWATATATATATWATAATATATAATATATATATTATAATTAATAGTAACAGTATTATCTCCAAATCCCATCTTCCCATCTTATCCAATAAAAAACATTTTCATTATTCCTATATATCAACCAAGGACTATGGGTTAAGAGAAATGCAGAGCTCCAGCAGCATCCGTGACCAGAGGCAAACTCTGGAGATAAAGAAAACTCAGGCCCCTGCTCCATTAAGAGTTTGCAGAGCAGCTGCTGAGCTTCATCTCAACAGCTGAAATACCCTTTATACTCCTTAAAAATGCAGGAAGCACACAAGCATCTCGAACTCCCTCCCTGCCACCAATTCATTCACCCYGATTCCACCCATGGCCTGAACATGTTGGTCTCATCACCCATCAGCAGACAGGAAAACTATTATAGCCTTCACTTTTTTCCAATCAGTATCTAGGAAAACAAGAGCCATGTGCAAAATATAATCTAAGAACAGTCCCTTGAAAACCTCCTGCTAATGACAGGAGGTACAGAGGCACCATAAATATTGACTTCAAACACGCTGAGCCCCAGAGACCCCACGCACTCCACCATGTCAATGACCTTCCATGCAGCTGTTAGCATTGGAAATTAGTATTTTTCAAGTACAGATGCTTAGTTTAATGCTGAATTTATATTCCCCTCATCATAGCATAGCATGGTTAAGAGTTGGACTCAATGCTCTTGGAGGTTTTTTCCAATCTTAATGATTCTGAGTCTATGATTAAAATCTATTTTTTTTTTTAATCTATAAAAGTTATAAAAGTATTTTTCAGTCTGTTTACAGCAGAATGAGTATTAATTCCAGGCAAGACCCCTCTCCGGGTTCTCTGCTCCATGTTAAAAAAAAATGGAAAAAAATGTAGGTTTTRTCATTTCTAATTCATGATGCAATTTTGAATAATTACATTAAGCTCTGGTTTTCCAGAGTCTTTTGTGGGAATTACTCTTTCCTGACACTCCTCCCTGCCACTGCTGCCTACAGAGCTTTTGTCTTTCAGGACAAGACCTGAGGTCTGTGTTTACAGCTCTTCAGACCTGAATGCTTCAACAGCCACAGAAACCACTGAAAAAGGATTCCAGACTAGGCTGGGGCCACAAGATCCCCTGCAGGGCTGGTATTAAACCTCAGAAGAGTAACTTCCACTACAAACCAGATTCCACCTTGAGTAGGTGGTAACACAACAGCCTAGAGGAGGTAAAGATGGGGGCTCTGTAATTAAGTCCTCTTCCATACAGGTCTCTTGTCTGGAAAACATCATTTTGAGTCATCAGTAACCACTGAGGTCTATTGACACCACATAACTGAACTTCTCCCAGCCAGGAGCTTGAAGATTTGGGAAAATAATGGATAAACTCAAGAACACCAAATATTTGCTCCTGGGGTAACTGAGAGTCACAAATACCAAGAGATGTCTGACACCTGATGGTAACTCAAGTTCCTCCCAAAGCACCTACACACCTTTTTTCCTCCCATTTTGACACCTCACAGATAAGACTTGAGGGTGTAACAATAAATTGGAACCAACCTTAGTCTAGGATGATGACAAGAAAGAAGTAATTTAAGGGGTAAAGTCAAAACAAAAGAACAAACAAGAAAACTGTCAGTTTACTACTGAAGACCAAAAAACTTCAAAAACCTGCCAAAGCCTCCCCAAAAATTCATCTCCTCCTCTTGCATAGTTTTAGCATCTTTAGCACTATTTCTCCAAACTCATTTTGCAGATAAAATTTTGAACTGCTAGGTTTTTAATAAAATTGACTACCAGGAAATTTCTGCATTAAAAATAATTTAAAATAATTCTACTCCTCAGGGTTTAAACATAGAGATGTCGCTATGCATGATAACTGCTCCACGTTTAGTGAGTTACAACTCTTCTGTCACGAGTAGGAAATGCATTTTGTTCACAAAAGCCAAGGGCACTGTCAAACCTGCAGCAATCTGCAGAACATTAGGAAAAAAATGCCTGCAAACTAACTGTTACTAGATAATGGTCCCATTTATCATTCTTAAATTCCATCTTTAATTAAAAATGGGATTTCTCTTACATAAATAAAAAATTGCAGATGTTCTCAAATTAYTCCCCTTCAATTTTTTAATTCTTCTATATATAATATACAGAGAATTATGTGTTCAGAATTTTTTTCATGTTATTAGTTAATACCTAAATACATGAAGAWTTTTCCATATTCCAACTAAACCCACATCATTTTACACAGAGTATGGTAAGTTAAAAAATATTAGCACTCAAAGACAACACGTTGACAGAAAACAGTAGGAACACCATTTAACTGCAAGAAAAATAAAATTTGAAAAAATTTTTCTATTGTTTTACCTATAATAATTTACACCTTTTCTTTTTAAAGCATTTGATAAATCACTAGTTTAAAGGACTGAAGCAGTTATATCAGGTAAGATGGTGTGAGAGAAACATTAGCCTCACTCTAAATATGTTTTTCCCCATATAATTATTAGAAATAATGCTGTTAACAGGAATAAATTCTTCCAGTAATTCTGTAACAAGAAAATCACATATTTGCTTTTGATGTTGTGTCCACTGCTGTTTCTTTCATTCTTTCTTCAAGCTGCAACTACACAGAAAAATAAGTCCAAGCCTGCAACAAGTAAAATAGAAATTAAGAGAGCTGAAACAAAAAATGATGAACAAGAAGGCAAGGTTATAAACATAAACAATAAAAACAGTCAGTGCTCTGGAATGGAAAGCATTCTTTAAAATGATTGTGGCCACTGGACCATCAGAGTAAATGTGCAGGAGGAAGGGAGGAAAAGACAGGGACAAAGGACAAAGGCAAGAAAGGAAAAATACTGTCCAAAGGAATAAGGAAATTGTGGAAATTTTCATTATACAATGAGAAACAAACAAAAAAAGCCTTTCAGTTGCTCTGAAGTCATCAAAGATATTTAGATTAATGGATACAATGTACATATTCACAATATTTTCTTTGAAGGGAAGTTAAATTCATCATCATAACGACTCAAAGTCTACCAATAACAGGTATCACTCCCAAGATACTTAAGCTGAGTTGTATAAAAGGGAAGAGGAGGAGGAAATAAATTGATCAAACTGTGGTTTGGGGGAGTCAGAAGTCGATCCTAAATTAAACTTATTCCATTGTACCACAATTTGGCACACAGATTGCAATCAAACTCCTGCCTAGGTATGTGTTGCATGTTTAGGGAAGAAATGATATCATAAATCACAAAATTAAGTGTTTTATGTGTCAATTTAGATTAGAATTTCTGTTTGATACAGAATGGCAACATCCATCTCACAACCACCCTCACCCACTGTGCCTCAGCTCACACCAGAGTAGGCTCCAAGGTTGTGGCCTGAGTCCCTTGGATGCAACTACACCAGGGGGTGATGCCCTTGGAGAGCATCCAACAGACTCCAGCCTTGTCTTAGGGACATTCAGTCTTGTAACCCCAGAGGGATCAAGACGAAATCAGAAAACACCTTTAGGCACTTTTCCAGAGTGATCATGGACCCGGTCAGTGCCTTCAGAATCCACATTGAAACTCGTGGTGCTAACAGCCCCCAGCTGGCATAAAAAGCAGATGTAGGAATAGAATCCTAGAGTGGTTTGGGTTGGAAGGGACCTTAAAGATCCTCTAGTTCCAAATCCCCTTCTACTAGCCCAGGTTGCTCCAAGCCGCACCCAACCCAGCTCTCAGGTACAAGCACATGGGCTGAAAGAGGTCAGTAAAGGCATCTGGATTTCTGGTCTGTTGTAGACTGGAAGTTGAGATGTCACAACTACCTGAACCAAGATTTTCAAACTTCAATGTGTTTGGGTGAGGTTAATGCTTGCCAAAAAACAATAAATATATATATATATTTATATTGGTATTAAGGTAGGTCTCCTCCCATAACTGCTTTGCCAAAACCAGTTTGTACAACGTAAAATTCCTTTTCATTATGTATCAATTCACAAAACCCAGCCAAGTTGTGAGTACTCATTAAGAAAATTAGTGATTTATGACACTGGAACACAAAGCTATAAATCCAAATCATGTGCAAACCAAATATCTGACAAAATTTGTATTATTTACTCCTTAGCTGAAAAAAAAAAAAAATTGAGATTAGGGAAAAAGCAGCACCAAAAAAAAGAAAAAAAAAAAATCAATATTTTTCTCTTTATTAGATGCAAACGAAAGCTTTTTTTACTTTCCCTTTGGAAGATCAAATTAGTGTTATGGGCTGGAATGACAATGAATCGTGGAAAGTATCATATTCTTTATAATATAGTAGCGTATATGTTTGTTATTTGGAAATAGAAATGTAATCCATAACTAATCTAGAAATAAAATATATACACAGCAACCATTTAAAAGGACAGATAAAATCCTCATTAAAATCCTAAGTGCAGAAATACTGAATCATAATGCACAATTTCATTACATTTTACTGCCAGCAATGTAAATATCAATTCTCCAGGTGATTCATAAAATTCATTTTAGAAAGAAAAATAAGGATTTCGCCCGGCATTTGAGAACATAAAGGAAAACACATGCTAGGGTTTGAAAACCCAGACCRTTCTTTCCTTTTCTCATCAGAATATTTTGCTGGAATTTCAGCAAATCTTTTACACATCAAACAGACAACTGCCATTTCACATTAGCACTTCGTACAGATCACCCAGCAGTCCCAGCCCGCGTCCTTCCCGGCCCCGCACCTCTCCCCGCATCGTCTTCATCACTCCCATCTTACTTCTGCCAAATCTCAGCTCCTATATATGCACTTCCCCTGACTTCAAAGCAAGGAGCCTGCATTTAAACTCATCTAAACCCTCTTTTAACTATCCAAATTGTGAAATTGCCTAATAATGGGAGTGTATTTAAGGGAGGGGAAAAAAAAAAAAAAAGCATGTTGGACAAATTAACCAAGTAAAGTTTTTGGAGGGAAGAGTGCATGTGGGGGTTTCCACACAAAAACGTAAAGAAAACCTGTCACTTTTAAAATGAATAGCTACCATCTGCCAGCAYTTTATCTGAGGCAAAGTTGATTAATGCAAAGTGAATGTTTAAGATCACATTGCTGTCTGCCTGAATAAATTTCAGGTAGTTTACTTGGGAGGTTTTTTTGTCCCATTTCYTAAAAGATTTTTTTGTTGTTCTTACTGGATCGACCCCTCCAAGTTTTTCAGCAGCCAGAACTAAGAATAAAAACATTTGTTCTTAAATTRCGGTGCTGTACAAGGACATTTGAGCACCAGAACGTTGTTTCTGGCCCCTCAGAACAAGGGAATTCATCTTCTTCAAAAGGACATCCCACCTCCTTCACTGGCTTCGCAAAAACTTTTCAGGCAGCCTCTCTCCATCATACTGAAAAGGAAATTTTCACAGTTTGGTTGTGAGCAGAGAAACCACAGCAGTGCTGCTATCCTCAAGAGGAAATTACTTTGTCTCTAGACCTTCCCTAATTTTTTACTGGATTACTTCATTTTTTACCGGATTAGGATTTTTTACTGGATTAAATTTTTTTAACAATTATTTAATCATTTGCTTTTATTTACACTATCTTCCAAATTGAAAAAAAAAAAAAGTAAATCAATTCTAGATTTTAAACCTTATTTCTGTTAACTTTAACACCTTGGTTTATCCTAGCATTCTGTTAAAAATCATTCTCAAATCCATTTGCTAATATGCTCCCCTTCACAAGTTCTCTCTGAACACTAACATTTTCAGGAGAAGTTTCCAGAACAGGTTTTGGGCGACATTAACCTAAATCAAACAAAACCCACTTTTACACATAACGTTCCCACGTTACGTTTTCCCAGCATCAGATGGCCTCCAAGTTCTCCCTCAGCAGAGAGAATTTCACACCCCTTACCCAGGCTGGGACACCCTCTATTATCCAGGGCTACAGCAGCGGAGGGCATCATCTGTGCCGAGCGGTGGAGCTTCGTGCCGTTCCATATGGACGTATATTCTCCGCGCTTGCACTCGAAGCTGGCTGGACACCAGCCAGCTCTGGTCAGAAGTCACCAAGTTGTTTTAGCTCAGTACAGGGTGCCTGTGTCTCGTATCTCAGGAGGGTTTATTGGTTTAGGCTCAACATGGTGCTAGGAGGGCCATCTGGCCCCCGGAGCGCAGCGAACTCCCAGCCAGCTCCCCGGGAGCGTGGGCAGGACAAACRTGTGTGCCTTTGCACCAGCCCGTGTGAACCAACCTGGGTGAACTCACACGGTTTGCTCAGGGGAAAAAATGAGAGCAAGTGTAGCACTAATGGAATTAAAGAAGCAATGATCCTTTGTTCAGCAAGGGAGCAGAAAAGCAGAGCACAGGATGGAGTGGCTCCCACATCCTCCTCTGGGCACCTGCACAGCAAGGTGAGAACATGGATGTTTGTACCCATCAGTGAGTTACACTTATGTGGTATTTTTAATCAAATAAATGTTTAAACCCAGCTTGGATAGGGCTTGGAGCAACCTGGTCYAGTGGAAGAYGCCCCTGTSTATAGCAGAGGGGTTGGAACAACATGGTCCCTCTCCAACCCAAACTAGTCTGTGATTCTGTGTTTCTAGGAGACCTGAACCCCGTCCTTATGGGATACTGGATATTACATTTAGTCACCTTATCTATTCATGGCTTTACATCAGCTCATCAAAGCACAAGGGGTCTCTAGGAGCACATTCCCTTCCTCTCCAGGAGCACATTCCACTGCGCCTCACATGAAACTGCAGCTAAAACACACCAACACTCCTGAACTATACRCAAGCAACAAAGAAATGGGGTGAGACCAGCGTCACCTCTGAAAATTATTCAGTAATTCCAAAAAGATGAGCCACGTCCCATCTTTAAATGCAGTGAATTTGAGAAGATCAAAATACACACTCTCAGTAATCACTGCTGTGAATGAGATTTATGTTTTATTCACCTATATATAGAAGCAAACACCATAAAATATGCCCAAAAAAATCCCAAACCGTATCAGATCAACTTTTAATTTGCAGGTACATAGTTATCTTCTAGTTAACTAATATACTACTTACACATACAATTTATTCATTCCTTACCTGAGCACTATAAAGGCCAAATTCTAGGAAGGCCTCTAACRCAGGACAAATTATTGCTGTTCCTACAAACATTATATAAACGCTTCCAGTATTTGACAGAAAGATGTAAAAAGGCAGGAATGTTTCCAGCATAAATGGGTATCTATATATTCAGATTTAATGAAATGGCTGAAATTTGCTCTGCCCTGCTTCGAGTCACATCCTCAAACACCTTCCCCAGRACATGCAGGAATGTTTCTGAAAATAAAATATCTAGAAAACAGTTAAATCCTCAAGCTTGGAAATGCTCACACAACCAGTAGGACTGGAATAAAAATTTAAAGGATCGCTGGTTTTAAGACATTTAGGTGACACCAGCCCATCAGTTAATAAAGAATTCACTCTGTARTGATGCATTTTCTCCTTATAGAACAGAAGCATCAGATCTGAAACGCTCCTAAATCTAGCAGTCTTAACAGAATATTWAAAAAAAAMCCACAACCAAAAAACAACCACATCTACATTATATACTGTTGGAATACACTCTCCATGCTGAACACCACACCCCCAGGTTGGGGTTTTTTCAGAGAGCTCTATTAATTGAAAACAATAATTTGTTTTCTCTTTTGTAAAATGTAAAAAGCACAGAATTTGTCTTTAAAATATAGTTGTCAAATATCAAGGGGTATATATATGCTAACATTTACCCTCGGGGTATTTCAGGGCTAGAATCTGTTACAAATAAAATCTTTATTCATATGAACAGCCACCTGGGGGGCAATACTGAATGTTATACATAATATTTATATATATATATTTAAAATAATCTAGCAGTGCTATTAAAACACACTGGAAGCTACACTGAATTTAGTCGCTCTGTTTTACAGATTTAAGTCTCATACTSCTAACTTTTTGGGGTTTGAATTACTTTCTGTAGAGGATAGCCCCTAAAATATAAACTGCTTCCTTACAGTGTGTCATACCAGTGTTTCACTATTTGAAATTTAATAGATTGTTCACCATAATAAGGAAAATAATCACAGGAAAAAGAAAAGCAATCTTTTTCATTAAACTGTGCAACAGTATTTTCAAATCTGAGAACTTTCCTTGGGTTAAGAAGGAAAAACAAAAGGTTAAAAAAAGGCTTTTTTTACATGCTTTCTAGAATTACAGAATAGTCACTATGTGCTATGGAAAACAACTTTAGGCTAAAGATCAGACACYCACATTTATCAAGGAGTTTAAGCTGTCTGAAGGAAGTTGGGAGACAAAGCAGACAATGCAGCAGCTCTGCAGAGTGCCAGCAGCCTGAGGAGGCTCTGCTGGACCTTCCAAATCCATGGAATGAAGATGATAATATCCCACCAACTGCTAACAAACCTCAGATTGTTGAAAAACTCGTCTGGAGAAAGCAGACAGTAATTCCTCCCTTTTTCAATGCATTTCAAATGCTGTGATTTGGAAACTGCCAYCACAAGAATGAAACTCCTTGTACCAACGCAACGTCCAAACACCTTCTTTCCAATTAAGGAAAGATCATGTGGGACTCTACAGCAACTAAAACTCAGTCTGTGGCTGCTGTATATCACTCTGTAAGATCATTTCAAGCTCTCAAGGCAAATGATCCACCTTTAAATTCTCCTTCTGGCCTTCCAAGCTGAAGGGACTCTGCGTGCCCAGGCTTCCTGTTCCTCAGGGCTCTCGTGCTCCTTTCAGGAGATGAAGGAAGACGTGAGCTCAACAAAGCCATAAAAACAGGAAAGCAACACTTTTCTAGAGAAAGCAGCACAGATTTTGCACCAGGGAATTGACACAAATCCACACAGTGCTGCAGATCAAACACTAAGCGTCCGATACTTTCCGTAACGGCTCTGTGTGTTCCCTGTGGAGGGTGAGGACACCTTCTCCCTGTGACAGTCCTGGGGAGATCTCCACATTCTGGGGAACATAATGTTATTGCACACTGAGAGAGCAGCCGTACAGCTCACAAAAGTTACATTAAATGCCCTGTTTGTTACCAACTCATCTTTCATTCTTGCTCAAGGGAGGACACGTCAAATASCAAGCTCATCACAAACTCTCTGGTCACTGCAGAGTACCTGAATTTAACATTTATGGCTCTGCACTGCATCCTTTGTCTCAAAAGCCCTTTTTACAACTATTCCTTACCTCACTGAGTGTCACTTGTAAACTAACAAACCTGCCTCCTTCCAAAAATCAGCTTATATGGRTAAAGTCTAAGTCTTTTAAAATATATCTCCACTACTTCTCTAKAAATGTATCTAATATCAGACTTACTAGCATCAGTACTACTTCTCACACATACCAGGATCTTGCAATAAAGTACARTTTGAACATAAAGATTTAGTGAGGCAGCTCCAGAATCAGAAGTATTTGCACTCGAAATATCTGTGTCCTTCCTGCATTATTAAACACACAAATGAAAACAAGGTATTTACAAAACGTCACATTCATGAAAAGCACTTATAAAAGAAAGGTTTTTTTCTGTAAATAATGTCAGTGTTATAAGTAATGCAAATTTGGTATTTTCCACGAGCTCACAAGAAGGTTTGAAATATTTAAATGTGCAATTCCAAACACACAGTCCTGCTAGCTTGCAATGGAATTTTGTCTTTACAAACTACTACCTGGGAAGCTGATCTTCAGTGGTTAGGAGAAAGCTTAGAAACACAGAATCAAAATTAATCAATGCTTTTTCTAAGAGGAGAGTAGTCAGCCTTACTAGGTTGCAGTCTGATGCACTTACACTTTCAATTTAATGAAATAATCAAAACATTCAATTACGAAACAAACATTAAAAATGTGCAAGTAAAGTAGAAGGTACCTCTAATCAGTTTTCCTCTCACCAGCCACATCAGCCCTTGATCCTAAAATTTTATGCTGCCTGCGAGGACAAGGTACAAACTCTATTTTAACYCTCGTATCTTTGTCAACTTTGAGTGTTTGATTCTCTCTGCTCCAACCCGAACAGCACCAGCAAAGAAAAAGCTTTCCTCTCTTTAAGATGCTCCATTGGTTAGATCAGATTTATTTGCTGACAGTAAAGGTTGTATTTGCACATAAGTCTATGACAGATTGCAAGTTTATTAACTTCAACTGAGTTTTCAGGCTGCTGGGTTGAGGGGTTTTTGTTGGGTTGTTAGTTTTTTTGTGGGATTTTGCTTTTTTTTTTTTTTGTCAGCATTCCCTCCCCCTTTCCCCAAGATGTGGGTTACTTGACAAATTGGAGTTAAGTTATCTTAGGTCAATGTAACTGTAAGTTAAACTAATGAAGTGTATGTCTATGAGTGATGTCTGATTAGTTTAATACAGTTAGTGCTGGACAGCTTGGGCTGCTGACCTTGAAGGAACACAGATAACATTGTGATGCGTTGGAGGATGTGGTTGTGATACAAGACAAATTTACATAACAGTTTGTCATGTACACTCCTCCAAAACAAAACTGTTGCAAAAAGAAAGCAAGAGGAAACCAACGCTAAATGCCTCGCACAAGACAAAACGGGGAAAATTAATTATAACGTTTGCCTTGGGGTGGGAGATTATTTTAATTGGGAGCCAAAAGCAGGCACAGGAAAGGTGTACATTTATACCATATGTGTTCCAAAATGGGTTAGACATTGTGCTGGGTAATACTGAGCAAATGCTGTCTTCTACAGCACAAATCTAGTTCTGAAAAATGATATTCCTTCCTCAAGGAAGCATCTACTCGCCCATGGTAACAAATACCGGACCCAGTTCTGAACTGCAACCAGTTGGCACATCACCCAGGTGTGCTCAGAGCCCTGCTGAAGTTCATTCTGCTGCTGAGAAGCCACTAAAAGAACCCTGGGCATGAACAGTCTCTCTCCATGAAGGTGCACAGTTCCCCACAATGCTCTGCAGGCTCTGAGCAGGGCTCTATCTCACTGCTCCAGACAATCACCTCGCCACATCTCATCTGATCAGGTAGGCCAAGCAAAACTGCTGGGTTTGAGACAGCTTGGCTCTGGAGTGACTGATTCTCACTACATGATAGCTATCTTGTTGACCTAAATAGTCTGCTTTTATCAGCCCAGGTTCTAACTGATGGAAATTTGCCACTTACATAAATGTATAATTGACACCCACGGTTGCTGGCACGTTACGGAACCGGACCATCATTAAGATAAAACTGCTCCCTTAATCCTCCAGGTCAGCCTGAGCAGGACACTGATAAATCAGACTTGCTAATAGATAYATCAGAGGGCACGTGAGGAGGCTTGCAGTGTTCACATCTGTGCCATCTCCCAGCCTAATCTGTGAAGCACAGTTTAAGYCTTTCAGAATGACTGAGCTCACATGATAAATTTCAAATAAGAGTTACATATACATGTACAGACATCAGGTATCCAGATACTGAGAGACTCTCACGGACTGGCGATGCAAGACRAGACAGTCTAGGAAATTCTAAATAAAACATAATTTCCCAGTTATACACCAAGAAGAAAAACCTGTGTTGTCCACTGAAAGTCTCCAATTTCCCCACAAATGTCCTTCCATGCACGTAAGGATTAAGTTCAAGAGACCTGGTTGAAAGCATCTCTGTAATTTGACCTTAGAAATTATTCAGCTCCTTGGTTACCTGTAATTAGAACTTGTTGGCACTGTTTGCATGAAATAAAGAGCAGAAGTCCGTGCCTTCCAATGCCACTTCTTGGCCGGCAGCGTGCACAGGACACAATCTCCTTGCAGCTCTTCCTGGAGAAGGTCCATCAGCTGTTTGTGGGAACCACCATAGAAGGGTTCAATGAGAAGGACACTCATTTTCTGAGTACTTCAGAACTGTTCRGAATCTGAAAATGAAAATAGAGAAGTATTTTACTTTAATAAACATATCTTTATTATTATYATTATTTTAAATTATATTGGAAAAAGCAGAAATATATTGCAAGGCCTTACAGTGTCTTAATTTTTCCTATAAAATTAATTCTTCATATTATATTTATGAGTTTACTTCAGAAAAGGCTACTTAGCAATTATGACTACATTATCACACTTACTCATTTCGACCTTTAAAAGATATTGTCTGTAATTTTTAAATGAATCAAAATGTGCAGGACTTAAGAACACACTGCATTATGAATTTATGGGCTTGTTTTCAATCAGATATTTAAAAGCAGCTTTACTTTACACACTAACTCCCAAATATGGTCAATTCTTCTATAGCATAGGATGAATCTTATTCATTTTTATATAGGTTTCCCTCCTCCTGGTGGCAGATAAAATTAAAGAACAATTCAAACACCRTTCAGCCAGAATAGATGCTAGAAACAGAGATTTGGGTAAGTCACTTAAAGCCAGAGAGCAGCCTGGGGAGATGCAGGACACTCCAGGAAACTCTCCTCCATCACTGGGAGCTGGGATCACCACCCCAGCAACAAGAGATGTAAACCCTCTTACTTCTCCTGAATACTCCAAAGCAGGTGGAAGAGAACGGTAGAGGAGGCTTAAGGAAGCTCTCAGACCTGAGAAGCCACAGAGCTGCTCACAAACAGGATGCAAAACGTGCTGCCCAAAGCGAGGGGACAGATGAAAACCCGGTGACTATTGCTCATCRCCCTCATGAGTCACACCCTTGGGGTACTCAAAAGCTGCTTTGCACATGCTTCGAGCAAAACCACCACACACAAAAGCTGAAAACAAAACCCTGAAAAGGTATTCGCCATCCACAAACAASTCTCTGGTGGTTTCCTTCTCAACATTCCCCAAGAAGGAAGGGCTCCCTGCTRAACTCGGTTACTCAGGACTTGTGTTTGACGCTGAACATTGCAAGACCTTACACCCATTTCCTGACCTGTAATTTCTAGTGGTTTCAGACTGTAATCCTTATCTTACCAAAACCTCTGGTGACAAGAAACGAGAATTCAACAGAGAACTACATACCCTCCTGAAAATCTYAACCATCATCTCGACCTTGAAATTCAGTTCAATTCAAGATCAGGTTAAGAATATTATGTATTCTGTAATCAGAGGGGAGAGAACAAACAAAAAAMCAAAAAGTTATACAGGTGCACTGTAGCTATCAAAAGATCAGTTAACCAGCAACAAAAAGCCAAACACTGAATCAATTTAGTTGGGAGACAAAAAGTAAGAAACCTTTAGCTAGCTTTGTGCTGTCGGCCCATCATGGTACAAGATGAAATGGTGATGTAGAGCTCCTGGGTCATAACAGATCAATCAGCAAGAGGAAAAATATTCCATGCTCTGACTTTCTGGCTGTAATCCAGCCTGGATTCAGGTTATTATTTGTTCTATTATTCACTCCCCCATAATATTTCAAATAAATTACTTTTTTAACAAATACGGCCTTTGCAAAATCAAAAGGAAAGCCTTCTGGAAGCTGAGACTTCATTTTGGAGTTTGCTTCTCTTCAGGTAGCAAAGCAGTTTCTGATCTCTTTTCCACTGACCTAATTTCAAAAAAAAAATCACACTTTTGAGATCACTGACGTTTTCTGAATTTACAATGATGTAACCAAAATCATACTCTCTCCTCCAAAGCCCTTTTGGAGCCTGCAGGGTAATAACTGCTATAAAAACACAAGCTGTGGTTTAGAATCTGCACTATTCACCTAAAGAACAATTTGTAATTAATCATGCTAGGCTTGTCATCAAATGCCACCGAAAATTTAATTCAAAGGACTAGAGGGAAGTGTTTTATAAATTCAGCCCCTAAAAAAGGGGGTATGTGAAAAGTTGGTAAATGCCACTGAGTCAGTCACTCAGGAAGGAGCTGCAACTAATTTACAAATCATTAGCAGTATCAGTAATAAAGCAATTTGTTCTTGAAGCATCTGATCAAATCACACTTCACCAGACTAGTTCTGAAACTGGTTTTGTCACCAGGTTTAGCTGAACCGACACTGTGCTCTTTGGGTTTATTTTGCACCAGTTTTCACTGTGCATCCCTCACGGGGACAGAGAATGACTGTACGTGCTGACGGGAAGAGATTGCTCAGCCCTCGTGTTTCCTCCTCGCTCAAAGATCCTGACATTTAGTTATCCTGCATTTACCTACCTTTAGATCTATTACTGCAACTGCATTATGCAAATATTACACAAGTATTGCCATACAATAAACCCCCTTTGGCTATTTACACTGGGAAACTGGGTTGAAATTGTGGAAGTGTCGTGGAGTGGGTGTTAAGATAGCTCTGGAGATGTAATTCTTCACAATAACACTCACAGACCCCATGGCAGCAGCCCGTGAGGGTGAAAATCAGCAATGACACATTTTTTTCAGAGATGATCTGAAGCTCAAAGGTTTTCTTATAAAAGTCACTTGCCTAAAAAAATGTAGGTACTGCTCATTAAAATCCTCACTAGCACTTGTAGGATTCTATTGTTGTGTGATCTCTATACATTACCCACAATATACATCAAATTCAATTCAGAAAAAGTGTTATGTCATATAAGAGGCAGTGTATAGTTTATTTTCTTCTTTTTTGTTTTGTTTCTTTTTATAAGATGCTACCTAAATGAGATAGTACTAAAGAATAATGGCAGCACAATATATGCCATGTTGACTTCAGGGATTGACTAAAATGGAGCAATGAAAAAGTCAATAAATCTGCTGTTTTTAAAAGATACACTGATAATGCTAAGGAAATTATATTATATATAACTAATAATTTCTTGTACTTAGAAAGGCACAGAGGAGGTAGGACACAGTCGTTTGGCTCATATTTCACCCACATGACTTCCAGTTTTGTTCACATACAAAAATAACAGCTATTATTTTTGCTTTATTTCCCTTGACCCAGCCAAGTTAAGGTAAATATGTACCATAAACTCCTCAGAGGTCTCCAAAAGACACAGCTGATAAATGGCCTGAGAACATTCACCGTATCTGATGGAATGCAATCCTCAATTAAATATAAATCACTCCAGGTATTCTTTTCCCCATTTCAAAGAAAACAACAAATATTAGAAAAACAGAACTGCTTCCCCTTTCTCATTACAGTATTTCCTCTCTGGAGCCAGCAATCCTGGGTGTTCCTCAAACAGCTCAACCCCATCCACACGGCTGCAGGATCCTTTCCTTTGAAAATTTCCTACTCTGTCTTTACCACGCAGAGCAGCACATTCTTCAGGATACACATTAAGAAGAAASTATCTGAAATAAAAAAATCCTTCCAAGTGGTAACGGTGTCAAAGTGACATGACTAATACAGAGGTATATTGAAGTACTGAGAAGTGTAGGTGGGTAATTAGGCACTGTCTCAAAGCCAGCAGCTCACAGTGACATTCATCCAGGACTTTTGTCACTTGCTGCAGCTCTACCCGACGGTGAGCACGCTGCTGAAACATGGCAAGTCATGGAGTCCCTCAAAAGGCCACTGCTGTTTGACCCAGTAATTTAACTTTAAAAGAAAGTCTGAGTACTACACAGAGTAATAAATAAAAATTTACTTTGAGGCACAGAAGAATTAACTGTTCAACTAGCCACAGAAACCATGGCTTCTTTGTAAACTCTAGGCGAACACCAACTCAGGTATTTTTGTTAACCAACCTAGGCAGAGCAAACCCATCATTTTCCACAATTTATTAAAGAACACACGTTCACTCTGCCTTACATACAGAAGTGTGGTTTCACAAACATCAGCACAGCTCACATCAGGAAGCCATAATTAGCTCTGTTCATTGACATACTCAGACAACATAAATTACAGACCATGTTTAAATATCTGTCCAACAGAACAGCTGAGCAACCATCCAAACCCAAAGGAATAATTGTTAATATATTCCACAGGTAGAGATCTGCTATTAGTTACAGGAA
This sequence comes from Amblyornis subalaris, assembly GCA_018881555.1. Lineage (NCBI taxonomy): Eukaryota > Metazoa > Chordata > Aves > Passeriformes > Ptilonorhynchidae > Amblyornis > Amblyornis subalaris. The sequence continues at coordinate 1,907,137 of JACAXG010000106.1, forward strand.
ATAAGGTATATGGTTTCAGTAATGATTGTTTTAACCGTCACAGTCCCACACGTATGAGAAATTTATTCCGCCGCCGTATCCGAGCACACGCAGTTCAGTCTCTCGCAACTCAACCCACTGCAAAACCTACCAGGTATGAACTGTGGACATCAACATCCTTAAAACCTTTGAAGATTTCACATAAACATACTGTAATGGCTGATACAGGCAAAAAATTTCCATGTTCCACATTGCAATAAAATGGGATTTTCCAAAGGACGATTAAAGACTCTTTACCCTTCCTCCTCCGCCCCTTCTCCGTCCCATCCCCACCTGAAGTGTGTATACACACACACAGAGATTGAGAGAGCCTGCACTGCCCTCCCACTCATGACAGTGACTCACYGAAACCCCAGAGCTATACCTTAAACACAATCACATTTTAAGGTTTGACCAAAATTTAACTCGTATTTAGATCACCCAAAAGTACCAGCTCTAAGGTTTGTCATTACTAAACTGCACAAGCGAGAACGACGATTTATCTTTTATATAAATCACATGGAAAAAGCAAGAAATCCTCCACTCCTTTTGAGAATGTGGTAAACCAAAATCGTTCACCTGTATTTGGATGGCTGAGCAGCAGTAAACATTCATTTACTGGTGACACCCATAAACCACAGTCTGGTCCATGCACACAACCTGAGAGTTGCAAACACCTACAGAATGCCAAAATTTACCATTACCTCGAGGCAGCAAGGAATGAAACCTGCATGGTTTGCCCAGCCTGCTTTGGTTTCACTAAAATACCACATCTCGTTTTTACTGTGCTTATGATCTACATACACAAGGGCATGTAGTGACAGGACAAGGGAAAYGGTCCTTTAAACTGAAGGGAGGTAGGTTTAGATTAGAGATTAGGAGGAAACTCTTTACTGTGAGCGTGGTGAGGCCCTGGCACAGGTTGCCCAGAGAAGCTGTGGCTGCCCCATCCCYGGAAGTGTCCAAGGCCGGGTTGGACRGGGCTTGGAACAACCTGGGATAGWGGAAGGTGTCCCTGCCCATGGCAGGGGATGGAACCACATGGTSTTTAAGGCCTCTTCCAACCCAAACCGTCCTGTGATTCTATGATGCAATGAGAATTGCAAACAATATCATTTTTAAAGAATTGGTTTGATCTTAAGCAAACTGTTCAGTTCTTACATCTGTGCTTTCAACCCTGAAATGGAAGAGCAGGTCCTTTTTTAAGAGTTTTAAGATGTCCCATGGCTATCAATCCAGAGACACCCTGACACAAGAGACAGTAAAGGCTCCTTTTGGAGTTTATGTGTTTAGAAAGTAACATGCTGTAAAATCTTCACATTACCCAGTGCATGCKAAGTTAACAATATTGCTATAAATCTCAGGAAAAAGTTGTTAATGCATATGCAGTGTATRCATTTTAAAACTCAGYATTTAAATTGTTTTTCCTATTTTATCTAGGCGAAGRCAYTAATGACCTTCATMATTTTCTGTTGTAAATTAAATTTGKTTTTTTCCAGCTACAGAAAACAAAAAAAGTTTAATCTCTAGAATTTTCTTTTCACCTGCTTCCCTGACACAGTCTAAGTCTGTCATAAATACTTTGCATCTATACTTCTAGCCATCCTCAGTCAACATCTTTGAAGATCTTAATCTATATTGAATAAATTATTGCAATTTATTCTTTTTTTTCCAGTGGAGAAAGACATCTGTGCATCACATTTACGGTTAACTCAAAACCACAACAGTCAACACTACCTCAGTGGGGAAGCATCCACCCCCCTTTGGAACACAGCACTCCAAAGGTACAGTTTCAGGGAAATTTCACTGACTGATGCACTGATTTTTAGTACATTGGGAATAGCAATTGCAATACACAAGTGTGCAATAAACACCTTCTTTGTGTCTAAGTGACCCCCTAAGTGGTATACACAGGACTAAATACTAGTCAGGACAGGGTATGAGGGATGCTGAGTAATCTCTAAGCTGTTTTCATGAGTTCAGATTAACAAAGGCAAATTATCATTACTTTTTAATTAGTATAAAGTTTTTTTCCAGAGAAAGCCCAAATTGAAGGAAAAAAGACACAGAAAGGTGTGATGGAGAACCAGAGACACTCTTTGCCAGGGAAAGAACTACAGCCATGACCACTCATCACCAGCAAACTGGATTAACTCTTCCACAGAGTTCATTCCTCTGTCTCCTCCCTTTAATGGTCCCAATAGATTGACAGAAGTTGACATGAGTACGCTGCAGAGCAGTAGATCTTAAATAATCAATTATCTTCACAAAAAGTTCTACATTATTTTGGGGAGCTCTTTTACCACTAACGGGATTTTTTTTACAAAGGTAAAATTAAAAAAAAAAAATAATAAAGATCTAATATGAGAGTATAACCTCTTATGAGAATACGCCAGGTTTGCAATTGGATTTGAGAGAAAATTAGTTATTCTGATTTAACAGTTAATTATAAGCTCCCATTTGCCATGTAATTCAGAAGCCTGGAAAAATGAAAACTGATTTTAACGGAGACTGATAAAGTTGTTTAAGGGTATGTTGGTTTTATCCACCTTATTTGCAGTGTGTTTACAGTATGTGAAGGATCAAGACAGTTTACAGGACTCAGCAACTCCAGTGCTGCACCTATGACTATAAATTTGGTAACACTGATGATGCTGAAGGCTTACATTAGGTTTAAATAGATGAAGGATACTTGATTTAGAGTATCTCCGAGAGGAGAGGGAGCTAATAGGTGTGGTAATGGGAGATGTAGCACTATTTTTAAACTTGACAGGAGACATATTAGTTGCTAGTTCCCTATTATAGAAAAAGTCCCAGTCTGGTAATAATGGGCTGGCATTTTGAAATTCCTCCGATTTATTAGGAATATGATGAGAAATGTGCTCCACACACTCTCAGCTTCAGAGCAGTTTCTGTACAGAAAGGTAAGAATTACAACATGCACTCATGGCCAGTTTAAGAACATATATACACACTTTAAAAAATCACTTATAAATATTTTAACTAATTTTATTTGAAAGTCACAGTCTACAGTTCATATTCGYTCCTTGATTAAAAGACAAAGCACTTGTTAGAAGCCATCATTAGTTGCTCTGTGAGGTAATAAAATCACCCTACATCAAAAAGATGGTTTTGTTTTCCCCAGCAAATCTGAAGAAGCAAAATGCTAAGTGAACAGCAAATCACACTTGTATCACCAGAATTTGGGATTTAGGACTTAAACTCCTCTTCTACAAAAGCTGGAATTGTAAGAGTTAATTTAAACATTAGGCTTGGTAGCCTGAGATGTTTGGCAGCAACATTTGAGTGGGCACAAGCCAGATTTATTTTACAGTCAGAAGGTATCCCTTTGAATATGTGATGAAAGGATCTGCATCTTCAGTCACACCTTGAGTCCACAAAAAGGATGGAATGAGATCTTCTGTCAAATCGAGTTCAGCTGTGAAATCCGGGAGGGGTCTCACACACAGGAGTAATTCTGAGGGCAGGTGGCCAGAAAGCCAACCCTGTCCTGGGCTGCATCCAAAGCCATGTGGACAGAGGGTCGAGCAAAGGGATTCTGCCCCTCTGCCCCTGTGAGATCCCACCTGCAGAGCTGCATCCTGCTCTCGGGTCCTCAGTAGGACAAAGATGTGGACTTGTTAAACCAAGCCCATGGCAGGCCACAGAGATGCTCCCAGGGCTGGAGCCCCCCTGCTCTGGAGCCAGGCTGGAAGAGCTGGGGGTGTTCACCTGGAGAGGAGAAGGATCCACAGAGACCTCAGAGCACCTTCCAGTGCCTAAAGGGGCTCCAAGAGATCTGGAGAGGGACTTTGGACAATGGCCTGGAATGACAGGACAAGGGAGAATGGCTTCCCACTGACAGAGTTAGATGGGATAGGAGGACAAAATCCTTCCCTGTGAGGGTGGTGAGGCGCCGGCACAGGTTGCCCAGAGAAGCTGTGGTTGCCCCATCCCTGGAAGTGTCCAAGGCCAGGTTGGGCAGGGCTTGGAACAACCTGGCATAGTGGAAGGTGTCCCTGCCCATGGCAGGGGAGTAGAATGGGATGAGCTTCAAGGTCTCTTCCAACCCGAACCATTCTGTGATGTAAAGTTCAAAAGATATGTCAGTAAAATTACTTCAAAATTAAATTCAAGCATGATGGAAAATGGACTTCAAAAGGGGAGCCAAATGTACCTGCCATGATTTTCACCTAAAGACCTGCAACACAAGCAATTGAAAATGCAATCATGAGGATTTCGCCAACCTACAAAATCCTCCACCAAGTGAAGAGAATAAATTATTCTTTGTTTATAAGAAGCAAAACTCAGTATTGGATCCCTACAGCAGTTTGGGTATGATGGTCTTGTGACTCACTAAGTCAAAAAAGTCCTTAGTTTTAAATATTAAGTACTAAAATTCAACGGAGGAAATAATTTTTTGATCTTTCACTGGACCTACTCTTGTCTCCTCAAGAGAGAGCTGAGCCAAGGTTTCATGCTATGAAGCCACGAGAACAGAAACACCTCTCATTAGCTTCTGTGCAGTCAGCACCACGTTATCCCTTTCAGAAAAGGCTCAAAAGCTCTCAGAGTCAATAGCAAACATCACACAACACTGAATGAGGGCTTCATACAGCACTAAACATATTTTTCCACGTTAAGAATATTTACATCCTATTTCCAACTTGACATGCAGATGATGTGTTACCCACATCAATTTATAAATCCAGCACAATGGGAGTTGCCAATTTGATTTAATGGTGCAGCACCCTGTTTCCTGTAAATAATTTCCCTACCAAGCATTGACTAAGCCCTCTGAAAGAGCTCTAGAAATATTAAAAGCTCCAGATTTTGGCCAAAATGCTTTCTGACAGCTCAGTGCAAGTGTTCCCCAGCATCTCTGCTGACCCAAGAATAGCAAATCTAATGACTTAAGTCACTTCTTCCCATCCTGTTGTCTGCAGAGCCTGCAAAACACTTCAAGGATTGGCTTAAAGCAATGAAGAAAAGTGTATTCGTACATTTTATTTTACTTCACAAGTAACAGAAAGTTAAGGGGTCTGCCTCCTCCACTGGGAAGTATCTATGGATACACACATTGCAGAAAGCTGAAAAACACTGACAYGAGTTAAATAAACATGTCTGGTATCATCTGCCAATTGAAATGGTGAGCATTGCAGGAAATATTTGTTTTCCATGAATAAAAGCGATACACAAGCATCTCAAAACAATCTGTTTTGGAARGTTATTTTGGTTGTTTTGTAAACAAGTTTAGGTTCTGAGCTGATGTTTTCAAAACAGATACTGCAGAACGAATAAATATTCATGTCTGGGGGAGACCCTAACAGACATGAAACAAGTGTGGCCCTTTTTAACAGTGCTACAGATAAAGCAAGGCAAGGACACTCACAGAGGACATCAAGATGTAAATTTTTTCCTTGAAGTTTCTCAGATGGCTGAAAACTGCCATTAAAATCACCATGCTCAAAAAAGCCTGGGCCTTAAAAACTTGGCTTTTATTGCAAGTAAGAAAATCTGGCTGCAACCCACGATCAGCACCGTACTCTGTAAAAGAGTTAAAAACAGGGATTTTTTTTAGTTGTACTTCACTATAAATCATGAAGATATCAGTACAACTCACTTAGTATTTCAGCTTTAGGGTCACTTGAGAATCATTTCTGCACCTACCTACAAACAGAGTCTGAAAAGCATTTACTCTGCTTGAGCAACTGGCCACACTCATAAAACTTTTCTTCAAAATCTGAAAATCCTTACCAAAATAAAACATCCTGTACAACAAAACTGAAATTATGCTATCACTTATCAGCTCCTTCCACTTGTACCACCACAGAACCTGCAGAACCCGGCACTCTCCTCCCACACACGGGTACAACACTAAGAACCACAGAATAGTTTGGGTTTGAAGAGACCTTAGAGCTCATCTGGTTCCAACCCCCCAGGCAAGGACACCTTTCACTAGACCAGACTGCTCCAAACCCCACCCAGCCTGGCCTTGAACACTTCCAGGGATGAGGAGTCCTGGAACATTAAGTGTGGTTTATAATGGCCATGACTACAGGGGTGCAGAGAAAAACATCTCCAGTGCAAAGGTCAGAGCTGAAGAAACTGTTTTAAGGTCATTACTGGAAGATCCTAACTATTTAAAATTTAGCTGGCTACTAGTAGGTGCTCTTGCTGACACTGCTGATAAAAATCCCAGAAATACCATTACAAGGCAACACAAGAAACCGCTCACACCTCACGCACGCAAGGTCTGTGCTTAATATTCCCACTTCTTCATTTCAAAGCCACAAAGATCACAGGCTTTGCCAGCAAGTTAAAGATCTGTTCTGACTCCTACTAAAGACATCAGGGTTAAGCAGTTATTCTGGCCACCGGGAAATTTTTGGCAATGCCACGGGTTAAGCATTCACAGCAGCCATAAGCAGCTCTTGGAGGCCTGGAGAACAGCATACGGACAGTTTGGAAATACCTCTGGAATCAGGGCAGTGGTTACCTCACAACAGTGTTCCACATGCAGTCAGACTCACAGCAATACAGCTGAAACTGCTGCTGTTATTTTCCATATACAAAGGACGTGGACCTGTTAAAGTGGATCCAAAGGAGGCCAAGAGGATGCTCCAAGGGCTGAAGCCCCTCACTTCTGGAGCCAAGCTGGGAGACTTGGGGGTGTCCAGCCTGGAGAAGGCCCTGGGGAGACCTTAGAGGTCCTTCCAGTGCCTAAAGGGACTCCAGGAGAGCTGGAGAGGCACTTGGGACGAGGGATGGAGTGACAGGACAAGGGGAATGGCTTCAGACTGACAAAAGACAAGGTTAGATTAGACAACTGGAAGTGCTTTGGTTATGGAGATAATGTTAAACATAACTTCAGTCATCTATTTATGTTGGGATCTTCAAAAATCACTTTCATTAAGCGGATCTGAACACAAGAGAGGTGTTACATGGGCCTTACTACAGAGTGAATGATTCAGATCTTTCTGAATCCTTTAGATCCCATCTTCTCATCAGTGTTTAAGCAGAAACTGATCCCACAAAGCTCTGTCAGCAGTAGATACTTGAAGGTGCTTATGAAACTGGTTTAGCCCCACATTGAAAGCAGAAACAGATCTGGAAGACACKTCACTCTCCCACTTCGACTGTTGGAGATAAAATGTAATTAAGAGGGATGGGAAAGGGCAGGAAGGGGAAGARTAAGTTCCCTGCAGAAAACATGTAAGGTAGAATAAAAACCACAGACAGGGCATCCAAATTAAGCAATACCAAGCAAATGTTTTGAGAAAAGGGAGTAATTTCCACCTATCTGCATTGATCACACACCAGTTCTCTTCCACTGACAAGAACCTAATCCAAACTCCGCCTGTTCATGTGAGAATGGTTAAGAAGCCATGTGTGAGGTGCATTCAAAACCCTCTAAGATGAACAGAATCTGTTTTGCATGCCAATATCCTTGGAGAGGGCAATATTCATGCAAGATGATTCAAGCTACTCTTCAGAGCTGCAGCACTCTGACTTCCCATTGAAGCTCTGAATGAGCATGGGCAAGAGAGATCCATAAACCATTTTTCCTAGAGTCTATAGACAGTTGGTTTCTTAACACTCACGGAAACATCTTCTTGGGCATTATCAGAACAACTTAGAAAAAAGTCTGATTTTCCTCTTTAGAGCTGGTTTTCTTTTCAAGCTGTGTAACACCACTTGATATTTAGTTTAGCTACTCAACCAAGCAGAAGGCTTCAATGCATCCAAGGTGCAGAATGGTTGACTAACACAGGCCATTTCACTTGTTTGGGCTTATTTGCAAATACCACTTACAYGCTGCTGGCATTTATAATGGCACCTGGGATGTTGCTGACACACCACTACGTTTGTAAAGTTGGAGTCTACAGGCACAGTGGATTCTAAGAAACGTGCTGGGGAATACACAGAGCATTTCCTTTGACTGTAATGGTTACTTTGACTATATCCTATCTGAATAGGAAAAAAGCTTCAGAAACAAGGTTTAGCCTGGCTAATCCCCCACTGATTTTCTTATCACTCAACACTATTTCACTCAATTACTTTTGCCAACAATTTTCTCAAAAATTTCCTCCTGACCATATTACAGGGTTGCTTAAATTATACTGTAGACACACACAGATGYATACACAGAATTTCATACATTTCTTACTATTGTTGCCTACTGACTTGTTATTCCAAAGTCCACAACCTCTAAATACTGCACTTCAGTCCTAGAAACCTTGACGCGGTGTTTGATGACAGAAAAATACTTGGTTTGGTTTTGTATATGTAAGAAGACTATAAATAATTCACCTTATAATACAAGCAAAAAAGTGGGTATATAGGTGATTTATTCAACTTTGAAAAGTCAAAGGACTCCTAAACTGTATTAACATGCCCCCTCCCTGGAAGTGTTCAAGGCCAAGTCGGACAGGGTTTGGAGCAACYTGGTCTAGTGGAAGATGTCACTGCCCATGGCAGGGGGTTACACCACTTTTAAGGTCCCTCACAACCCAAACCATTCCATGAATCCAAAATGAAACAAAACACTAGATCTGTGTACATGCCCAAATTACAAGCAATTTGTAAGAAAGAGCTTGGATTCYTACACAAATCTAGTAACTATATAACTTCTAACCAAACATTTTCAATTGTTCTGTTTAAACACGCTTTAAACAACAAGATGTAATTATTCTATCCCCTCCCTCCAACCCCAAAATCATACTACACCTTCTGCCTGGGGTTTTCCCATTATTAACAACGAGAGGTTTCATTTATCTGCTTTTATCCAAAAATGCTGAAGAGCTTAACAAACATTAATTAAACCTCGCAACACTCCTGTGAGGTAGGTAGGTATTGTTATCTCTGCTTTACAGATGAGAAAACTTGAATTAAAAATTGTGATTTGCACCATTTCCCAACAGTAGKTTTATAGTACAGCCAAGAGCAGAAGAAAGGAGCAGTGGCTCGTATGTCCCTCCTTGCAGCCACCACAATACACATTCTCTTTCAAGCCAGCAGGACTTTACTCGACACTTTGCCACATGTGAGAAAAATATTCTGRAAAACAGTGCTAATTTATCATTAGCATCATCCCTTCTAAAAAAATACAGACAAATACATCTTTTACCCAGATTGTACTTTCATTATTTCATTATGAAAATGAGACAAAATTGTATCCTCTTCATCTGGATGGCTGATGAATTCCATCTTCAAAAGGAAAATCCACACTTCTTGAAACCATATGAATTGTTTCTCATGACTGAATCCCTGATTTCCTCTTTTCATTTACGCTTCTTAACAATTTCTATTTTTTCCCTATTCTCTTAGCTTCTTTTCTTGTTACTTCATGTTGTACTTTCCTAAGCCCTACATCATCTTTTTTCCTCTTTAAACTTTTTCAATGATACCATACAATCTACAAAGGATTGATTTACATACAGCATACCAACTACTACCTTGATRGTTGCCTATCAATTTTTCCTGTTTCAAACTACTCTCACTTGCAACCTTTTCCTGTGTATGAACATGTTCTCCACATCTCAAAGAGTCCACAACCTCAAATAGTCTCCTCTTTGCCCATCCTGCCACATTCCTCGTCAGGAAACCTCCAGTTTGAATTTAGTCATTTCTTTACTGTTCCAGAAGCAAAAGCTTCATGGCTCCCCAGCCTTATCTTCCTTGTCTAATCTCCAGTCTCACTTCCCCATTTTCACAAATCTAAAAAATCTGTACTCTGTAAGTGGCAATTTCCAACTCTGAGGTTTTGTAAACTAAGATGGCATAATAAATAACTGTTTCTGAATGGACAYGTAGACCACTGAAATTAAAGAAACCCAWATTAAAATACAAGTAGCTTAAAGATTTTTTTTTTTTTGACAAACTGACTGTGAAGTATTTTTTGCAGTCATATGATTTTTCTATGACTTTATTTCTCTTATTTTAGAATCAGCATGAAAAGTTAAATTAGACCTTTTTTTTTTTGAACCACACAAGTTAGCACATCWTGTTTGTACTGCTTGCTCTAATGAAGTGAGCCTACACTTGCCAGTGCACAGTAAAAATAGGTAGTTCTGTTATTCCTATACTCTGCAAGCAGCATCTTGCAGGCTCTGAGAATTTGCTCTCATCATATGGAAGCTGCAATAAACGTTCAGTCACTGTTTTCTCCTTCAGCTCTCAAAATTACAGCTGGATTCTTTGAGCATTACACATGATTTCTTGCACTTTAAAGCTTCCGAACTACTTGAATTGCAAGACGCAAAAGTTCTGCCCACAGACACTTTCTTGCTCCCACTGGTTTCATGCTACAGCCAGAAAAGCACCAAATGCTACTTGTTTCATGGAATTTACTGGTCAGTGGATACAGCATCCCCACACACAYCCTTCAGCTGAGAAGGGTCTGTATCTGCCTCTGCAGCACACAAACCCCATCAACTCCTTTTTCTTCACCCCACAAAGGTGACATTTCAGAATCATSTACTATACAAAATATTTCATCATGACAGGCTGAGAGAGCTGGGGGTGGTTCAGCCTTGCTAAGAAAAGGCTCAGGAGAGACCTCAGTACCTCTTCCGATGCCTAAAAGGGTTCCAAGAGAGCTGGAGAGGGACTTTGGATACGGACATGGAGTGACAGGACAAGGAGGAACGGATTCACACTGCCAGAGGGCAGGGTTAGATGAGATACTGGGAAGAAATTCTTCCCTATGAGTGTGGTGAGGCCCTGGCACAGGTTGCCCAGAGAAGCTGTGGCTGCCTCATCCCTGGCACCATCCAAGGCCAGGCTGGATGTGGCCTGAAGCAACCTGGGATAGTGGAAGGTGTCCTGCCAATAGGAGGGGGTGGAATGGGATGAGCTTTAAGGTCCCTTCCAACCCAAACCAGTCTGGAATTCCCTATGTCTATGAGCACAAAAAGCCCATATAAGGAAAATCACGATTTTCCAATAGCTTTTTGCTGTTTAGTTACCAGCATATTATTTAAATTCAGGACTTTTGCATTATTTCAGAACAAGCATACTAACTCCTGGAAAGAAATAGATGTGCTGTCGGTTACCATTTGTTTCCATTTTGAGATGACTTGCTAAAGTTCTCTCCATTTCTGCATGCACAAGTGTCAGAAGTTATTTAACCTCTGTAGGCACAAAAATTGCTGTGGGTTTTTTTTTAAGTCCTCCAAAGGTACCCATTCCTCTGCATTCAGCTATTGAGAGAACTATCTGAAATCCTGAGAAAACTTCAGATATGCAGTACAGAACAATAAGTTTCATTATGAGAGGCCTCTCACAGAACATTAGTCTCTACTTCTTGCTTGATTCCCAGTGTTCTGGCTTTTCCTTTTTTTTTAATTTTGGTGGATTCTTATCTCCAAAGCCACAAATGATGTGAGCCTTGTCTACCACCAGAACTGCCACTGCGAAAACACTCTCCACTGCCTAAAACCAGGTTGGAACCCACAGAAAATTAGTTTCAGTGAGACTCCTACTCTTTTGTGTCCTCCACTTTAGATGTATCAACCCTATCTGCATTCAAAACAGTCACTTTTCCCAAATAGCTTCTTATGGTGAAAGAATAGAAGATAAAATTGCTTCTGAAACTCTCCAACAATTAATTTTTAACTCTTTATTATGTTAAAACCCCATTTGCCTCTGACGCTTCGTGAGGAGTATAATAATTTACTCTTCTATATAGCATGTGGAAGTCTTGAGTGAGACTTGGTTCTGCTCTTCTGAAGCCCCTCACTGGGCAACATCAGAGCAGAGCATGAGCACGAGTTTCYTGGGCATCAGAGAAACACCGGGAACATCAGACGCCGAAGCGTGTGTAGGTGTATTAGCAGTCCTACCATCCATCTGTCAGAAATCTTCGATGTTCCTGCACATCACCCACTGGCAGAGCTGTCTGCCAAGCAAAAATATTATGAAATGTTCATTATATCCTCAAATCTCCCCCCCCCCCCCTTCCCTAGGAGGAAATGGAAAAACCTGTCTCTCTGCGCGCACACAGGCTCACATTCGTTACCAAGGAACGGTGAAAGACTTTCAAATTCGCCCAGAAAGAAAATCTACCAAGAGACCAGGACTGTGAATTTAGATTTATTCGAGCAAACTTTACTTACCAGAGGATATGCTGACTTTTAGTTCACATATATCTCATTTTTAAGGTACGTTAAAGACAGAGTTTACAATTAACTGAACAGACAGCGTACAAAAGGCTTTTAGAACTACACCATATGGTCGAGGGAAAGGAACAATCTGGACTATCCACATTTCAATCTGCAGGCTTGTCCACCTCTATAACACATTGTATTGCTGTAATAAAATATTAAGATAGAATTTTAAAAGTGAAAATATCTATCTTTTGTGCTACCGGGGAGCAAGGCATCCTACAGTCTAGTGCGTTTAATAAATATTTTAACTTTTATGATTTTGGCTTGCTGAATCAGATATAGTCAATAAAATTCCCAATTCATTTAAAACTGTAGTTCCAGAAGGATATGGGTGGGTATTCATCTTATGCTTCAGGGAAATAAAAAATACCAGTTTACATGGGGTATACTGGCAGCAGTTAATGTAACAGATGACACATTCTTGGAAATTAAATAAAAGCAGAAAGAAAATACCCATTGTTGCTCAGTGAAGGACTAATCACATGGTCACAGCTGGAACCAGTGTAAATCATTCATTAATAAAATTCTGTTGTAGTAGTCACTTTTTTCTGCTTTTCAAATGCCAATAGAAAAAAAAGACCTCTTTCAATTCTTTGCAGAAAGGAGACACAAGTGTTTCATAGTAACTATTAAACTTACTAAATCTTTACAGAAAAAAAAATGCCTGCAAGGAAGGCATTGTTGGCAATAAGGAAAAATATAAATACTTCTGTATTTTACATATAATCCCAGACCGCAGTCCAAGAAGATACYTGCTTCACTCTGTTCTGGCCTGACTTTTGATCACACAGAATCCAAACCTTGAGAAAAATCACCCGAAACCTTTGCAGGGCACATTTTATAATGTAAAGAATATAAATACAGCCTTGTGAGTCATATCCCTCAATGTGAACTAGAAAGTTGCACTAGATGAAATGCAGACACTCCAGAGAGATCATGTAATACTCAAGTATTCCATGATTACATACTCTTGGATAAAGGTATCATAGGCTCATGGCCAACTCTGCCTGGAGCAGGAGGTTAGACTAGGTGGCCTCCAAAGAACACTTTCAATATGAATTATCCTATGGTCCCACGCTCTTTCACGCTATAGAGTTTTCTCTTCTTGAGCTTTGACACTTATTTTCTCTTTAAAAAAATATGTGTAACAAGTATTTCAAGTTTTGTGCTTCATTGCCTCCAACAGCACGAAAAAGCCTCACACAAACCTGTATGATTTTGCAGGTAGCAAGTTATTAAATCACAAAAATCACATCATCCTCTGCAATTATTTTGAAAGCAACCTCCTGGTATCTAAATTCTGATATGTTCAGTGTCCTGCTCACAACACCACAAGAAAAGAGGTTTTTCTACGCCTTTTGAAGAAACTACCAAGAAAAGTTATATAAAGCATGCCATYGCCACAATATAAATTAAATGGGATAGGTTTTCCCTCACTCCAAAAGAAGAAAAATCAAAACCACCCCATTCCTCATCATCTGGTACAAACACTGCAAGAACAGAGCRTTTAAAATCGTCAAGAATTCCTTTAATTGAAAGGTTTCTTTGAATTTAAAAGCTAAAAATATATTATTATCTCCCTCRTTCTGTGCCTACTATAAGCAGTGTGAGCAAAGACTTAAAGCACCCTGGCTTGAGAGGATATTTGGGTTTTACTGCCGAGCCTGCTGAGGACTTCTCCGACCTCCCTGAAGCCRGGGACCCCGGGAACACGGCAGCATAAGCCTCGCGCAGCCGGCGGGAACGCTCCGGTGCGAACTCCAACACACGCTCGCGTTTCCAMACGATCAAAGGCTCAACTGCTCTGCTCTTCACTTTACTGCAGTTATTCCTACCTCACGGTGACATCCTCAGCGAAGGGAGATGCTTGATAAGAAAGTGGTTGATGCAAAAAAAAAAAAAAGAAAGCCCCCAGTTTGAGTAATTAACTTCAAGCGGGATGAAGTGACAGTTCAAAGCGGCGTCGCTGCTAAGAGCATTACTCACACGCAGGAGGAAATCACTACCTAGGAAAACCTGAATATATAAATGAAATGCAACTATTCTGTCAAATTYGGAAACAAAAAAAAAAGACCAAATATCATGCTAACTTCTATTTTGCTGTGTACAATTATCTGTGTACTCCTTGTCAGAACAGGTAAAATCAGAAGGCAGGAAAGTGAATTGAGCATGCAAGTGCTACAGAAAAATCTGTACCTAAGGCAAGAGCAGGAAGCATCAGCTCTCACACATGTACAGGCCATGATGCAGACAGGCAGCTTTTATATAAAACACCATTCCTCTCTTCCAAATAATAAAATACTGCTCTTTTTGGTAACAGAAAAATGCAGTAAAGCAGATCCTGATTGGCCAGGACACACAGGTTAAGTTTACTTCCGGTTATTTGGTGGTATGTTTCCATTTCAATAAAATTACCTTTTTTTTTTTTTAATAAAAGCTGTTGAAAAGTGTTTCCAACCAGCTTATGACTTTTCTTCGAGCTAAGCCCTCCCAGCTTCTCCTCATCAGACTTCTGCTCCAGCCCCTTCCCTTYCCTGGACCCATTCCAGCACCTCAATGTCCTTGTCATGAGGGGCCCAAAACTGAACACAGTACTTGAAATGCAGCCTCACCAGTGCCAAATACATTATTTTAATTGCTTCCATGCCTAATTGGCACTATCTGGAAGTTCCCAGCAGCCAGGTGAGGTCATCATTCAGGTTACCTGGGAAGCAATGGCTTGGGTTGGCAGCCACACCAGACATGGGGCCCCATGTGTAGCTCTGCACTGTTACAATGGCCAGTGACAATCAGGAAAGGCTAACAGGATTTAAAAAAAGTCAAACTTCTGAAAATATACAATTATTAATAAGTTTTCCTCACTAAAAACCCTGTACCCCACCCTAGGTTGGCTGAAGTGTGACAGGGTAAAAAAAAAACCAAAACACGCAGCAGTATTTAGTTTAGCTAGGAAATGTATGACAGATATAAGCTAAAGTTAATGCTAGGAAAGCTAAAATTTATCTTTACTAATCCCTCTCAGTGGAAACAATAGGACAGAATTAAAAATGACAAAGTTAAGACGAGGGAGAACATTTGGGGAGGTATGAAAGGGAGACACAAGGAGGCACATGAGGAAGGGCTGCTGCCTCACCTAAAGGACAGTAATTTATCTCCATCAGCTCTTTAAATCACTATAACAACTTTCTTATGTAAACAAGCATCAGGATTATTAATTTCAGGACCTATTACCTGAGTATGCACACAATAAACAAGTTCAGGCATTTAAACTTCTGAGCTGATTTGCACTAAGTCAGAAGTAGCAGTCACCTATACTGAAGGTAACATGGAAATTAATTTCTTCAGTTTAGATCATTAAGGTATAAAAGTCCACACTACACTTATATAAATGAAGATAAAGTTATTTCTAGAAAAGAAATAAATATTTCCAAAACATGCTGTTCCTCTGCAGCATGGGGAGGAGTTGATTAATATTTTTGACAGTAACAGAATAAAAAGAGGCTGGGCTTAATCAAATAGCTGGTTTACAACCTAAATTTTATTAAATTTGCATTATAACTTTGTAATTGTGTATTAAAATGTGGCCCATATTAGGCAACAAATAGCTTTTAAGCAAACGCTTTGCTTTCTTTAGCAAGACAAATCTTCAACACCAACTGCAAACACCAAAGTTTTCTCTCACTCTTTCAAAAGCTTTCAGGTTTTGGTTTTTTTCCCTCCTGTTTTACTCAAAATATGCAGACTTGGATGCCTACAAACAGCACATAAACCTGAAATATGGCATTTAAATCCCTTCATTAAAAACTAACCACTCAAATGGGCTGAAGACAGAAGCTGGAGCAAAGGCAACTACTCCCCCAGCCAGGACCAGCAAGGATTCACTCTAAGGGTCAAACCCCCAGAGCTTGGGGCATCTCAAATTCAAGCCCTAATTCTTGCATGTTTAAGGTGACACATTGCTGTTCTGTGATTTTCCATGAGGTTGGTGAGGTTTCTTTGAAAAACCAAAACCAAGCGGCGAGCTCACGTGCCGGGTACAGGGGGGGGGGTGCTCTCCAAACGCTCACAGCGTCACTTTTCATCTTCTAAGACATAAATTCATGTGATCTTTGAACAACTATTTATTTCACACCAAACCAGATATCTCCCTAAAGCCTACCAATACAGCCTGCAGGCATATTTCTTAAATAAAAGTACTGAATGCTTGTATACTTAAAATTTGCATAGCAAAGGGATGAATCAACTATCACGGAAGTAGTAACACTGTGCAGCACTGCTCACCTCTTGCAGAAATAAAAATTCCCCCTTTATGGGGTTTGGGTGGGACTCTACAAGTGCTTTTCTTCATGTTTCTCAACTGTGAGGCATCATTTTCTTGCAGCATTCTGACAACTGCTGTTCAGGCTCTTCAATGCATCAGTTATGTTCACAGAATTTATATTTTGCCTACGTAAACCACAGCACATCTTTACTTGTAGATTTTATTTCTGCTTAAAGATTAATAGGATTGTACATGCCCAATTCAACTAAACTACATCAGTAAGGCAATTATTTTGTTGGAATGTTCCAAAGAACTTTCTGTATTATCTTTGCTACAAAAAGATGTATTTCTGCTTACAGGGATGCTTCAGTTTTAACAAATCTAGCAAAGTGTGGGATATCCAGCAGCACGTACCTTAAATGATACATCACTAAAAGAAATATAAGGTGTAAGGTAGGACTACATTTGACAGATGTAAATCACTTTCCTGCTCTGTGTTTAAGTGTTCAGAAAATAAACAGATATATTTGAAAACAGGCATCAAAAAAACCAAGGTGTGAATTCTGTAGATTTGTTAGAGCACGGGAGTAACTTTATCTTATCTAAGAAACTAGAAACAGCTAAGTAGGGGAAGAAAGTACAGCAGGAAAGATTCTGCTCCCAGGGTCATTTGAGAAATATTTAAGGTTAAATTAACTTGTTTTGCACTAATGGATCACAATTAAAGCTTCGCAAAACCTGCTAGAGGAGATTTACTGCGAAACTGTGATGGAGGCTACCAACACATGATACACTATCTCCTGTGATCTAAAAAAAATTCTTATCTGCCAGAAAACAGAACGTAAGTTAAACGCCAGTTGGCTTAAAATTTTCTAAGAAAAGGCTGTTTTCCCGAAAAGCACGTGGCTGAAATGGGGCTCCTGTTAACCAAAGGCTTCTAAAAAATACACCAGGTCTGCTTCTGCYAGCCTCCCTCAAACTGCATCTACTCACATGAGAGCTTCCAGGACTCGGCACACATGGAATAATCTATATATTATATTATATATTTTGATATCTTATCTAATATATATTGCATAATAATATTCTCTGTTGCCTTGTATATGTTTATAAACACCCATTATAGATACACGTAAATTCATATATAAGACAAACATACATGTTCCAAACACGACCCAGCTTTATATTCACTCTCCACATGAAGCCACCAGCACTGTCCCATGCAAACACTGGCACAATGTGATCTCCTAAACAGAGACATGACAAGTAATGTAATTATACCAAAATATTATCAGCTATATTTATACTGGGGATAGTTTTACCACAGTTCTTAAAGATCAGCTCTGCAGCTCAGGAATTAACTTTCCTCAGCCCTGCTACAGTGTAATTATTCATTTTGATAATTTGCCTTGCATGGTGACAAACTCCTCCCACTCTTATCCTTCAGTGGAAATAGTTCAGATTTAAATTGGTTTAAATATGGTTCAGGTAACATATACTCACATGATCTCATTTTTTCCCTAATATCTTATTTTAACTCACCAAAACCAACTGGATCTTTAAGGTCCCTTCCAACCCAAACCATTCTGTGAAATGAAAATAATTGCTAGTAATATTGATAATTATGTTATTTCCTTCCATTGCCAAGTGGAAATTTATGGTTCTTTTGCTAAGCAGAAGCCAAACCCGATAACTCAAGGAGCTTTCATATGAAGGCTTCATTTTAACATCTTCCAGTTAAAAAAAGAAGAAAATTTTTTACTTCTTTCCCCCCAAATTCAGCTAATACAAGGTCACCCACCAGTTCACCACATGCCCATTCATCACAGAACATTTGGCACAAGGAGGTTCTGCACAGACCCATTTTCTATCTTATTTTTTACCAGTTTTGCTGTATTTACAGGAATATGCAATGAAACACTGAGACTCGTAACAAAATGGTTAAACTGTCAGGAGTCTGCATGCATGTGCTTTGAAATTTACATGGCGCAAATTATACATCTAATTATATATACAGACATATTTTTAAAATATATTATTAAATATACATACAAAAAATACATCTATCCCGTGTAAACTTSCAATTATCACTTACATTTTATTTTTATGTAAATCACAAAGTTCTTACACCTGTGTTTTTAGGGAACACAGCAGCAGCACCCACTGTACCAGAATGCCGGGGAAAGTTGATTTTAGTCAAATATTTCCCTGTGACTGAAGTGCAAATCGCCTGAGCTGAATGTGTATGAACTAATTAGCAAAGCAGGTATCCCCAAGCTGTGAGCAACTTCTCACTCCTCAGGCTACCCAACAGCAGACACTTCAGCACTTTTAATGGCCATCATCCCACAAGCAACCGAGTCGCGTTCGGCCAACAAAATATGAAGATATTTTCAGAGATGTTCTCACTGTTCATTATTAATACTGAAGTGGAAGTTAGCACTTACAATATTTTGAAGAACTGCCCTCACTTTTGTGCTGGAATCACTGGAGGTATGATTATGAAATGCACATCCCTTCGGAATAAATGCCCTCATCAAAACATCTTATGGGTACATTAAAAATTGAAGGGGCATAAACAACTCTGGCAGCTCAGAGCTCGAATTGGTGATCTTTGCAATTCATAAACATCAACACTTGGGCTGGTTTGCAGGGGAATACAACCAACTAATTATTATCTTTTGCTTAAGGGCACGCACAGTGAGCTCTGCAGGTACTGCCACTGCTTTTAGCCTAATGTATTGCCTCTTCAAGTCTTTCAATGTAACAACTCGCTGCTGTACTCTAAAGCATTTCTAGTGGTACCAAACTGCTTTATATTCAAAGAGAACACACAAACTTTCAAAAGATGTTGCTTAGAAAGAAGCAGCAGTTACAAAATGTATGTGACATGCAAGTAGTCATTTTATATTGTTCACTGAGACAAAATCATAGAATGGYTTGGGTGGGAATGAACCTTAAAGATCATCTTGTTCCAACCCAAACCTTCCACTATCCCAGGTTTCCCCAAGCCCCATCCAACCTGGCCTTGGACAGTTCCAGGGATGGAGTAGTCACAGCTTCTCCGAGCAGCCTGGGCCTCCCCACCCTCACAGGGAGGAATTTTTTCCTAAAAAATTCCTTAACCTATTCTTTCCGTATGAAACCATCCCCCCTTGTCCTGTCACTCCATGCCCAGGTAAATTGTCTCCCTCCGTCTTTCTTGTAGGCTCCTTTCAGGTACTGGACGTTCACAATCATATCACCCTGAAGCTTCTCTTTGTAGGCTGAACAGTCCTAATTCTCTTAGCCTTTCCTTGTAGGAGAGGTGCTCCATCCCTCTAATCATGTTCACTTGTTATTTAGCACAAAGTTTTTCAACAAAAATGTTGATGCTTTATAAAACACGAAAAAAGCGCAAGTCAGAACTTTTTATGTTGCTACTTAACTTTTCAATATTATTGAAACATATACCTCAATGGCTGATTAAGAACAAAATTACCTTACAAGTTATCCACTACGACTTTAAGGATTAATGGCACTAAAAAAACCAAGTATTTTGGGCTGGAAGAAGTAGGTAAAGCATAATTATTCAAATTAGGAGATTCTTAAGGTCAAGCATCCATGATAAAGAAAAGTTTAGTGGCTACCAAAAGCCCTAATTTTGAAATAAAAGAGCAAAAATTGCCCCATAACACACGTGGGGAGAGAACATAATCCACCAGCACCACCAGTACAGCTCCCGGAGCACCTCTGAATACTCACCTCCAGATTCTTTCATTCCCATTTTTGACCAGCTGACAGCAAGTTTTGAGGTGCACTTAGTCATAAACTTTGGAGAATCTTAGCCATTCGAAAAAGATACTAAGAATCTTGTTTGCAATCACCTGAAAATGAACACTCCAGGCCATACTTTGGGTTCTTACCATTTCACTTCAATGCTGAATATGGCCCAGTAAGTCTAACTCAATATTTTTCCCCCAGAACTGGAAACACTACTTTCATTTCTTTATGTCAGGGATTGGTATGATTGGTAAGGAGCAGTTTCACTATTACAAATAATGAGGCAGCAAATTATAGAAAATGACAACTTCCTGAGCAAACTAACAGCCTCTTCAAACACTATTTGTAATGTTTTGTTATTAACTATTTCCTCACTAAACGGCTTTTTGTTTTTAATTTAGATTCACAGATATGCCAGGCTTCTAAATAAAACATCAATTCAAAGACTGAAGACATTTTACACATAGTTTACAGCTAATGAATTTCCAAAGTTGAAAGAAAACATTGCAAAGAAGTTAGTTAAAAACAGTAGTGAGATTCTGTAAATAGATTCAAGTCTTCAAAAGAAAATCAGTCACTGCRTGCAGCTTTAAAGCGGGTCTTTCAAGTTAGGATTAAACTAAACCTTTATTCAGTGAAGTGACACTAAATAAAAACAGTATGAAAAGATGCAAGTGTAAAAACAATAATAACCATCCCCAAATACCCTGGGTTTGGTGCAAGCAGGTTCCAATCAGCTCTGTTTGCATGAGTGACTTGGGGGCTCTACTCATGTAAGTTGTGTTTCCATGACTTGACTATACGTGCTTAGAGGAAGATAAATAGAATAACCACTTCTTCATGATGGGGAAACCTTTGTGACAGAGAGCAGCACCAGGCAGATGAGTGGCTCACATTTGAATTACTGGCAATCACATGTACAAAGTTGTGCACAAGGTTAAGCCAAAACACCTTTTCTCAGTATGTGTTGCAGTAACACATCATACGTTAGCTTTTATGCCAAAATTGATTTTTTTCTATTTGTTCCTTGATCACAGAATGGTTTGGGTAGGAATGGACCTTAAAGATCGTCTTGTTCCAAATCTCCTACCATGAGACCAGGTTGCTTCAAGCCCTATCCAACCTTGGACACTTCCAGGGATGGAGCAGCCACAGCTTCTCTGGACAACATGTGCCAGGGCCTCCCCACCCTCACAGGCAAGAATTCTTTCCCAATATCCCATCTAACCCTGCCCTCTGGCATTGGGAAGCCATTCCTCCTTGTTCTGTCGCTCCATTCCCTTGTCCAAAGTCCTGTGCAGCTCTCCTGGAGCCCTGTTAAACACAGGAAGGCAGTTGTTCTTCCCACAATCTAACCAAAATACCCTCTTAATTCACAGCTGGTACACTACTTACATGGAGATGCACAGCTGGTTACAACCATGGTGGAAAACCAACTACAGGGATTCTCCCCTATTCTGAAAATGTTTAGGTCTTCATATTTCTCTCAAGGTATCAAAGACTTAATTGCAGAATCATAGAAAGGTTTGGGTTGGAAGGGACCTTAAATGTCATTTCATTCCAAGCCCCTGCCATGGGCAGGGACACCTTCCACTATCCCATGTTGCTGCAAGCCCTGCCCAGCCTGGCCTTGGACACTTCCAGGGATGGGGCAGCTACATCTTTTATGGGCAACCTGTTTCAATAGTTTTTTGCAAACCACTTTAAATGGAGACATCCATTTTGGGTCTAGCAGAGTTAACACCAATCGATAAGAGCAGGATATCCTCAACACTCACTGGCAGCTAAAACACAGGGGCCTTTCAAACACCAAGACAAAGCTGCAAGTGCAGGGGGCAGCAGCATCTGAGTGAGTTTCAGCTGGCAGAGATTAAAAAGCTAGAAAAAAGCTTTAGCAACCAAGATAAACGTTTTCAGGAATGCAGTGATGCTGCTGCTGCCACCTTCGAATCCCTGTCAGCGCATCCGCAGTACCTGGACCGACTCGCTCTGGGTGTGTTTGCATATCTTTGAAACAACACACCTTCCCTTCCGTGTCTGCACACCCCTCCTTTGATCAGCTGCAACGTGAATATAAAACAGCAGCAATCCTCACAAAGGAACGATAAGAGCTCGCTGCTTTGATACCTATGGCAACATGACTAAAAACAAGCAATTCAAAGAAACAACTAATTCAGTTTAAAGGTATGAAGTTATGAGCGCCTTTTTTTTTTTTTGTGGTCTTTAACTTATCTGCAAAGCTCTTTCATCCAATTTTGTAAAGAAGTGTAAGTAGCCATTCTGAATTGATTATTACAACTTCAGGATGAGTGACACTTGACTGAAAGAGTAGAAGGATGTCAATCTCCTTTGTTTTCGTTTTCAAAGAAGAAACAGGAAAATATTCTTCTCCCCACGTGCTCTTCTACGCAAAAAAAGAAAGTTACAGACTGTGGTTTTGGCCCATGGTCTTGGACTCCATTCATCCTCCACAATGACTAATACATAGAAATACTTAATCTAGTAAAATTCTTCAGCAGTCTGGACAATACAAGCTGAACAGACAGTGCTGTTTTACTAAAATAAAGTCATATTCCTACACAYAGGATGTCTGCAGGTCCAATTCACCTGTAATCTATAATTTTCCAATGCACGGAAGTTACCAAAATACCATATGGCTCTTCTTTACTGCAGCAATTCAATACATTCAAGGATGCAGGCATTCACTCAATTTTTTTTTCCTTTTTCTTTCTAAAATTTATGTTTGGATCCCAGCAACTCATCTTGTGCCATAAAATGTTTATGGTTTCAACTTGTATGGAGAATCCAGCAGCCTTCGGAGATCGAAGGGCCATTCTTACTGTCAAAACTGGAAGCTTCACAATGATAACTTCATTTTCGTTACAGCTTCACAAAAGATATAGAAATACACAACTCTTTTAGCTGCCAATATCCTTACAGACTAAAAACACGCCACTTCAACCAGCAAGTTTTTGCTGACCACAGAACACGCAATTAGATTTTGTCAAATGCTTTTAGAACTGCACAGTCACTTATGCATTTTTAAGACTGTAATTAAGTTGCCAAAAAACTACATGACAAAACGCAGCTTGTCTGCATAAAAAGTTTAAAACCCCTCCCCCACCTTTATCTTCTTTCAGTACAGCAGATGAAAGCGTATTTTAAGTCATTATTTCCTCTTTAGGCTTCCCCCCTAGGTGCAGGGAGGGGGTTTTAGTTTCCATTCTAACCCAAGATGAACCAGTCAGCCTAGAAAGCTCTTTCAATGCTTCAAAACTATCACACGCTAAAATCCAGGGTTTATTTCAAAACTTTTATGCCCCAGGTGAGCCAGGATCAAGAGATCTGCACAGTCAGAATATTGCTTCCAAGAGATCCACACCCCTAATCTGTTACAGGGTCTCTAAGCCAGTAAAAGTTAATATCCCTTAAGTGAAGGGATGTAGGTATATAAAAATACCTATTTCTATATAAAGTACATATTTGGAATATTTTGAGCCCATCTTAAGCAATATTTTTTAATGGTTCGTAACTGTGCCCACAAGACATGCTTAGAATTGTTCTGTTATATGAATATATTCATGAAAAATTAAAAGAAAAAAACAAACAAAAAAACCCACAACAATAAAAAAAAACAAGACAAAAATGGCATTTTAAGCTTTACTTCTGCAAGAGGTATTCTGGCTACACCAGGGTCCTAACAAGGACACTGGTCCAGCTGAACTGGCAGGTTCCAGCTAGCATCCATCCAGCCATTGTTTCCTAACAAACACCTGAATAACTACCCCTGCACCCCTGCATTGTCTCATGAAAAAAAAAAAGTGTCACAAAATATGCTGAGACAGTGAGTTAATGAGATTACACACTGGAAATCACCTAAAAATAATTATTAACTGTTTACCAGAATCCTGTAAAATTTCCAGTAGATAATATTCAAATTTAAGTTGTGAAGAAAAAAACCTATCAGTATAAATAGAGATGAGCACATACAACATATCAATTCAAGGTCTACACTTTTGCCTTTTCTTCTGCATGGGGAAAACGTGAGAAGGGGTTCTAGTTTTAGTTTCTCAAGCACATTCACAGCAGTAACCACACGATTCAAGTGTCTGTGCTCCTTCCTCACTGCTGCTGTTTGAACACAGGATATTGCTTCGCTTTGCACTAAGACATATTCCTCAGATTTTAAAGTGCTATGTTTTCATAATTCAGAAAAAAAAAAAAAAAGAGCTGTTAGCATTAACAACCTACAGAGCAATAGAAGGCTTCAGAGTTTTTCAGAATCACAGAAGGGTCTGGGCTGGAAGGGACCCTAAAGATAATCTTGTTTCACCCCTTGCCTGGACAGGGACACCTTCCACTAGATCAGGTTGCTCCAAGTCCTGTCCAACCTCCTGGTCTGGGACACTTCCAGGGATGGAGCAGCCACAGCTTCTCTGGGCAGTCTGTGCCAGGGCCTCTCCACCCTCACAGGAAAGAATTTCTTCCTTTTCCRGTTTTAAATTAAAGTTTATCATTTGTAAGCCTCCAATAATTTTGAAAAATTCTTACATCAGCTRGGCTTCCWTTAGGCTSTTACTTGTGAGARCTGGCCTTGGTAAAAACAAAATCAATTCCATTTAAAATACAGTTGCATGTCCTGCATAAAAAGAACAACTGATCACACAAGACAAACGTACAAATTCAGGAAGAATTGCCATTGCAGGGGTAGTTGGACTAGATGGCCTTTTAAAGGTCCCTTCCAACCCAAACCATTCCAGGATTCTATGACTAGAAATCCATCAGCTCGAGTGAACAGATGCACCCCACACTCCAGCTGGACATCAACACTGCACCACTTTTCCAAAGGGGATGGGGACAAGGTGAACGCTCAGGTGATGTGGGAAGTGCTTGAGTAGGAGAGGGATGGTTGAGAGAAGGCCACAGCAGAGGCTCTCAATCTTCTAGCCCTGAGCAGCCAAGCACACAATTGGCTCCTCCACAATTCTGCACCTTGTGTCGCATTTTGCCGAGCACCCCAGTGCAGCAAAAGAGACAAAAAGTATTTTTTTTACTTTTAACAATAACACTTGGCTACCAAAGCCTACATGTGGAAATCAGTAATATTTCTGGAGCCACTTAATTGCACACTAAAGCACGAAATGAGTCACGGATGGACAGGTTGTGCTTACCTACCCAGGATACACCTGGAATAACGAGATACTGGAAGCTGGTCACCTCCAAGGGCAGCACTAGTGGTCTCCATCTAATCTCCACTCACCCCAATAAACACCCATTTGCCCTCAGACTCATGATTGTTTTGCATTTGCTCAAGGTATTTCAGTGCTTGTCCCTCCCCGTGCTCCACACCAGATGAAATTGTGCATAATTAAAGTATTTTAGAAAAAATACCCATGAAACCTTGAGCTACGTTTTCAAAGGAGAAGGTGAAAGTCTCATGGAGTTACAATGAGACTTGGGCACCTGAATGTTGAAATAATTTCTGACAATAGCAGTTTAAAGACTCTCAAAAGCTTGAAAACTTTATCTTGTATAATGCAAATGGTTGGACATTAGGAGGAATTCAAAACAAATATTTACAGTTTATGGCAAAAAAATTACACAATATGTAATATTTGTGTGAACTGCATTTCTTTTTTTCCTCTCATCACATCARGTTGACTCACTTGGGGATTGCCCTGGAGGAGAGAGAGACACTGTTCTKCCCACATGAGGCTGTTTGTCCCCAGCTGTGGACAGGGGCTGTCCTATCTGTCCTCTCCCACCTGCTGACACGTACCAGAACACAACAATACTTTTGATTATGTGACTTTCATCTCTGCCCAACTCATGAGGCTACTTCTGTGCAAGAAGCAGCCTCAGAGGCATCATAGAATCCCCTGCTGAAAAAGAACTGTGGTGGTTGTAAGCAGTTTGGGAAAGAAGGAAGGGCCTGGAGTTTGTTGCTTACTCCTGTATCTCAAATTTAATTAAATTTGAAACATAGCAGAAATTAAGACACAAACAAGTAATTAAAACATTAATCATAAGTGAATTCACAACTTAAATATGTACTCCTTGGCATCAATTTCATGTGAGTAGTTCAAAGTCTGTTATTTCCTGTAGCACCTACTCTTCTGTTAAATTCAGTACAGGTTGGCCGAGGAGTTCAGAAGTTACTGGAAAAGAAAGGGGAGAGGAGAAGGAATGGCATTGACACACCCTATGTCACACCAGCTTGTTCCCTTAAACAGACCAGGCTTACAGCAGGTTTAGAGGCACAGAAGTCATTATATGAAGTGTCATTTTAACTTGAAGATACAACCAAATTTATTAAYTCTCAGCATGAAGAAAACTAAATTGTCCCCACCAAAGTATAAAATACAATCTCAATTCACTGTTGACTACCATTAGTTTGAATATATGTTGATYTTTTTGGAGAAGGCAGTGGGGTGTTAAATAAGAACTATATATCTAAATGGCCAAATATTTTTGGTCATCTCTTCCCATTTTGCYGTAGGTCCCAGCTGTCACTTAGGTCTGTCACTCTTGTACAGCCACATGAAGCCAGTCTACCTGAATTACAGGTGCAGCCTAATTGTTAACAGACATACTTCATTCATGATCTTAACATTTCCCACCTCTGCTGCAACCATGTGAACCCAGGCTTTGATTAAAAAAGAGAAAAAGAAATCAAGTTTGTTGCTAATTGCACCTTGAAGGAAAGATTCCTTTGATTCCCACAACCTGTAACCTTGTCAGACTTWCCATCCACTGGAAGCACAATGTGAACTGTGCCATCATTTCAGGGCAAGCACAGTAAAACATCATTAGYAGACAACTACTAACACCATGAATTCCAAACCCATTGAGCCTCTCAAGCAGGGAACAACACTCTCTCCCCTTTTCATCTAACCAACACGTCATATTTATCAGAACCACTATTACCTGCATTCAAAACTGGAAGCAACAAAATACCAGGCAGTGCTGCTTCAGAGGTCTTCACCAAAGCAGTTTGGGAATCTTGGCTACAGATCTCCATGGTGAGCAGTGCTTTTTCCAATCCATTCTATCTGCTTCAGTCCAATGGACAGATGGCAAAGTGCCATTTTCACAATTGTAGCAGCATTCTTCAATCTGAATAGAGTTGGGGGGAGAAAAGAAAAGAGAAGTTGAGCTCATCTGGTCTAACTTTCCAACTGASACTCTGTGGTCTCYCCACCCCTGGAAGTGTTCAAGATCAGCCCTGGATGGGGTTTGGAGCAACCTGCTCTAGTGGAAGATGTCCCTGCCCATGGGAGGGGGTTGGAACCAGATGATCTTCAARGTCTCTTGCAACCCAAATCATTCCATGATTCYATGAAGAAGCTCCATCCAAATACTACCCAATACTACATCACAAAAGTACTTATTCCAAATACTTTMCTTAGTCTAATAATGTCTSTGAAGAAAGACCACACTTGAGCTRAAGGCAAAAGAGAGGAGACCCCACAATCATCTGGGGACATCCTGAGCGTGACCAGCCCAAACCCTCTGCTCAAACCAGAAAACAGGAGAATCCCCAGGACCACCTCCGGTTCTGAGTACTTCCACAGATGGAGCCTCTCAGAGCAGCTTGTTCCGATGTTCCACCACACACAGCAAAAAACTTTACATTTTAGCAGAATTTCCTCTACTTCAGTTTGTGCCCCCGAGCCCACTCATCTCAAGGCTGAACTGTCCCAGCTCTCTCTGCCTCCCCTAGTGTCATCCCTGTATTCTCACAGTGGAGTTTCCCAACCTGTTTTCTGTACCGACTACAGTTTTACTGTATTTCGATGACTGCACTATGTGACTAACTGCACATGTATTTCTCCAGTATTCTTTGCATCATCTGAAAAATAAAGCAGCAAAAATTAAATCACCACCGAAATTGCTGAATAAGTGTACCTGGGCCACAAACACATTGGAGAACCACAAGATGTAGGCCTGTCTCATCTCATTGAAAGTAACACTTTTAGCAACAGGACATTTTTAATCTTTTCTGTGTCTCAGCCACATATAACCCAAGTTTTTATACCAAAATACTGCATTGCAAAGATTTAATGCTTCAAAAGAAATTAGTTAAATATAGCAATAAAGGCCAGACACACAATCCTATTAAAAAAAAAA
>JACAXG010000106.1:1935575-1988075 GCA_018881555.1 Amblyornis subalaris
GCTAAATCCACTGTGACATCCTTTTTGCCCTTTTAAATAGAGAAATTTCTTGGAAGTCTTCCAGTACTTTGAAATAAACACATTTACAAGATATGCAACAATTAACATGAGTGGCTCTAGAGGCTCCTGAGACAGCTCTGCAGTCCCTACGATGTGATGTCCAGATATGTTTATATAACTTTTTTTATTTAATAGTTAGTTTCAGAAATCACTCCCTTACCATCTTTAGCAAAGTGGGTGTGAACTTTCTACTCCAAACAAAAAATGATATGGGAAAGGAGAAAAAGTATGAAAGAAGCAAAATTACATTAAAAAGGCAAAAAAATTACATTAAAACAGCACAAGTTTATGCTTAATGATGTTTGAAGAGCAAGCTGACTTTGAGGCACACTGAAAATGACCATTTCACCCTGTAGCTGGTTGTGCTGGAGCCAGGGGACCAACTGCATTAGACACAAAGATCAGAAGATTGGGATGTTTATGCACCTACAAGTTGACATCTGTCCACTTCTCAATCACAAGTTCGACTACATGTTTCTACTTATTTCTCAAAATTACAAGGCTTAGCACTATTTTACTTCCATTTTCATGGAAGAACTTGAGATTCTCAACAGCAAATTTGTGAGAGTTTCCAGTCAAAGCTTCAAAACGGAAGCTTCTTTCCAAAGAAAAGTTTAGCAATTAAATTACAAATTAGATTTTTTTTACTATATATTTTTAATGTATAATTAAGTCAGGAATGATTCAAACAAGTTTCATCCTACCTGAAACAAGGGATAAACAATTCTAAGGATCCCTTCCAGATCAAATTATATATTTATTACATTATTACCACCATGATCAACACTGCAGTAATGGAAAGGAGAAAAAAGGATGAAAAGATGCTCCCAGTCAAAGAGCACAGAAGTTCCAGACTGTTTTTCCCCATGATGAACCTCAATGTGGATTAAAAGAATTCAGAAGTAATTCTGAGTAAAGTCCATGTAACAGCCCTAATTCCCTACACAGGTTGTTGCGCAGAGACCTTGCTCAGCCCAAGGTTTTTAAAACACAAGGATTTTAAAAAATTATCAAAAATTTAAAAGAACTTCTACTAAAAGAAGTAGTCAAATAGTATTTTTCTTTAATAGATACATACGCACCATGGCTCTTCAGCCAACTGACAGAAACATTAAACCCCCGAACTCTTATCGTTTTTACAACATGCAGAAGTAGTTTTTTGGTATACTTTATGATTTTAAGAAGTACAACTWAACAGAGCACTACTATAACTTTCTAATTATATTTTCGCAAGTTTTTAATGTCATAATTTAAATTATGAACTCTTTATTTCAAGATGATTAATTAGAATATGTTCCATTTGGGGAACAAGAGTTCAATATCCCACTATCAATTAAACAAAATTCACTCCTTTAGCTTAAGATTAAAAACCAAAATGCAGCCAAAAAGTTTCTTCTTTGTATCTGTCAGATCACAGAAGCATCCAATACAGCAAAATAAGGTTGCCAGAAAACCCTAACACTTTGAAAAATATATTATTTAGTGCAGTGGCTTAGCTCTGAAGCTGCACCAGAAATGACATCTGAGCTTAGGACAGTAAGCCTTTTTGCCAATGAATTTCTTGTAAAGTCAACAATTATAATTTATTCTGATCCTTTGTGTCATCATATTAGTAGTTATTTTTCAGCAATCCCAGAGCAGCAACAAATAATGCCATAGAAGAGGCCTGATATAATTACAGGCTGAAAAAGATAGGCCAGCACCCTTACACTCAAAACTACCCTCTGTGGCTCCTTCATACCCCATATGTTGCTAATAAAACTGCTTGAATCATACCTATGAGACAGTTTTACTGATATTGTATCAGGTCCCTGGGTTCTTTGTATGAGATACGATGTCACCAGCACTATAACTATGCAAATTTTGTGATACAGGATCCCACTGGACAYGGTATTACATACGTAATTCGCAGTATGAAACTGGGCATTAACAATAATTCTAGTGTTAGATAAATGAAACCACTATGTTTATTGAAAAGCTCGCCACACTACAACAAAATCAAATTTAAAAAGCAATAAAGAGCAACTGATGTGCTCACAGTAAAGATGGTAACGTTGGTATTTTTCCTCAAACAATGTAAATTTTGCTTTCTGTTCATGTGACAGYACTTTACAGAAACTTTTAGCACTGACACTAAACAAACGCAACCCCATCAACAATATTAATTAACGACTTGAAACAGGAACCTACAGAGYCCCACTTTTAGAAACAACCATGTGATGTTCAGCAAGAATCACTGCATTCACAYACAAGGGGGATCCTCAGCTTCTGCTACTAATCATGGAATAAATAATAAAGACTAAGAACTGCAGCAGTAAGAAACCAACAGCTTGGGGATATCAACACATATCATGCTGAAGCACCTCAGAAGAATCATCSTGTGCTCCAATCCTGCATCAGATCCCTGGGTGACCTCAGGCAAACAAGGCTTCATCCCGGCTGGCACCACGTGCATTAAGGTCCCTCATCTTTTCCTGCTTAACTCTGTGGCCAGTGTTTTATAAACATCACATACACCTGCAAAAAGGCAGGTCAGAGATCTGAAAGACCAGAGTTGCAAGAAGAGGCAGGAAGGTACAATGAGAAACCTGGCAGCACAGGCAGCTTGATGCATGTTCTTATCCATGTTTCCAGTGATCTCTTCCCTCCACTATTAATTTCCTGGTTTGCAGCAGGTGGGGAATGCTGGAGCTTGTAAGTAGTCTATTTTTGAAAGAAATCAGAAAAAAGGTAACAGGCTGGCATGATAAAGAGAGCCTGGTAGGGAGCCAGACTGAGGAGATAAAAGGACGCTGTTTTGCCAAGGTGCCATGAGAGTTAATAAATCAGATCATTTTATCAGGTGAATTGTACAGTAAATTTGTATTGTAAATTGTCTAATACAGACAGAAAAACCACAGCTCAGTATTCCCTGGTAATATTTTTAATGCCTTCAACTACAGCTAGAAAATATAAATGACACAGCACAAGCAGCTAAGCAGTCTCGCTCAGAAGCTCCAACTTTAAGTAGCTGATAGAGACAAAACAAAATTGTAACCAGGCACTTGGTAAAGATAATTGATTCCTGTAACCTGTGTGCTTCCACTACAGGGGTAGCTTCAGCAGTAACTTCTAAAATTTTGCACCACTCCCTGTGCAATACAAAAGCCGTAACAGTTTTATTCTGTTTAAAAATCAATAAAAAGCAGCTTAGATGACATCTGACAAGGAAGAAAGCTCACACTTCTTCCCATGAACATTCTGCCCTCTGGTATTGCTGCTACATTTTATCATCATGCAATTCTGAGAGAATTATACACCTAC
This sequence comes from Amblyornis subalaris, assembly GCA_018881555.1. Taxonomy (NCBI): domain Eukaryota; kingdom Metazoa; phylum Chordata; class Aves; order Passeriformes; family Ptilonorhynchidae; genus Amblyornis; species Amblyornis subalaris. The sequence continues at coordinate 1,938,939 of JACAXG010000106.1, forward strand.
TTCCAAAATTTGAAAAAAACAACCCCCTATTTCTCAGATATGGCCCAAAGCTGTTATGAAGCAACTTATTTTTAGAAAAAGCACTTATGCAGATACTTAATTTTAATTAATAGTCTCACTGACTTCAACATTTGCACAGCGAGACAACTCCACACTTCAATTAAAGCCTGCACAGAAATGCTGTGCTGATTCATGGCCAAAAGCATGACAGGAACATCATTATATAAAACGCTCATACAATTTAAAGAAAAAAYATAACAGGAACCTCACCTTCAAACAGAGCATTAGAAACCCTCTAAAACTCACAGCTCGAGCAGAACTTGGAGGTTGCTGAGTATGTGAGTGCTAGGGGTAAGATACATTCAATGAAATGGCTTCAGAGTGGGCAAAAATAATTTGGGGAAATATCTTAAGTGGAAACTACAGCAGGCCCAGGTCCCCATCCTTGGCATCTGCCAAGACCGGGTTTTCAGGACTGGAAGATTCTTCACCAAGAAAGTGGAAGCAGCTGCACCTTTACTTCTGATCTTTTTCCATTGTTCACATAGCCAGTAAGTGGATTTCTATCAATAAACAATTAATTTCCTCCAGGTCAGTTCCATCAGAGATTATACTGGACATCTTCAGCAGTCATTCACTTCCAGGGAACACAGTCACTCTGAGTTGCAATTCTGCCTMTCRTAACATACCTATAATAAATCTAGTATGGAAATAATATGATACCCAAGAAACACAAGCTTTTTTTTTTCCACTATCTATGTAATATCATAAAGCATAAGCTTTACTTTTTAGGCAGAATCCTTAAAAATAGAGAGCAACAATTCTGTGTTAAAATACTCTGGTCCTGTTTATAAGCAAAACTGTGGCACTTGATGGCCTGTGGCTCACCACTACCAACTCAGAATTTCAGAAGTTTAAGCATATAAAAAATCCAGAAGGGCAGAACAGAACAGGCCAGGTGACAGAATTCAAGTAATAAACAGACAGAAAAGAACAGGTAGAAAATGAACACCTGAGCATTTTCCTACAGGACCAATTTCTTCCCAGGACATCCCCTTCTCTCCAGCTCAGCACTAGCCTTGCCAGCCTGCCCACACATTAGCTAAAATAAAGCCCAGCCAGACCTGCCTTGGCTCTGCAGAGCACCAGCTTGTGCATTTCCCCAACCGTTTCACACCTAATTTACAGAGTACATTTATCCATCCCTGTATCGCCCAGACCTAACCTGGGGAGTGACTGGAATCAGAATCACTTAATTGATTAACACTCAAGTGAAATGCAGAAAGCAAACAGAACAGACTTTCTGAAAATGCATTATTTTTATTCTGACTCCATTAAGCAGTCCAGCACTTTTGAAGGATTAATGAAAAAACTATCAAGAAATAATACAGAAGGGGAATGCTGAGTCTCGGGGAACGTGCCAACACATGATGAAGTGCAGACACCTTTCTGGTAGTAACGAGTCAAGCCAGGATGTTCAAAGAACTACAGGGACATGTGAACTTGCCCACTTGATCAGTCACCGAGTTTATTTGGTTTTTATAAAGCAGCATTTTGATAATTCCTCCCTGGATCACAGACTCTAGTACTCATCAATTTACACCACAGTCATTATTCTCACAAAACTCACAACACATTTTTTCACACCCAGGTTTAGTAAAGAACAGAAAAGTCTGCCTGAACATCCAGAACTGAAAACATTCACATCAAAATTAATACCAAAAAGCAGTCAATGAGTGTATGTATACACATAAGGATTATTTACACAAACTTTGTGAAGCAGGACACAATCTTTTGTTTACAGCTGTTATTCTTTAAGCAGGAATTGAAGACAAGTCCACAAAGAGTAGGAGTAAATAAGTTTCTAAACAAACAACTTATAGAGATGCTTTTTAACAGGACCAGACAAAACATTCCCTAAAGTTGCATTTACAAGCCAAAGCTGACCTGAGGCACCACACTGAGTATGTATGAGAACCTACATGGATACTGACCTTAATAATACTACAGGGGCAAATTTTGCATAGGGAAGACTTGCTCTTGAACAAATGTTTTCCAATGTATTAGGCATACAGAAGCTTTTTTTCTGCATCAAGAACCACACGTCACATTCCTTAAACTGTTTCTTTTTTTGACCAAATACACTGTGGACAACCTACAGAGGATGCCCCTCGGTGTTCCTCTTTGAGGTTCCCATCTGCAGTTTCCACTAACAATGAAAATACATGGACTTTTTTCTCCCTCAAAAATCAGTCAGATTTAAGATTGTATTTCCTAAGATCATGTGCAAAAAAGGTATTCTAAGTGATTAGAGACTGTYAACACTAAGAAGTTCTGATGGAGTTTTATATTGATGTTAAATCAAGTGCTGCAGAGCCCACAGTAATGCAAAAACAGGGAGAGCTGAGGATGACAAGCTGCAGGAAGGGCCATGTAAGATGCATGAGAATCCAAGAACAAAACTAGTGACTAGTCTAATTTAGCATAAAAGGCAATAAACACTAACTCCACGCTTACCAGGCGTTCCTAGACCTATACAAAGAACAATAAAAGGAAATGAAGTATATTTAACTGTGTATCCCAACATCAGTGTCAGGTGAGGAACTTCACTTGTGGCTCTGAAACATCAGAATCTCCCCTCACAACAGGGATAACATTAAGGTCATAATCTCAAGCAGAATCACTGTCCAGCCAGACATCAAAATGATGTAGGACTGTGCACTTGTATCATACCCCAGTCCATACAGTCTCTCCACATACTCCTGCACCTTTCCACCCATTCAGGAGTGAACAGGCAAAGGGGAGGAGAGCTGGTCCACAAAAATAAGCTTGGCCTACATCTCAAGATCCAACCTGCAAATCATGTCCCTGATCATAATGAAAAGAASCAAAAGTTTAATAAGACTGGACACATTTAATTCTTTGTACTCCATAGAGTAAAGAACAATAAAGAGGTTGGAAGCTGAAAACTGGCTTAAGCTGAAGTTACACAATTGTGTGAACAAAAAAACCCTCTTTCGTCCACAAGAAAGCATTTACATATTTTAGATATTTTAAATAAGTTTATACTGGCCTAAAAATAGCATCTTGGATAGATTCTTACTGCAGTAAAATGCTTGCTTTATACCTCAGTAACTAGATCAGCAAATTTAAAAAAAACCCAAAAGTCCCACGCAGAATGTGGAGGCTCTTGACCATTTATCTCTCTGCTTCAAACTCCAAGATGCAGAGCTTTAGACAACCATAATCAATTAAATCAAATTCAGAATATAATGTTCTAATACTGTCTTTATAGKTAAATACAACACTGGGCAATGCTTACCAGGTTACAATGCTAAGCAAGTCAAGTGATAATCACAGTCATGAGTGTGTAATCTAATGCCCATTCACCTTGATTTACATGAACCATCATACATAAGCCTCATGCATTCATTTTCTGAATCAGTGTTTGGTCTGAACTTAGGCACCTCGTATTTTTTTCTTTTTTGCATTAAACAGAATCAGTCTTCGCATGTAGKGGAAGATGCCTGGGGCCGCACAGTCCTCTGCAATCTCAACAACTGGCCCTATCATTCCCTGTGATAGTTATGCTGAGAAAAATAAGATCAGCCAAATTTCCAACTGCCCTTCCAACTGTGGGAGAAACAGATCAGCCTATTCTTTGCTTCTGAAGAAAAGGTCCCCAAAAGGTCAACCTTTCATATGAAATACAGATCGTTAACACCAAATACACAAATATTTCGATGCTCACTTTTTGTTTGTATAACTGGGATTCAGCTGTACCTATCTCAGAACGATCTGTACTTATATATATGGTCTTTAAGGTCCCTTCCAAACCATTCTATGATATATATACATATATATGTGTGTACATATACACACACATCATTAGCTTGTTTTCAAAACTAATGTACAATGAAAGGGTTGCTTATTGAACCAGAAAGAAGCCACCCAATGTTAAGTCATCTCTCTTATTCTCAAAGTATTGTGCTGATGAGAAACTATAATTTATCAAACAAACTTCATTGTAGCCTGCCCTGACTGCAATAATCACTAAACCACACAGTATGGATTGGAAAAAGTAGGCAACTGCCATGCTCTGCACCTAGCTGGGAAGTGTTACGTATTTTTATCACAAGCCACAGTTACTCTGTCCCATGGAGAGACAGTCCTCTCCTCMAGGCTGTTAATTGTCTTCTAGAATATAAAATCTAGACCCAAAGTTCATATTGCAACATAYAAAATTATGTAGCTCTAAAACAGTGTTTACTCCAGGCAACAGCCTATTACATGTCCCTTACTTCAGATATACCTTACATACAGAAAAGGTTACATACAGAARAGGACTGATCTTGTATCAGTCTTTACAAACAGCAACACAGATTTTAAAAAGTACATTATTTGCAGAATCAAGCCTCATTTAAGTAAAATTCATGGCAAACAATCTTTTTACAATTCAAGACTGTTTTGAGAATATAACTGCTTCCTTTGAATAGGACATAATACCTGCAAACTCTCCAAATAAAGGAGAATATAAGGAATTCCTAGAAAGATTTGGAGTTAGAAGACACCACTGTCACAGCACTACTAATGAGACAGGTACCTGATGAAAGCAGAGGTTGTAAAAAAATGAGATCAAGTTTTATAGAAGTCTGTATGGAAAAATGGTTGTTTAGGGGGAAGGAGGTTGGGATTGAAGGCTTAGGTTAGCAAACTGAAAATATAGAAATTTTGATCCGCTGAATGTATATGTAATGAAATGCTTGGAAAAGAGAGACACCAAAAACTCCAGCCAGGAGGCTAAGAACCAGATAAGGGCTGAAACACTATAAAACACTTATGTCAGACTGGCTTTCATTCCGTGCCACAGAGGTACAACAGAAGGATCTCTGCAGGACTAAGTTCTCCTCCTTTATAAAATCACTACTGCATAAAAATAACATCACTAACATTTGAGGTTCAACCTCTCCCACATCCATATCGTGGATGACCTGCTTGGAAGAGGATATTCCCTAGATCTTCCAATGACTCAGGGCCAAGGAGGTATGCACATTCAAAATGGAGACTTAAAATATAGCAACTAAAGATGTGCCAACACTTTCATGTACTACTCCTCGGCTGGAAATAAAGCTCATTAATGTAGAGAAATGATGATTTTTATCGACAAGACAAAATAACTTTATGTCCTAGAGAGGCTGAATGGAACCACATCCATTTGCTTTCATGCAAACTCTCCCATCATGTGAGTGATGCAAACACAACACGTAAGAGAACAACTGTGTGTACAGGGAGACATCTGACTTGTCATTCCTACGTGTGTCCAGATTCCAATTAGAATAAAATCATAGAGTTCCCAAGTATCTGAAAAGACAACTACAGTAAATAATGAGAATTCCAAGGTCAAACACCCACCTTGAGAAATGCTTTGGCCTGATTCGCACTCACCTTTGCCATTTTTGCAGAGACTAACTGCAGAAGCAGCACCCAAACAACTAGAATTTGTGATCTTTCAACATAAATGATAATTTCTTAGGCTCAGTCTCTTCTACTCCATCCCATATTCTTCCAAATAAGAGCTGCCCAAAAATACTTTGCGCGAAAAACTAAATGTTCCCAGTGACAACTCTGATCACGTCATTCTTTACATATGAACACTGAAAGATGCAACAACAGCAAAAACCACTAGTTATTCTTATAACTTGAAGACTAAATCCTAAATATAGTACGTTTTCAAATTCTCTTTCCTAAAATTCAAATAATATGTTCATCCCTTCAACCAAAAGCTAGCAAAGTACAACTTGTATTGTGCTGCAGGCCATAGAGGGAATGTTCTTTATTTGAGTCATGGTTGGATGAAGATGAAAAGTAGTTTTTGAAAATTTACAACAGTTTTGACACTACTGTGTGTTCCTCGTTACAAGTCATCCCTCTCTATTTATCAGACTGACTCCAGATCTTTCACTACCTTCAAAAAGACAATTTTTATCAATTCTTCATATCCTTATAGCCAACCATAGGAAATTGCACAGAATATAGGGAAAATCTCTGGTTGAGAAAGAGCAGGGATTAGAGAAGGACCACAGTGGCTGCTTCACCAAAGCAGGAGAGGCTATGGTTTAAAAATAACATATAGCAATTAATTGGCCTTCAGCACAGCACTCAAGCGACATTTTGTTACTATTTACCTATCCTGAGTAACCAAGCTGTTCCCAAGTAAAGGGAACTTATTTAGAATTATTAGCAGCCCTTTCTCCTCTTTTCCACCTTAGAATCTCCACCAGCACTGCTTCTAGTACTTCCCAGCAGAGAGACGTATTTTGTTTGTGAATCCCATGGAATTCTTCATTTCTCTACCCCAAACAAAGCTTTCCTCAAAATTAAACTGTTCTTAGATTAATTTCTGGAGAGTATTTGGGAGGCTTGGTTTCATATGAAACAGCTTGTGCTTACTTGCCTGTGGCAGTCTTTGTTAGTTCTGCACATTCAGACACTGAGTTTACAGTTGRAAAAGCAGGGTCTCAATTATGGAGAGATTTCAATACATAATCGCCTAAACCTGACTTTCAGAAAGATGTATTACCAGCCTTCAAATCAGTCTTTACTGAATTKGCACCAAGATGTCCACACAGGTCTCCAACATGACCACAGGTACATTATTTTACCGCGGGGCAAACTCCACCCTCCAGGAAGCATCCCTGGCATYAGACTGTGCAAGTGCCTTGAGGAGTCACCACAACTACAGGAAATTTTCTAAACAGAATCTAAAAGAGCAAGGAGAGCCTACAACCGATTCTGGAGCTTCCCAGGTGATCCCAGGATGCTAAGGCAGAGGTGGAAACATAGATAGGCTGTCACCACAGGCACCAAAGCCCTGCAGGAGCAGGACCAGACAGAACCCTGACCTTTCTGCAAGGTGCCACAGTTCCAACTTACAGGTAGGCAACATCAGACAAGTGACTGCTGCTGTTTTCAAAGACTTTAGACTTAAAGGCTTTGCTAGCAAAAGATTTTCTCTCTCCTTTCTTCAGATACTGTTTGCTGTGGCGTAACAYAAAAAGTTTCCAATTTAGGTGACTCTTCAAAGGATTTCTGGAACACCTGGAGATCTTGCAAGATGCTGGACACTAACACCAGGGTATGAAACACTTACACTGCAATAAAGATCACCTGAAACAAGATGTCCCAGCTTGGACATGCAATTAAGTGTCTAAAACTAGAAACTCCACGTAGAAACCCAGAGCCTTCAAATCAGAATCACACAGGAATTGCTGTGAGCTTTGTGAGACAYCATCCTTATGGGAAAGCATTCGGTTCAATGACAAAGTGAGCACRGACCTTGCTGGCAACTTTTCAGGACTCCCTAAATACTGACTTCTGCACCACAYCCCATATGGTCTAAAACACCATCAGTAAAACCTTTTATAACAGCATCCCACTAATTCTTCCAATTAATTTTTTTGCATATACGTACAAAGACTTYATGTGCTTACATGAAAACTCAGCAAATTAAAGAGCCGCAACACAGYATTTTTCCACCTATGAGGAAGAATCAAAAAAACGTTTCTGTAATTTCTTTCCCCACTATTTAAACTGGTTTCTGTACACCTTCTTGGTGAAATAAGCTGAGTAATAGTTACCTCATCACAATTTCCAAACACTTATCGCTACACACTGCTGACAAAGAAGAACCGCTAAAACTTTTCTTCTCAAAGCAAGACAGAAGCAGAAGCTTAGTCACTTCTTCATGTAACAGAAGTTCTCAGAGCAGTTCACCAAAAATTCAAGATATATTATTCCTCAAAGCAAAATAACACATTGCACTTGGAAGATGTTTGCTCTCCATACTGAATAACACCTGTTAAATACCTGAAGGGGTTTCTTGAGCAAGCCAAGTCTCCCCAGCAAGTCCAGGTTTTAATTACACTGATCAAACCATCCTAACACATGTTRAAAAATGAAAAGCAAGAAGTAAAGATGGTCTTAATGGATCAACAGCTTCTGCAGCACATGAAAAGAATAAACGTGGAAAATTCTGGCCATACATTAAGGCAATTCTTACACCCAAACAATTTGATAATGTAACATCGCATACCAAGCCAGTTTTTTTCATAAATTATGATCTAAACAGAATACTAGTCAATTCACCAAAAGATATCAAAGATATCCCTTTATTACAAATGATCCAAGTATCCCCCTTGAGGCTATGGCTATCAGAAAGCATTTAGTTGGTTCTCCAGCCAATATTTTTCGGATCTGTTTTATTATGAAACTGTAACACATTTTCAATAACTTTTAGCTTTGCTATACAGAGCAACAAATAATTTCCCAGAACCCTTTGGAAAATCTGACATGTGAAATGATCCTCTAGTCAACTCGTGTATTATTAAGCTGAAAAAAAAAAMCCCCATATATCGGATCATTTGATCACTGGAGAGAATGGCAAAGTATTGGGAGCTTCAGGACAGATGGACGAACTTCAGGTCATATAAAACACTACCAAGGCTGTATTTGAAGAAAAATGTGAAAGTTTGTGAAAGCGCCCCGGGTGAAAATACTTTGTGTTGCTAAGAAACATCATCCCTGATGATGGATGAATTAAATTGTCTCAGTTAGCAGAGCCAACTCCAGGCATCCCTCGTTTATTAGTAGAATGTTTTTCTTGTACTGGTAATTTATTTCAACAGCTGCATACAAATAAAGAGTCCTACCTTAAAATGAAACTGAGAATTTCAAACTTGCATAATTAATGTTAGAAAACAGAACAGAGTTTACATCTTGAACGGAATTTAATAACTAACATTTAAAAATGTAAACTTTGAAAATTAATATTAATACATCCAGACCATTAAGGACTTATTTTAGGATAGTCTGTAGTGGAATAGACTGTTCAACTTCCAAAATTACTCRATGTACAATCCAGTGAAGAACAAAACTCTTCAAATATTTCTCAGCACCAAACATCATCAATATTCAGGTAATCAAATTTTAAACATCACTGAGAGAAAAGCGTATTCATTTGTCACGTATTGTTATGATGACAACAACATAAAAACTATACATGAAAGAAATTATGCAAACCACCTGCTTTTGTCATGTGGACATTGTCTTAGTGTTTCATCCAGTTACTTTTTTAATGTCTTACTTACTGTTTCTCCTGCAGGACATATTTGTGAAGTAAGAGCATAGTTAGAGCAGTGTATTTTTCCATTTCTGAAGTGTTTACTGCTGAACTCCCACAGATCATACCTGTGTTAAGTGAAGTCCTTTCAAAAGGCACAGATGGAACAGAGGAAGGCCACCAGCTTCTCTCTACCCACCAGCTGCACATCAGGCCAGAGGAGCTCACCTGAAAGGGGAAAGAACAGCAAGCACATCTCACCTGGCACAGCCTTCAGAGCAGGACACAACAGCAGAGRTGAAGCACAGCGAGCACGGAGCCCCCAGAGCAAGGAGAACAGTCCTGAGGTCAGGAAACAGGCACACAACTGCTGCTCAGAGATGAGGGAACAGGGCAGGGCTTCCTTCATAACCCACAGAGGAATATGCAGAATTTTATACCACCCAGAAACCAGCACAGTTGCTGCACTGAGAACAAACCAAGAGTAAAGAACCATTTTCCAAGAACACAGTTGGCAAAGGGGAGAGTCATTAAAGAAAATGAATTTTCATTTGTCTGATGCCAAAGCTTTGGGGTTTTTCTTCSCATTTACTAGATTGTGTTCTAATGGAGATTTCAAGTTAGAAGTCCCACATTTTAGGCCTACAGAGTCCAATTTAAGGAAAAAGGTGGAAAACCCTCTATAAACTGTTCTTTGGATCGCATCACAGCTTCCAAGTCAGAAATTACCACACACAGTTACATGCCAGTAATATACCCAGCTAGTCAATACACAGAGGCAGCCACAGAGGCTCTTCATCCCAAATAACACCACCACGGAGCAGAGTTACCACCGGAGAGCCCGGGAAGGAGTATTTAACAATGATACCAATTTGGCTGCGCTAGAGGAGATGTGTTTCCTGTGGGCCTAATAAGGAAGAGCTTTACAATCTGAGCAGAAGCCTTTCAAAACCTCAGAGGACATGTCTTATCTGCACCACTTCTGCCTCTGGAATCCCAGAAATCCTGAAGACAGAAGGCAGATCAGACTGCAGCTTTCCTAGGCACAGATGTTGCAATCACATCTGCCTTAACTATAAGCCACAGTCCTTGTGACTTTCCAACTCTGTCAGCATCTCTCAGTTGCTTTGGTTTTGGAAATGCCAGTGCAGAGGATAAAGAAGTGTTTCTGATCACATCAGGTATAGCAAAACACCAACAYAAAAGAAAAAAGCCTGCAGATTATGTTCCAGGCAAGTAGCAAGAAAGAAAAGGTTTTGAAGTAGAGAGCATTTCTTCTCCTACTCCCTTGTCTACATGTTTCACAAAACAGCCCTTCAAATCTTGAGATCTGATTGATCAAACTTTTTTTTTTTTAAAGTGTTGATCTAGCAGCCATGAGAAATGGCCATTTGTGTATGGGTCAGACACAGAAGCATAAACAAATGTGAGTTTTACACACCACTCAGGGAAACTGAATCACCACTGACCCAAGGGTGCAGATCCATGTAAAAATTCTCCAAGCTTTTTTAACTCATTAAAAACTCCCTCTCTATAGCTACAAGATGTCAGATTTAATCTGTCCAGTTTCATGATTCCCAGTGCAAGACAAACTCAGACAGAAAGAACCAAGACAAGCAATGGCCCAAAGACAATGAGGGTATCAGAGCACAACCCAACTGTTCTGTGACTTTAGCTCCAAAAGTTGGGTCTGCAACAAGGTACAGGTTGCAGGACTCTGAATATTGGCATTTATACCCATACTCTTCCTCTTGGAATTTTCAGTGCAGGATTATTTAATGTTTTGAATGATGAACAATATAGTTGCAAAATTTGGTAGTTACCTGGGAAGAGCTGCAAGCATTCTGGGAAACAGAGTTAGAATAGAAAAAAAAGGGACCAAGGGATCAACAGTAGATTTGAAACTGGAGTTGTAACACTGAACTGAACGCTAAAACTGAAAAAATAATTTAAATTAATAATAATAATAGGAGCATCATATGCAAAAGATGGCAAGATTTACTCTGTTCACCGCTGATACTAAGGTTGTACATTATGTTTAGGTCTCAATACAGGTGCAGGAAACAAAAAATCAGAAGAAAACCTAAGCAATCTGGGAGAGTTCAACAGGCTTGGTGAGTACCAAAAAAAAAAAAAAATAAGGTAAAGAAAGAGAACACAGACTTCAAAACAGGTTACCAGCAGTTACAAGGATCATGCCCCACTACGGCAATATCCACAGCAGAAAAAAAAAAAAAAAAGAAAAACCAACCCAAGAAGCTTAACGGGTTAGGAAAAAAAATTAGAATAGTATTAGAGGAAATATGCTACCTCTAGGGATAGTTAAACAAGGGATTAGGTTATGGAGGGGTTACACAAATCTTCACTGATTGTTTTTAAGACCTGGTAAGAAGAACATGTCAGGAATGGCCTAGACATCTCTCTCTGGCCTGACACTGAGCTACACGCTCACACATACGGTACAGGGCCTCAGCACACAGCGCTGACCTCCAGAGATCGCCGTTTTCTTTCCTAAACTTAAAGGCTGTACAAGTTTAGGCTCCTGCCAGGCGACTCAGCAGGTGACCTGACTGCTCCTTAGAGCTCCAAGCAGGCCTTTGATATCTCTCTTTTCCAAATAGCCAAGGCAGGCTGTGATTGACAATTTTCTCTCACACGAAGCATGCTACCTTAAATGTGGAGTACTCTGAATGATCCGCCAGGGAAATAAAGTCAAAGAACGGAGAAGGCAATGGCAACCGATCCCAGGAATCCTGTCCTGGGAAGGAAATCACAACTGCCAAATGGGGCAAGGATGCACATGCCATTAGTACCTAGGAACACAGATAATTATATTTTCTTTTCTAGCACCTACAATAAATAAGCCTTAATAAAAAGAAGTATTTAACAAAGTACTTAGAGAAATAAGGAGGGAAGGTTTGACGTTCCTAAGCTTATTTTCACAGCGGTATGAAAGGAAATGAGGTAGAGTCAGAGCTAATTCTCCTTATATAATTTCACATGGAATGATTAGTTCTGCCCCAACAGTAACAGCTTTCCAGAGGGTCCTACTTGTCGCCAAGATTGCATACAGATGCTCTAAGTGCAGCTTCCCTATTCTCCACTGACAACCAACTTAAAAGGCCAATATAATATTCATTTTACTATAGAATGAAATTCACAGYGTGAATAGTAAAATAATGTCAGAGCTACCATGAAACTGCAGTTGCACATTGGGGGCTGTGACTTTTAAAAGTTTAATCATGAAATGGATTCATGGAGAGGATCGTGCGGAGCAGCTTTGTGCTTCAGCAACCCTCCCTGGTCACTAAGGATGCCCAAGAGCTGGGGCTGGACAACGAGAGGGCAAAGGCACAGAGGTGCATTCGTGTCACATGCCCTGCTGAATATTTTCCTTTAGAAGGCAGGTTTCAATCCTCACTGTGTTAATGCCCCMCTCTCTTAAGCCTGATTAGGACAGACATTCCACATGCTGAAGGTGGTGGAATTCCTAAGTCACCTGGGTCCCTTCTGGGTGAAATACCAATTACTGGTAATTCATCTCAACAAGGCCTACGAAAAGAAAGCCCTAAAAGACACCCCCTCAGCCCAGTGGCGAACACATCACACGGATAATCCTAAAACTCCTCGCAAAAAAACTTGTAATAGGTATTAGTACTTCCATAAAGCACTGCAGCGCTTTGTGTTTAATCCTTGAATAGACACTGGAAGAAAAGCCATATTCAATTCCAAAATTTCTACTGCAAATTCCAGCTCAGCTACTACTATTCCTGGCTTTTAAAGGGTATTTACATTTCAAATATAGTAATAGTAAATTTAACTATCAACAAAAAATTTAAATCACATGCCAAACCAGCATGCAAAATAATAGCACAAGAACTTTAAATGTGTGTATTTTGCAGTTTTTAGCACAACCATTTGTTTTACAAAAGACTACAGATTAAATACAAAGCACACTATTAGTTTTAGGCACAAGAATGACCAATTTTTTATGCCTTGCCAGAAATAATGACTAATTAGGCCAGCACCACCCTGCAGTCATTTCCATAAATCTTGCCTTTACATTTAAATCACAACAAGAAGAAAACTGACTTCACAACAACAAGAGCATATTTCTCATTAAAGTTTTCTTAAAGCAAGATCAGGACAAGAAATTATTCTCTAAAGTCAACAAGCTGATGTTATTGTTTATTTGGAGAACTGTAACTCACACCAAACACAAAGTGGTACTCAGAAATTTGCTGTATTAAACTACAATCCAGTAGCCAGCCAGGGAAAATTTTCAACTGGGAAATCACAAAACACAGAATTTCACAGAATCTTGATAGATTTTTTTTATTCTGTAAAGTCGTCTCACAGCATATTCCTTGTGTAAACCTTGAAAAGAACCAGAATATGAAAGATACAATATGTTCAACTACTTGTTGAATTTTTGTTTTCTGGCATATTTGTATGTAAAGTAAATATTAAAGCAGAGAAATACATAATACAATTCTGAGCATCAGACGAAATGAGGAACTGTACTTCAATTAAGATTTTTGTTTTAAAATTATTAGAATTAGAATTATGGTACTTCTGAGAAATCACTCRTTTAAGTATATGTACTAGGCAAGATATTTATAAAAACACCTTATTTTCACAATGTAACAGGGACTTTATTTTATTTACAAAGGTGTCACCTGGTAAATAAATCACAGCAAAACAGAATAATGATTTACATAGTCAAATACTCCACAATAATGTCATTAACACACAGCTCTGAGGTTAAGCTTTTTTTCCCCCCAAAACCAATCTGATTGGAAATAACAGGAAAAAGGGGGATATTTTTCTAAGAGCTGGTCTAGAAATGGAGCTAAGTCACAYCCTCACTGCTCTGGCCCATCAGCCGTTCTGAGTTTTAGGCATTCCCAAACATTTCCCCTTGCATGTACGCACAAAGGTTTACAATATTCTGGAAGTTCTTCCATACAATGGCTTTACAACAGGTCTGTTTCTAATATGTACAGTTTATTAGGCTTGAGGAGGATTAACCAAAATTCTCAGTTCTTGCGAAAAATAAGGCATGGCAACAGCAAGGTCTTCAGCCTTCATTCCAACACGCTCGACCGCCGAGTCCTGCCAGGGTGAGTAATGCCCAACATGGGACATGGATTCCATCCCAAGAAGGAACAAAAACACTGCATCATATTAAATCTGCATCCCATTACTCAGGCGTGAACTCAAAGGGTGTGTTTGTATCTCAATGACAGCTTCTAAAAACGACTTGAGAAAGAAATCTTGCACTCTGGATGGTGTTTTATCCATCGAGACCATGACCACCACACATTTGCTGTTGCCAGAGGCATGGCCAGAGTGACTTTTTTAAGAACAACTGATGTACCTCCAAGAAGAAAACATTCCCATGGTATTTAGGGCAATATCTTACTTGTACCATTGAGCATCACTAACACAGAAGCTGCTGCACAAACAGGCATCTGACTGCCCAAAAATAATCTAGGAACAAAAGTGGAAAACAGCATGTGAAGCCACACTGGTCACACTGTTGTAGAGCCACAATACATACAGATGTTTTCAAATGCAAACATGACTAAATTCCCCYTTTTTTGGTCACCCTAACATTAATTTTTCTACCAGTTTTTCAAACCAATTCAGCAAAATCAAGGTATGAAGAACGTTACAGCTGAAGCGGCAACAAGAAAACTTCTGCTAATCACATATGTATTAAATTTTGCACATTTGATTATATGCAAACCTATACACACAAATATTTAAATCAAAGTTGCTTACACAGCAACAACTTACTTTGGGATTTATGTGTTACAACTATTTGTGTTCTGTGTTTTGACCCTAAGCAAATAATTATTCAGGGGAAAAAAAAACAAACCACGCTTAGTGCCTGGCCTTGCCTGTCTTCCTCCAACTTCTGCATTTCATCATTAATATTACACACTTCATTGTTAATTTTAGACATCCCTCCAGTTCCCATTTGGACATCAAAGAGCTACTCATACCCAAAATACCAACAATCTGAAATACTGGCTTCCCTACTTATTGTCATTTATAACTTGAAAAGATCTTTGATTTCTTGCCTACAGGAAATACTGCCGATCCAAAATAAAACATATATATGCTCCCCTATTCCTATAGCTGGGGTCCAGGATTTAGGGTAATAGACTGGAGACACGGTTTTCAGACTTACATTTCRTACTCCGCCTGGTGCTTCACACGTTTATTTTTACTTTCACATCTGACACGCAGCAATATGGCCAGCTAAGGTGTACGTTTAAGAYATCCCTTGATATAAATCCACGGAGAAGTGAAATTCACACCGGGTTCCGTGTCCTTGCAGCGCTCGGGCCCCGCTTCCCCACCGATAACTGCTCCGCTTACGGATGGCTGGGGGCAGCCCAAGGCTGGCTCTCCACAGCCTCTCGTCAACAATTCTGCCACCAAAGATTAAAGTGATCTTCCTGCTTTACAAACTTGGGGGAGAATATTTCTCACATACAAATGGGGAAAAAAAAAAAAAAAAAAAAAAACAACCAAAAAAACCCATAGCAGGCAGCATTTTTTTTCCTAAAATGGCTGCTGCACGGGTTCCTAAGAGCCTTGTGTATATATTTAGAGTTTGCTCTTCACTTTTACTATTATTTCTACTTAAAAAGAAATTGTAAGTTATACAACCAATCCCAGACAATGAGATCTTCACTCTGTTCAAGTCAGCATATCACTTGCCTTGGTTTTGTTACTACTCCTACTACACAACAGCTCATGCTTCAAGCAGTAGCACATAGAAGTCCTTAAGTAGAAGAGCCAATATTAAGATCTCATTATTTATACAGTATCACAGAATTATTAAACAGTTTAGGTTGGAAGGGACCTTAAAGATCATCTCATTCCAACCCCCTGCACAGGCAGGGATACCTTCCACTAGACCAGGCTGCACCAAGCCCTATCCAGCCTCACCTTGAACACTTACCACTATCACTAAAAATAACTAAACACTCATATCACTAAAAATCAAACCATAAAATATATTTTCAGTGTATTTCCTTACAACAGAACACAATTCTGCTCACATAGAAACATGTATGGTACATGTGTTTCTTCTAAACACRTAGTTTAAGACCCGATTTTTATAGAAACAGCAGTTACCTCAGTTATTTAACCAGGCAACATCTCAAGTCTTTGGGTAAGACTTCCACTTTGCAACTGGAAAAGCCAATCCAAGACAGTATTCCACGTTAAATATTTGCTCAACAGCTGCAGAAGAAATGCCTTACCCCCATGGCTCTCCCAATCTGGACTGTATGGGACTGGCTTGGATAATCACATTCTGATCTGGTGATATCCAGGTCAGAAACCATGAGATGCATATATATTTCATTTCTTTTCTGTAAGTTAGATTGCAGCTTACAAACAGTATGRCATTTAAATACAGCCAATGCTTCTAAAACTACTGGCCTCCTCTACCTCAGGAAGTGCTTGGTGTTATCACAGCTTCCAACAGCCATTCGGGTTTTGCACAAGGAAGGTACACTAGGAAAATGCCGTTTTGATGATAAAAACATCCACCTATCCAGACACTTTCACCGGTGCAGGACATTGGTCAGAGATCACAAACCTTCACTGCTCTGATCAAAATAGAAAGTAGCAAAGTCAATGCTGCAAATTGGGACAGAGGCCCAAAATGCTCAAGGCATGTGGCTCTGAGCTATGGGCTCAGAGCACTTTACAGTCACAGGGTGTAGAAAACATTTATAAAAAGCTAAACCRGGAACTTTTTGTTTTCATATTCTCAAATTTTATTGAGCAGAAATGTTTGAGGATAGTTTATTGCTTTTACCGGCCACTCTAAAATGGGCCTCCAGCCAACTAGGTCTTTAAAATATGTCTATATCTCTGGTTTTAAAACAACATTAAGGAAGTTGTATAACTTTTACACTCCTGTCTGAGTGACTTAGCAGCAAAAGTGACAGGTTTCAGCTGTAACAGAGGCACTCTGCAAGCCATGGCACCACTTTTGCAACAGCATCTGTTGCACTTGGTACTGATCCTAACGCAGGAGAGGGATCCACAAGGGTTAATCAGCAGGTGTTTAACTCATAGCAGATCCCAGAAGACTGAAATTCAGGTGTAACAGAATTCAAACTGTGCATTTATCAGCTGAGGGAGGAATTTRGTACTGTATTTGTAAAGTACCACCACCATGAGCTGAGCAGTTTCCTTCCTAGGTTCCGTCGTCACTATCAAYGAAGTGGGAAATTGATCAAAAAGCTTGAAAACAACAAGCAACTTACAAAATCCACTTGTACATTGTTACATTGGTAAACACCACGGGGTTTACAGTGTATTGAGAATAACCTTCAATTTCTTATATACACACAAACCCAAAAAAACCAGCACTGATTTAAAATCCTACCTGCCCTTAATTGATTTGTGCAACCTGGATTCACAGCATTTAAACTGACTTTAGTACACCTGGACTTGCAAGAACAGGGAAAAAAGATGAGGCAAGAATACACTCTACATTAGGCCTTGAAAGCTTCAATTAAAATTCAATATTGTACTTTGTATAGAGGCTCTTTACATAAAAATCCTGTCACGGTTAAGATTTAAGGTTAACCAGGTTAATAGAGTCCAATAAAATAGCTCTATTGAATTATGCCAAGCCATTGTTATAACCCACACTAAAATCTGCTACTCTACCTGACTATTGGGCTCAACTCTGAACCATAAATTAAACTTCAAACTCCTTCCTACACTTCTTAAAAAAACAAAGTGCATGCTTTTGCACCTTAAAAGGTTTCTCTCCTCCAGTCTGCTACTCCAGTCATGTGTTAAAAGATTTGTGCAGACCTGCCAAGTCCCATTCATCCCAGACACACTTCCCTAAAGTTGGGATATGTTTGCAAAGTATATTTAAGCAGCTCCTCTGCTACAAAGTGTTCTGTTCTATGGCATTTTTAGCTTAAACTAATAAAACCAATATCCTGAAACRCACACATTTTGTAAAACTGGAGTGTTTTTAATGCTTTTGTTTTCCATCTCTACAGAGCTTGATAATATGCCAAAACTAAAGGGGCAATTTTTCCAGAGAGCTTCACCAGCGGAACTSTTTATATGTATAAACACTAATTCTGACACTTGGAATCAAACTGGGTTTACCGCTTCCTTTAACTGCTCACAAAAAAAAGCAGCCCCTGCCCTGCACACCTTRCATGTAAAAACAAAAGGGAAAACGCAATGTGTCTGGAGGAAACAACCTCCCCACGGGCACTTCGAACGCCCGGGCCCCGGCGGCGGCGGCGGCAGCAGCGCGGGCTGCCCGCGGCCCCCGCGGGACCAGGCCCGGCCAGGCCGCGCTGCGCTCCCCGCCGGCCGCAGGGCCCGGGCAGCGCCGGGGCARGGGCCGGGGCAGCCGCAGCCCCCGCCCGCGCCCCGGCCCCGCCAGCCGCCGGCAGCCATGTTACAGCGGCGGGGAGGCGGCACCGCGGCCCCGGGGAGCGGCCCCTGCGCGGCCGCGGCGCTCCGAGCGCGGCGGGGCCGGGCTCCCCCCGGCAGCCGCGGGGCCGTGCCCAGCGCGGCCCCAGGTGCCGGGAGCCGCGGCGGGCGGAGCCGGCTCCTCGGGCTCCCCTCGGCTCCTCGGGCTCCCCTCGGTTCCTCTCGGCTCCCCTCGGCTCCCCCCGCCCAGCGCGGCGGAGCTCGGCCGGAGCCCCCTCTGCGCCGCCGGTCCTGCCGCCGAGCGCCCGCCCCGTTGACCCCTTCCCTCCCTCCTGGCTGGCCCCGCTCCTCACCCCACCCCGAGGGCGCTCACCTCCTCCTCCTCTCCTCCTCTTCCTCCTCCTCCTCCTCACTCCCTCCTGGAGACCGTCGGCACCGACGCGCCGGCGTCCCGGCCCCTCCCTCGGCTCAGCGCCGGCCCCCCCTTCCGCCCCGCCGCCCGGGGACCCTCCCTGCCCGCGGGGACAGCGGGACGGGCCCCCGGGCTCAGCCCGGCTGCYGCAGCGGGGCACGGGGACGCGGAACCAAGAGCCGAGTGATGGAACGGGAAACAAACCACGCGAAGGGAGCGACGAGGCCCCTCGCAAGAGTTTTGGGAGCAGAGAGGGGTGGGAGGAATAAATAACAGGGAGTTATGCACCGGGTGGGCTAAATAAAAACAATTAGAAAGAAGATGGTTTTCTGGCAGAAGCAGCTGAAAAGAGTGACAATCAGGGCTGCTGCCAGTTAGATGTGAGTAGGAGGTGTGGTTTTTCCCTAATTCAAGYCTTTTCAGGTGGTGCAGCTCCTGGAGAGGCTGGGCAGGTATTGCCATAGAATCATCATACATTCATAAAATTGTTTGTGTTGAAAGGGGACCTTGAAGATCACCTCTGTTCCAACCCCCTTCCATGGCCAGGGACACCTTCCACTAGACTAGGTTGCTCCAAACACTATCTAACATGGCCTTGAACTCTTCCAGGGATGGGGCAGACGTGACTTTCCCGGGCATTTTGTTCCAGTGCCTTACCACCCTCACAGCAGAGAATTTTTTCCCAATATCTAATGTAAACCTGCTCTGTTTCAATTCAAACCCATTCCCCCTTGTCCTGTCACTACATGRTCTTGTAAATTGTCTTGTCCCACCTTTCCTGGAAGTTCCCTTCAGGTACTGGAGGGCTGCAATTAGGTCATCCCCCAAGCCTTCTCTTGTCCAGGATGAACAATCCCAATTCTCTCAGCCTTTCCTCATAGGAGAGGTGCTCCATCCCTATGATCAACTTGGTCTCTTTTGGAGGTGCTATTGTTACAACCAGGTGGATCGACCCTTTTTTTGGCCACAATGAATAACACATCTTCCCAGCAAAACTATTTTAGAGGAGAAACGTTTTGTCACACTGACTCAGTTTAGCATGGTGTTATCTCTGGTATGTAGACAGAAACATTTTTTATTTCTTTTTGATAGGAAGTCGAAATGAGTAACACCTAATGGAGTGATGAAACAAAATTTCCAAAGAGTACGGCTGTGAGAAGCATCAACACCAGTAACTTGAGGAATTATGTATTTTTTTCCTACTCTGGCGAATCAGTGATTATGAAAGAGTGCCGAGAAGGGTGATTTGCATGACAAATACACTTAGGATAATGCAGCAACTTGTTTCACAAGTTTTTAGGCTCAGAAATCCTAGTAAAGTTGTTTTCCAATAGCTTTCCACTGTCCTGCACCTCTGAATTCCTGACACTGCCAAGCTATTGAAATGTGAAAATGTCACGAGGCAGGCAGTTCTTCCTGGGTTTTACCTAAGCAGAAGTGGCAAGACCTGAAAATCTTTTAATATTTATCACGCACATTATAAATAATTTTATAAGGTTGTGTCTTTCAGACAGGGTGACAGATGAGGACACCTTCAGTCCGGCTGAATAATTTGCCCCTGGCATGTGCTGGAATGCAGACAAACAGGATGTTTTAGCCCCAATTTATGGATAGAAAAATTGAGGCAAGGAAGTGAAGGCATTTATTTTCCAAGTGTAGAAGTGCTCATTTGTAAGCAGGCAATTTAGGCTTGAACTTTTTTTTTTCCCTTTTTTTTTGAGGAAAAGGACCGTGTATATACAGTTCCCATTGAAATTACACTTGAGGCACCCAAGCAGAAAGACTTTGGCCATACTCTTTTGGGGTCCCGCGGCCCTAATCCCATGTTCTAATTGGCCAGTAATCTGTGGACAGATATTGTAACAGTTCCTTTAGAATATTTTTCTACTTCTCACTCATTTGCATACTAATGGCATAAAAATGGGCACTTCCTGCCAGTAATTAGTTGGAGCCCAGAATTTAAAGAAAGAAAAACACCACAGCATTATGGTAGACGGATGGTACTGAGGAAGCTGCAAAAAAGAGTCACTTCTCTGGTGCTCAGAAAGTGCCTTTAATTTAGAGTTCAAGGCTGGCAACTCTGTTACCTCTGTGTGACAGGGATTAACTGTTTGCTTGGCCTAATAACTTTGCCTCTAATGAGCCTTCTAACTTTTTTCATGGCAAATCACTCGATCTGTCCTGCACCCAGGCTCGCTGCTGTAAAATGTTTTTCTTTTTCTGCCTCTTTCCCAGAAGGAATAATGCTAGCRGTGAAGTGTGTGAGTGGAGTTCCTTGTGGATCACCGTGACTCAGACCAGCACAGAGGCTGCTCAAGGGTTCTTCACCTAATGAGGCACTGTGGAACCCATACCACATCAAGTCCTGTGAAGTTCTAGGTTAAAAGAGCCCTTTAAGAGCTGGAGAGCTTTGGCTGAACATACAGGATTATGTGACTTCTCCCATGGGGTGCAAACCAAGGTGGTGATAGCTGGAAATTATTCTCTTCTGATACAGCAGCATGGGTAGATTTGGGTTTACATATCATAGAATCATAGGTTGGTTTGGAAGGGACCTTAAAGATCATCCAGTTCCAAGTAACTCCAGTGAGAGAGTGAAAGTTGATTTTGCTGCTTTCATTCTAACTTCTGGAGATTCTCAGTACATGGAGTGGGTCCAACGGAGGATACAAACATCACTGAAGGTCTGGAGCATCTCTCTTACACGGAAAGGCTGAGGGAGCTGGGGCTGTTCAGCCTGGAGAAGAGATGGCTGAGAGAGGACCTCGTCCGTGTCTGCAGGGAGGGCTCAGAGCAGGGACCAGGCTCTGCTCCCTGGGGCCCAGCACGTGGAGCAGGAGCTGATGCCCAGGAAGTTCCACCTGAACATGAGGAAGAACTTCTTTACTGTGCAGTGACCGAGCACTGGAACAGASACCAGAGAGGGTGTGGAGTCTCTCTCGATGGAGATATCCTGGAACCCTCTGGACACAATCCTGTGCCATGTGCTCTGGGATAGCCCTGCTGGAGCAGGGAGATTGGGCCAAACGACCCMCTGTGGTCCCTTCCAACCTTACCCATTCTGTGATTCTGTGAAATAAATATTACAGATTACATTCTCCAGGGCTATCAAACTGACACYTTCAACAAAGAATTAAAGGCAGAAACTCTTCCTATGGTATTACTTAGAAGAAATTCCATCAATTACTCTTCCACCTACAATTGGACAATACTGATCTCCAGCGATGCAAKCTAAAAGCTCATGAGATCAAACTGCAGTTAATTATACACCTGTAGCTTATTTACCTATTTCAATARCAAAGTAATTATTAACGGTATTAATCTCTCTAATACATTGACTGTAACTCTCAGTTTCCTTAGAACTGCTGCTCTCAAAGAACYGTGGGATGGATCCAATAAATGATGTCTGTGCTGCTTGAGGTTGAGACCTGCAACGCAGCAGTAAATGTTTGGTCCCCTCACAGGATCCAGACTCACAGAATTGTTTGGTTTGGAAGGGACCTTAAAGACCATTTCATTCCAACCCCCCTGCCATGGGCAGAGACACCTTCCACCAGACCAGGTTGCTCCAAGCCTCGTCCAGGGCTGGTCTTAAATGCTTCCAGGAATRGGACAGTCACAGCTTCTCTGGGCAACCTGTGCCAGTCTATCACCAACCTTACAAGCAATGATTTCTTSCTAATATCCAATCTAAACATCATCTCTTTAYGTTTAGAAGTGTTGCCCCTTGACCTGTCACCCCTCCTTGACCTGACCAAAGTCCCTCTCCAGGTCTCTTGGAACCCCTTCCGGCACTGGAAGGGGCTGTAAAATCTCCTTGGAGCCTTCCCTTCTCCAGGCTGAACAACCCAGCTCTCTCCGTTTCTGGAGAGGCTCCTCCTTTCTTACACCTTTTTATTTCCCCTTCCCTCCATCCATCCCACTTTGTTGCTAATCTTAATGTCAAGCATGTGCCAAACTCTCTATTACATTGTGCTGAACTTAGAAGTGAAATTGTGTCACTTTTTTTTTTATCTTGAAAAGCAAACCTTGTGAAGCTTGCATCCAGCAGAACTATAGTGCCAGAAAGTATTTTCCTGAAAACTTTGAGACTGTGGCTTATTAAAGCACAGATCCTTAAGATGATTGGGTCTATTCCATTAGTAGATTTATAAAGTGTGCAGACTGGATAAACAACAGTGACAGCTTGGGGAAGTGTATGCACCTGTTTATTAAAAAGACGTTAACAAGGGCAAATCTAAAATAAGAACATGTACCACAACCCAATTTTCAGCAAATTTTTATGCATGCCTACACTTAAGGTTACCAATGTTATTGGCAATTTCTCTCTCTCTTTTCTCTCTCAGAAGTACACGGCAACTGATGAGCACGGAGCATCTGTGGCAAAGGAAAAAAACACCGTCTTCAAATTTTGAGGAGCAAACATGACCCTTTCTTTTTCTACTGTTTTCCACCCACATTCAGCTAGTGCGAGTGAAGAAAGAAAATGAAAAATAAAAAAAGCAGAAATATCTTCTTTGCAACGAAGGACCGAAGAATGTATTGTTCTCTCATTCACAAGCAAGTGCTTTCATCACCTCTACTTTCATTTTGCTCTACATCATAAGTGACAGCGAGTTTTCTGTATTTTGCTGGTATAACTTCGAAGAGGTCACGATTCTAAAAGTTCTCCTGCAGAACTGAGTCTTCTGTTTGGATGTATGCAAATTCTACAGCGCTTATGCCACTTGTACTTTGCAGATAGGTATAAGCGTATGCAAAAATGGAGATTATATGTGTGCATGCAAGTTTTCAGAATTAATCAACCAAGAATGTACAAAAACTACAAATGCTTTGTTGAAATTTGGCTCAAAAAAGATTTATGAATTAGCCTGCTATTGCAGCTTTCACTCAAGGATACTAAATACACTTCATTTTTATTAATAATTAATAACTTATAAGATTTGCATGATAATGGGGCTTGGAGCAACCTGGTCTAGTGGAAGGTGTCCCTGCCCATGGCAACAGGGTTGGAACAAGATGGTCTTTATGGTCCCTTCAAATTCAAACCATTCTATGATAATRCTGTTGCCACAGAACAGCATTTTAATAACATATCCCAATCTTAGGAGGACCTGTTGGTACTTATATCTATTCACAATTGCTGTAGTGGTGCTTTTACAAGTATAAAACGCTGCCAGCCTGGAGCCCCTCCAGGGTTAGATCCTAATCCCCAAAGATACCTAAGTGCTACCACCTCCTTTCTAGAGACTGAGAACTGGAAACTGCATGGGTTAATAATGGAGTAAATAATTAAAATTTAGGCTCCAAAGTTGTCAAGTGTATTGCAAGCACAGTCACAAACCCTTCCTGGAGTCACCTTCATGTCAGTACTTGATGTGACTGTGTTTGAGGACAAATCAAAGCCCTGGACATGACTGAGTCCTGTTTCAGTGTATGGCCAGGGTATAGAATACATCCCTCAAACACATTTGATTACTTCTGTTACTATGAACTGAAGAAAAGGGTCTTTGAACAGTTCTCACAATTCAGCAGGCGAAAAAAAAAAAAAGAAAAAAGCAGTGTTTTACTTCAGTGTACCTTTGACTAGAGCTGGGCACAATAGGATGTGATTATTTTAGGAACATTAAAAATATCTACTATCTTCCTCCCATGCTAGGTAGAATAGTAGTCTGAAGTAGTTTTGCTTTGTAATTTTCTAAAATGAAGAATTCTGACTTAACCAAACCTCTTCAGAAGGAAGCTGGCTGATATTATCTAACTTCCCTCTTTTCTTATTGTGGAATTGTTGAGAGAATGCCAGTTGTTGCTACTTGTCATCACAACTTTCTAGTCCATAATATTGCTCGTTAGAGGCAATAAATATTAACCAGCAGACTACTTAAAACTGACCAGTGTGCAGAATTTGAGTGCGTAGGTAATAACACAAAGACATTGTAAATCTGGGTTTGCCTTCATTATTTAACTGCACACACACATAAATCATACCTTCTGAAAAACAATTCTCCTTTATTTGTTCAGCAAATTTTTTAAAGATTTTTTTTATTTCTTGGATGTTAAGCTATACAAGGGAATGAACGTCTCTGCTTCACTTCCAGGGGATTGCAGCAAGAGTCATGGACACGAGGCATTGGCAAAAGCGGGAAAACTGGGGATTGCAGGATGAAACAGCAAGGTTGATGATACACTGAGAAACAAGCTCCAAACAGGCCTGTTTCATCCCACATGCATTGTAGTAAAGGTGTATAAGGTACCAGGTGTTGCTGAACTGAATGAATGGATCCCGAGGTTTKGTTCTCCCAACAATGGATGTGTTAAGGGACGTGCACAGGTTTCAGAGGTCCACAGGACTCACGTGCTCTGCTAGGAATGGACTAATGTACCAGCTGATTCCTCTCCGGGGGACACTTTCATTCTGGCTTTCGAAGAGGACCCTTTCAGTGTTCCTAATGATTTTTTTGGCTACAAAGCCTGGCAGTCTTATAGAGTTGTTGRAGACTCTGACACCAGAGAAGTGTAGCCTAAAGAGCTGGAGCAAAAGACTTCATACCACTGCTGCCCACTACTCAAAAAGGCAAAGGTATAAGTACACCAAAAAAAAAAAAAAAATGTCGAGCTCTGTGAGCAGATTAACAAAGCTGTTTGCTATTACGGACAAAAGGTACAGGGGAAAAAAAAAAAGAGCAGAGGAAATGGGCTGTATTACTGTGAGTTGGCACAGAAATGAAATACCAGGCTGCAATTTATGTATAGTAATTGTTCACGAAGCATTCTTCGGGTTTTGATAGTGACTCATTGTGTTCTTTCTGACCTTTGATGTACAGGATGGGCTGCTAGAAGACAGAGGAAGCCACAGTAAGAATATAAAACTTTATTAACTTAAGATTTTGTTGGTTTGTTTGCTTTTTTTTTTTTTTATTATTGCTCATGGGTAGGTACTATCTCTGGAAAAGCCAAACAAAGGCATTTACCTTGAGTCCTCGTGGGTTTTGCCATCTCTCCCAGGCTTTTGTAGTTGAACAAACAGTTGAAAAATAGCTTTGGTTTTAAARAGGAAATTTGTTAAACAATTGGTTGCTGACGTTGATTACTGAGTTCTGAAAAATAAGATAACTGATTGCAATACTATTGTGTTAGTAGCACAGGTAATGAGCAGTATAAGCCCTGCTCTATACCAGGCACACAGAAAAGTTATCAAGAAGATATTCCTCTGAGTGAATATTTTATGTTTTAAAGAAAATTATGGAAAAAAACTTCCATACRGTCATCAGAGTAGACACAACAGACTCTCCAGCACCGTTAAGTTCCATTATGTAAATCCACAGTGATGTAAGCCAGACACTGTCAAGTTTGATACGCCCCAAATTTGACCTAATTAGCCATTTGGTTGTTACTTTTTTCAAAGCTTGTGCAACTYGGCTGGGTTCAGGATATGGATGCTAATTGAACACGTAACCTACAGGTGCTAAAGGATCCTTACAAAGGAAGGCCTATCCTATTAGGAATGCAAGTCAAGGCCCAGGGTCATCAGCTCGGATGATGGGGATGGGAAAAGAAATC
Organism: Amblyornis subalaris; assembly: GCA_018881555.1. Taxonomy (NCBI): domain Eukaryota; kingdom Metazoa; phylum Chordata; class Aves; order Passeriformes; family Ptilonorhynchidae; genus Amblyornis; species Amblyornis subalaris. The sequence goes on from JACAXG010000106.1 coordinate 1,965,473, forward strand.
CCATCTACAGCTCTCTTCACATGACCATGTTATTTCCAGGAGTGAAATTCAAATTCAGAATAAACTAGTGCAATCTAATAGAGATTTGCCAACTGAAGTCACTCAGGCTTCAGGGAAAGGACATTTCTTTAAGCTTTTAGATGGTTTAGACTATGTGATGCAAAGCCTGAAGTGGTTTACTCTATCCCCAGTAACAAACACACCCCTGTGCAAGTCACAGCTGAACTCTTCTCTCCTTCACAGACCCACCAAGTCATTCGTAAGTACCTGCCACGGCGTGACTTATTCCAGGTTTGCCTTTCACCTTTCCCACCTCTGTCCGTGTGCCCCCAGCCTGAGATCATCACCTTTACACTCAAGTCCTCTTCCCGCTCACTTGCCAAGCAGGAATGCAGTAACCTTTCATCGTGACTACACCTTGGCCCAGATGCTGCAGCGTAAACACTCTATCTCTTCTGCTGTTTCCCCGCAGTCCCCTAACCAAAATGAAACGAGATAAAAAGAGCTGCACAGCCTCTGAGTTTCCTGGCTTTTATCTTTTTATACCAAAGCCTTTGTGTTAATTTTGCATAGCTATTTTTACATGAGGAATAATATCCTGAATTACTGCTATCACGTGCACTGAAGAATCCCACCTCACCATCCTCAAGTCATCTGGCAACCTGATAGTGTTTCCTGCTCCTTCCCTCACATCAGCACTGCAGAGAGCTCTGCTAAAAGTTTCACATCTGAAAAAGCAGATGATTTGGCAACACCTTCCTATAGATTTTTTTTTCTCCTTAAAGAAGTGTGCCTGTCTTTGAGTAAACTTTTCTTTCCAACTGTTCTTTTTTGTCAGCTTGCCAGCTCAACTTCTAGTATTGTTCTGCAGAGATTGCTGTAAGGAAAAATGAAAGAGAAGAGAAAGGTAGAGAACTGGGGGAAAGGGAAAAAGGGTTCAGAGGGCATTTAAAGCCTGGGGAGCCTAGCATGGAAAGGGAGATAGGCTTAGGAAACAGGGAATAAAATGGTGGAATGAGAGATAAAACAAAAACATAAAGGATAAGGGATTAGAGAGATAAGGAGTTCAAGAGATGAAATGTGAATAAAGGAAAACAAGAGAAATAAGGATGAAAGGAAAGAAGTGACAGGAGTAAGACATGTAAACAATTAACTAGGAAAATATTCTGTTTATTTTAGTGAAAGAAAATTATAGTATCTTTATTATTCTCTGGTTTACTAGTTCAGAGGAATTTTTCAAACTAAGAGCTGACACTTGGGTAGTATTACTGAACAATGATAAATATAAGCCTTCCAGTTGTTGAATTAACCCATTCTGGGTTTGTTTAATTAATATGACATTCAGACAGCTAAAATTTGGGTAACAAAAGCAACGAAAAATAACAACAACTGCAATACAAAGTGCAGATCTGGAAGAACTCTTCCCAGTATTTGCAGTTAAATCCATCAGCCCAGTGATAATCACTCCAGCACAGAGTGGCACACTGTAAATTAATACCAGAGTTGAAGAGAGAAAAAATACTTAAAATCAGTACTGGGTTCAAGTTTCAGCATTGCCCACTGACCAGGAGAAAATTGCTCAAGATCACCATTTGTCTGTAAAAGTATTTCACAATATTTTTTTTTTCCCCATAAGGATATTTATTATAAAGTGTCATCAGGTCTCAGTTTCTGCCTGAGCTGTTCACATAGGTCACATAATGTGGTGGAACCCAGATAACGTTGCTTGTTTTCCCCCCTTGTCTGAGCACGTATCATCAGGAAGCTGAAATTTTGTCAAACCCACTCTGGGTTTGGGGTTTTTTTCTCAGAAAGGCTACGTATACCTACAAGTCTAAAGGCAACATCAAAAAAAACACAACAATTTTTCTTTAGTTTTGTGCTTGGCTCTAACTGGAAGTCGCCAAACATCTTGACTGGTTTAGCCATCATCCCTCCCTTTCCAATACCCTTAAACTGGCATAACATAGTTCAGATCTATAGGGAAGATATTCCTTGAGGTCTTTTACTTGGCATATAAAATCTAAAGTCTGCATATTCAGGAAAGGGGGAAAATAAAGTGTGTCCTTTTCCTGTCCATGTAGCTCCAAAGACTTCTGAGCAGATCTCAGGCTGTTTAAAGGCTTTTGAGGACACAGTCAAGGTGTTGTACATCCCTTTTCCTCACATTTGATGGGACAATCCCCCAACAAGATTTCTTACCCCAGAGCATTCACAGAGAAGAAAAGATGAAGTCTCTAATGATTGCCAGTCCCAATTCTGGTGCCATCCAGGCCTGTTAATCCTGTCAGAGGGAGAGGAATTTTGGGATTTAAATGTTTGTTTCAGGACAAATAATGAGTTAGTTGATGGAAACCTGGATTTACTTGAAAGTAGAAAAACCACATTAAAACAACCCTAAAGCAACCTTGTTCCAACCCTGTGGACCCAAACTGAGCAGCCTAAAGCACCTAAGAACCATAGTAAGGAGTTGTGTATTTACTGGAGGACCCAAGCCTTACGTCCTCTCCTGAAGCATTTGAGGTATTGCAATGAGAAACCACCAGTAACAAACAGCAATTTAAACATCCTAAATTACATTGTGTAGAGTCTCAGCTTGCCAAATGCCTGAATGAAAAAGGATGTGGAAGATGGGCTCTCCTTCATTCTAATTCAACCCAGATTCTGGGATTATCTGTTAAAAATAGGACATTTTCTATTCTCTAATAATAATAATTTTCCATAGACAGCTGTTGATGTGCCCATAGGTTCACAATAGCTCTTTCTGCAGTGGATTGTAATAACAACTTCTTCAACTCTGTCTTYGAATTCAGAGCTGTATGAGCTATTCACAGCGAACACTTTAATCAGTGAATTTCAGCTTTTATTCTGACTTTGGGTTGTTACAAATGCTGCACACAGACATTTGATATAAATAAACTTTGCCCCAGCGATTTGTTCACAACATGTTTTCGCAGCAGAGTTTCAATATCCATTATTACCATTGCACAACTGCTCACCTTGGCTGACCAGGGCTGTTTGTTCTGGGAAAGAAGCAGTCACCCAGAGGAAATCCATGTCATGGGGCTGTGATGGTCCGATGGATAAGGTGTGCATAGTTTAAGTTAGGAGGAGCAAGATCACAAGACTAAAGAGGTTTTTAGGACTATTTTAATATTTCCGTTCCTGTTCCCTTGACTCAGACCTTGCTTGTAACATCGCTAGGAGAACAAAGAGGCCACTTGAATGTTATAGGCTGAGGTCAAATTGAAAATTAATGATCTCTTATCACATTCAGACAAAGCTCCAGCTGCAAAGGGTGGGGTTGGGTGCTTTTCTGGTTTATTTAATAGCCGCTGAATCAGGGTTCTGAACAGGGCTTGCCTAGTCAGAGCTGCAAAAGATGAGCTCACATGCCATTTTCTGAGTCCCTCAGCTGTGCCCACGCCAGAGCCCGGCCTGGCAGCCCTCTGCATGGCTGGTATCTTCCACGAGAGCAAACGGAGTGCAAGTTTAATATCTTAATGAAACAAATGTCAGGCATTTGTTTTATATGAATAAAACATCTTTGGCATAAACCGCGGTGAAAAACAAATTCCAAAAAGGTTGTAAATCAGAATTCAGCTTTCAGTGTGCTAAAATGTGTGTGTGAAAAATTATGCTGAAGAGCCAGCTCTATCTAAACTAAATCGTTTGGCAATGCCCTGTCAGCGCGGGAGAAAATGGATGTAATGTGCACATATGCACAAGGAGTGACTCAGAATGATGTACAAGTGTTGCTGTATCTACTCCAAAAGAAATACCTGGAAGTCAGGAAATACGGCTCCGCGGTTCAGCAGATTTGTCTGAGGATAGATGTTCTGGTTTTGAAACTCTGGTTTTTCCCCAGAGTGCTGTAAAGATGTCTCACGCAAACAAATACAGTCTGGGTCAACCGATATCTCTGGGACTGTTGCACAAACTATAGTTTTATTTGGTATTTATGGGAGAAGAGTTGCAGGGAGAAAAACATGCCTGCTGGCAGCTTAAGGACTGAACAATAGATTGATATCTGCAGGTCCTGGAGCAAGACCTGTAGCCTAAACACAGGCACATTAATCTATATGTAAGCCCAGGCATTTCCTTAAGTAGTCACGACAGTTTAATTGCCTATGAATATTCATCCAAATGGGTTTTGTTTGGAAGAAGGGCAGCAATCTGGAGTACTTGTACCAATCTCTATTCAAGCGGAGAAATCATCTGAAGTCTCCGGTTTCCTGTTTATAAGAGTTTGGGCTGCCCAGACAAAACACAGCAGCAGGAACAATAGCACAGGGCTTGGATGACTCTTAAGGCACCTCTGAGACCGGGTTGTCTCAGCTAAAGGTAACATCACTCCCACTTACAACCACAGCGCTGGAGCTGGAAACCTCAGGATGACCTGTGTGTGTTTGTAAAGTCGGTGCTCAAACGCCGGAATGGCACCAGAGAGTCTTGGAATGGTTTGRGTTGGAAGGGACCTTTAAAAGCCATCTAGTCCAACACCTTGCCATGGGCAGCGACACCTTCCACTGTCCCAGGTTCCTCCAAACCCCATCCAAACTGGCCTTGCACACTTTTAGGGGTGGGGTATCCACAGCTTCTCTGGGCAACCTGTGCCAGGGCCTCACCACATTCACAGACAAGAATTTCATCTTAATATCTACCCTCCTTTGATTTAAAGCCATCAGCTCTTTGCCTGCCACTACAGACCCTACTAAAACACCTGCTCCCATCTTTCTTACAAGCCCCTTTTAAGCACTAAAGCCCACACCTTTCCCCATCCCGTTACCCTACTCAGTTTTACTGTCTATATACCAAATTGAAACACAACGGTGGGGCAGCTACTGTCAGGCTATTGATCCTCAAGGGGTTTTGCTGGGATAGCCTGCCCTTTGGAAACCTTCCAGAGCGGAAGAACATATTTTCCCAAAGACAGTGTTGGGCCCTGGCGTTCATTTGCTGGAAAGAAGTCCGGCTCTGTCAGGTACAGTGATTGAGGTTTCTTGGAAAACGCCGATGAGGAGGCTTGCGAAGAGAAGACAGAGAGATGATGGAGGACCTTGCCAGAATAGCAGATCAGATATGACTCTCTTGGTCACCATGGTGAGGAGGGAATTCAGCTCAAACAGAGCAGCAGACTGTCTCCCGCTAACTAGACTGTGATGCTCGAGTTCATCCTACTGAAGGGCATCTGTGAGACAGTGCTGAGCACCACTCAGGAGCTATTACGTAGTAAGTTGCAGTGCTGGCAAATGTTTTCAATTTTTTTCAGAAGTGCCATTTATATCTGACTTTCCCATGTTCTTCCCTGCTGCTACCCCAATGTAAACAGCGCGGGGTCGTGCAGGAACCACTCTCCCTCTTTCCAAGATGGTATTGCTGGGGATCTGAGGATGACTAATCTCTCCTGTTTACAGTCTGCTAGCTGTTTGAATCCTAACATAACTTAGATGACAGGGTTTGGGAGACTGGAGAATTACATGTTGCCAAGCTACTAAGGAAAATCTGAAAAAAAAAAAAAAAAAAAAAGAGACTTTTCATGAAGTGTCTGGTAATTTCCCTCACTCCCTGAAACATCACAGCCTGCAGTTCTCACACTCTACTCTTCCCTCTATGTTTAAGGAACACCTGATGTATTCACCTTACCCATCTGAGACCTGAGACCAATTTCCAAGAAGAAGAAGATGAAGAAGAGGAAGGAAGCAGAGACAGTAATTTAGTCGTGCCCTGGACTCACTAACACAGCTGTATTGATATAGGAGATTTCCTACAGAAATTCCCAACTTGGGTGTCTAGTCCTTTCTCCACACCTGTAACATCTATATATAACATTATAACCCTCATACATATATTTATATATAAATTTAAAACCCAGCTGCCTGTTCACTAACTGCCTTCACAACTGCCCAGTGAGCCCTTAAATTATCTCTTTAAAAATCCAATTGCAGTTATATACCACTTATTTCAGCCTGCATTTAAAGCCATTAAATAAATCAGAGAAGATACACGATTCCACAAGTCCTTTTAATCACAAGAAAGATACAGGCAGAAAATGGTCGTCTGTCTATAAACTCAAGCTGAAAAAGTTATATCAGAAGTGAGGTGTAAATTTTTAAGATTGCACATAATTCAGCTGTTAGAACAATTTAACATTTGGGTACTGCACATGGGATGTGGGATAATTTTTGTCACTTGAAGTCTTTGAAATTGGAAAACTTCCTAGAAGATATGTTCCAATTCAACCACAAGTGACTGAGCTGCAGACTCAATAACTCAAAATTGAGGTGGATKGTGTAAATGTCTGTAATCCACCCCACATAGGATGGGAGGCTGGAGAACTGTGATGGCCTCAGAATCTCTGAAAACACTTTGTCTTTTCTGCTTGGTGTTTCAAAAGGAGCCATCACAACCCAAGCAATTAATAAAAGATGAAAAAAATGCAGCAAATAAAACTGCAGTCAATTAAAGATTGAAGGTAGAAAGTGGATAAACCCTACAGAAGATGAGGTGAATTATAGCAATTAAAGAGAATGGTCCTGATAAATTAAATAATGAATCACATTCCAAATTTGATAAAATCTTTATTTTAGATACAACACATGAAGTAAAAGAAGAATTCAAATAGCTATGGAAGAACATAAATACCCAATTTGAAAATATATTCAGCCAAGCAGCTGTCATAGTAACCTTTGCAAATAAAAGTGTTATAGAGGAACTTTACCGGGGAATACGACACTAAGTGGTGTATTACTTCAGAAATCTGGCACTATTACTCATCTTAAATGGGAAAGATTTGACAAGAATGGGAAAATTCAGCTGTGCCAGCCTAGCAGGTGTGTGGGAAAGAACGTTTTCAAAGCAAAACCTACGGAGCTCTTCAACGTTGTACCCTTTTRGAGCTCACTGGTGTGAGTTTTACCTAATGGCATCTATTTTGTACCAGCCAGTGACTTAGCAAGTGATCTTTTGAGTCATTTCTGGAAAAAGTTACRTGTGGCTGTTTATGGAGTTGTTAGTGGAACGAGATCTTTGCTAGATTATACTTGTCATTGATTTTTATTTTTTTTTTGGCATGGCAAACTAAAGAGCATTTGTGAATGATTACCTTATTAGTGCATCATATATTACTGTTACATAAACATGGTCATATAATTTTCATAAAACTGCAGAATCCCAGAATGGTTTGGGTTGGAAGGGACTTTCAAGTCCATTTCATTCCACTCCCCTGCCATAGGACACCTTCCATTATCCCAGGTTGCTCCAAGTCCTGTCCAACCTGGCCTTGGACACTTCCAGGGATGGGGCAGCCACAGCTTCTCTGGGCAACCTGTGCCAGGGCCTCACCACCCTCACAGGGAAGAATTCCTTCCAAATATCCCATCTAACCCTGCCCTCTGGCAGTGGGAAGCCATTCCCCCTTGTCCTGTCACTCCAAGTCCTTGCCCTAAGTCCCTCTCCAGCTGTCTTGTAGCACCTTTAGGCACTGGAATATGAAGAATATGTGGAGGAGATACAGGCAATTTAAGCTGAAAAGCAACTTTAGCTACACTGTCGTGTTTAAAAGCTAAACCAGGCCTTGTCTTGTCTCCATCTGTGCACGGGAATGAAAAGGCAGAAAAATCTGCCTCTCTCTAGCAAACTATTCCAACTGCTGCCTGTGGTATTGTTATCAGAAAATGGAAAACTTGTAGGAACCAATGAGTTGCTGACTGCAAAGGTTTGGGCCCATGTCACAAAACCATTCCTACAGGTACTGTTGGAAGCAGAGGTGGGAGGAACCTGATAACAAGAGATGCTTCTGAAATTGATAAACATCACTTAATCTAGATACTCAAAGCTGAGAAAAGCCAATTTTTTTCTGTTAGCACCCTTCTGTGGCAAGAAGGAAATTTTGCAAAGCCTGAGTTTACACCTAAAATGAGCAAAACTATTAAGGGGAAAGGAAAATCATGTTTATGATAAAAAGTACCATGGTAAGAGACTTAAACAAATAGGAAAGAAATACCTACATTCACAGTATTGTGTCTCAGTACATCCRATGGAAGAGTATCCTGTCCAGATGTTGGTCCCACTATCCCCATCCCTTTTTGACCTGTGCACTGCCTTATTGCTTGTTGTGAAATTGCTGAAGTTTCAGGAATGTATTCATGCAGGTCCACCTCCTGCTTCTAACAGAAAATCCTGATAAGTTTGGTGACATGACTGGCAGTTACTTCCATACTATTTTTTTTCCCTATCTCTGGTCTTAATACTGAAATTGCATCTTAACTTTGAACTGCAATACAAAATCTAAGCCTTTAGCTGATTACAAGGCTAGAGCTTCTCTAGTACCTRACTTCTCATCCTGTACCACTTGGTCTTGCTCTTACCAGAGCTCACTTTGCCTTATTTTATGCTATGGCTTAGAGATCTTTTTTATGCCATAAAAATGTCTCAACTCCTCAAACTCCTCAATGCTGGCTTTTACTCTGGTGTAAGGTACAGCTCCTTTACGTCTTCTTTATACTCTGCCAGAAGAGGCAAACGTTGATGATTGCAACTTCTCCCCGGAAATTTTTAGTACAGTTTTATAACACTTTGGTCAGTTCATAAAAATAACCACATTTCACTGCTTTGGTAACCTGAACGTCTTAACATCAACCATCATCACACCTGGATAATGGGCAATTMGATTTTAAATAGGGTCTGACTCATTTTCTCTCTTATGATCTCCATTAAACTCTGGCAGAGAAATCCTTCCTGTTTCTGRCTCACTTAAGGGTTTTTTTTTTCTTCCTTGTGCATAATATCCTGTATATTCTAGTGCACGTGAGTTAAGATTTGTCATTTTAAAAGGCTTTTTTGCTYTAAACTTGCTATTTCTTGAAACCTAGCCTCATCTTTAGTCCAGCACTGCCTGTAGAAAAAGCAGCCAGGTTGGAAGGAAATTAAAATAGAAGTTAGAAGTAATTAAAATTCAGAGTTGGCTGGACACTTGTGAAAAGTGCAGATGACTACCTGTGTCCACATATGCAGTGCATTTGTCCAAGTTACTGGTGTGTGAAAAGCAAGGAACGGAACGAAAGCTCCTCTCGCTGCCATAACTATAGCAGATGCTGCTTGATGCCTGCTGAAATCCAGAAATATGCTCCCATCCTTTTACAGCAGCCCCCTCCTGCCTCTTGTGCCCTTGATTTCAGACCTCTGACCTCGCTTTTCCTCTGGCATCCTGCAACAAACAAATAAATGGACAAATAAGTGATCATGTAAGACTCCAAGTTATTTACGAGAGAAGATACTGGAGAAGACGCTGCTCAGAGATGCTCCATTCTTGGCCATTTAAAATTCTCCATTTCTGCCTGATTTTAATTAATAGCCTTGTATGTAAGATGAAATGTGTTCAATTTGTGCACAGTGTAGAGACTGTCACACTACAAGATCAGTTATATACATAGCAATACAATTATTATTCTCTGCTGACAAATGTACCGTGATATTGATAAAAAAGCAATAATTTCAATGTACATGTCAAAATCTGCCCCGATAGCTTATTACAGATTGTTAGAKGAACATAAATATCTAATGTTCAGCCTGTAATGTTCATTTGTACCATGGCAGATGAAGGTATAGGCCGGGGAACTAATTTAAAACACAATACCCAGTCCCTGATATTCACCGAGCCTCAGCTATGTCTTTGCAAGCACTTGTGAAATATGGGGGACTATTTCCCCACCCCAGGACCAGGCTGCAGGGAACTGCTGACGTTCAGCTACTTAAACCTCTTTAAGTGTCCCTGAGATCTTCTGGTTCCAGCCAAAATCCGGCAGCTTATCCGTAATCACCTTTCCACGTTTCCAAGAAGAGAGCGCGGCTCCGCAGGCTGCCCGGGTTGTGCTGTCCCACTCCAGCTCCTTCCTGCAGAGAGCCAAGACAGGAACAGAGCCACAGTGCAGCCTTTCCCAGTGGAGAAGTGGGCTGTGGGCTGGACTTCTATGAAAAAGCCACTATCACATCAACGCATTTGCTTATTTTTATGCCTCTTTTTTAAAGGAAAGGGAAATGGGGGGCACAGCCTCAGATARGTCCCGCTTCCTCCTCCATCCATCGGCTTTCTTGCCCACATTTAGAAACACAAGGAAGCAAGTTATGAACAAGCTATTTTGGAGACATCCCAGATTAAAATAAACCCGTTTCTACGGCTGTGAAGTTGGTGAGGATGTTGAGAGGGACAGAAGTACCGACAGAGSTGGTGACAATGCCAGGGCATTCCCTGCGTGCTGCACCACAGGCTTGGACAACCCGTGAGCTGGCCAGGCAGAGTCAACCCTCCTCTTCCTTCTCGTGAGGACACAACCACAACAGCCCCTGGGTGAGGATTTGGGTGGCAGAAGGGGCTTTCCCACCCACCTCAGCAGAGGAGAGGCTGATGTGTTTGCTTTGCTTCCCGATGCCTTGTACCTCTGCTTCGTGCAGAGGAAATGAAAGGTAGAGTCAGTGATGGTAGTGGTGATTTATTCTGGTGCTAAAGCTGTTTTTAAGGTCATCAGCTGCATGATCTCTTCACATGGTGCTTTCAGTTGACTACGACTTTTTAGTGCTTTCCTGTTGGCCCTTTTTTCTTTCTTTCTTTAATTTTTCTGCCCGTTCAGCTACATTTTTCCAAAGAAAAAGAGGCACTGCAAAGAGTTTGCTCACTTGGTGGTTGGAGAGACCCAATAAGATCAGAATCAGCATCAGCATCAGCTTCCTTAGAAGGACGTGGATGAACCTCATCCATATTCCTATGGGGGCAAAAATTCCTGCTTTTTTATCCAGACATGGCAGAAGAACACCTAAGAGATCAGTATTTCATCTTCAATCAGCATTTATGGATTTCAGCTGACTTCATAATCAAGTCTGTACACAGAAGAAGTTTATTTCACTAATAAGCATTTTCCTGTGAAATAATACAAATCTAATTTCTCAAAAAAAAAAAAATATTTCATTGTGTAAAGRCAAATGAAGTTATCCTGCACCAATGTAGCCATCCTTTTTCGCAATCCCACAAAGAAGGAAGGTTCAATTACATCTGTTCAACAGTGGAAGTGTACCAAAACTGTGACATCTATGATCTGATGTGCAGGTAATGGAAACTATTGTGCCACATTAAAGCTGAGATATAAAGGCCTTGGCTATATGCAAGTGGCAAAATACTGACTTTTTTATGAGCAGTTGCATGCAATAGCCTCACTTATTCACATTTTAAAAACAGCCACTACACCCCAGTTTCTTATATTTCTCCTCCTCTGTCAGCTGTACCTTGAGTAAAATAGCTCCCTTTAAGTGTATTGACTGAACACACACAAAGCACTTTGGGCTGGAACCCCATCCTTCTCCTTTTATGACTCAGCTGCCCTATATTTGCATCCTTTATTTTCTCATATTAAAAGAAAAAAAAAAAAAAAGAAATCATCATACTGCAGACCGACTCACTGCTAATTGTAGTCTCTGAAGAAAATTAAGATGCTCTAATACACCATTAGAGTCTCTACAATTTGTATTAGGCACCAGGATATGTTTTCCTAATTAATAGTTCCTTTAGTGTCCAGATTAAAAATAGCTGTTAGGGGCTCTGGGTAGATGATGCAGCAGTATGAAATAGCATCACACCTGTCTCCCTCTTGCAGCTTCCCAAGTGTAAGTAGGAGTCAGAATTTCCCTCCTCATTAAATAAAAACACTGATAGATGGGACATCACTTGGCATCTCCAAAGTGCTATACCTAAGACATACCATCTGCTGCAAAGTTGCAAAAACATAGCCTGAGAAAAGTGGGACATCAAGGTGGAGCTTAATTCTCTTTAGTCAGTTTTCTGTCTATCCTGGACTCGAGCGGGGATGGTGCCGGCACGGCTCGTGGCGCCTGCAGCTACAGGGAGGGAGCACGGCTGGGAATGCACTCATCCAGGAACAGGGAAATTTCAGGGGAAGCTGCTCCCAAGAGAGACACGTTTTTAGTAAACAGGAAGATGTTACTTTTGAAGGTAGCAGGAATGACAGCTTAGGGCTCCCCTGTCCTGGTGAGTGCTCTCAGTGCTGAGTGCTGTCAGTGCTCTCAGGAACTACCAAGCTCCTTTTGCTTTCCCTTCCCCTTGTCACAGGAATTATTTTAGCAGTGCTGCAAAGTGCACAGAGCCTGACTTGGAGCTCAGCCTCTACTCTGAGGGCTGTGGGTGCTTGTGCAGCAGGAGATTGAAGCTTCAGACTGAGGTGACCATAAATGCCAGATGTCCTACTTGTGGGAGAAGTAGGACAGAGAGACATGAGCAGACACCCAACACCCTTCATTTCTGTGCATCACTAGAGCCAGACCTGTGTTTCAGGCTGAAAAAAAAAAAAAAAATCCTGAGAAATCAAAGTGAATAAAAAAAGATGACTTTCCAGCTGCATTTGCAATGGCATTTTTTTGGGCACTCTTCAGCTTTCTGAGCACTGTGAGTCTCAGTCAGGTCCCTGAGAGCTGGAGACAGAAATACGGGAACATTCCCATCTGCTCGCAGACAGCCTCAGTCTTTCAGACATCCAGCAGCCCAGCTGGAGACACTGCTCTGCTCAGGTTGCCAAACAAACAGACAATTGGATAAAATCTGGGGGCAGAAAAAGTGGCTCCATTTGGAGTAACAAGGTCATCCTGGCTCAGCAACTTGATTTCCTGAAGCAGCAGGTCTGGCAACACCAGCCACCCCGCACAGCTCCAGGCAGTGCTACCTGTGCCCTTCTGAAGGCCACCCATCTTCCTTCTTATGGGGTTATTCAAATAAAAGACCTCTAGCATAACATTCCTGCCTCTCCCATTTAACACACACATCTGCTCCGAAAAAGCATCTCTCTGATGTGCTGGTGGTTATAGCACAGTTATAATACACAACAGAACACCCCCTGCGCTCCTCAGACGTTAAAGAGTAATGGCTTCAAACTGAAAGAGGGTGGGTGTAGATTAGATATTAGGGAGAAGTTCTTCCCTGTGAAGGTAGTGAGGCACTGGAACAGGTTGCCCAGAGAAGCTGTGGCTGCCCCATCCCTGGGAATGTTCCAGGCCGGGTTGGACGGGGCTTGGAGCAACCTGGGACAGTGAAAGGGGTCCCTGCCCATGGCATAGGGTGTAATGAAATGAGCTTTAAGGTCCCTTCCAACCCGAACCACTCTGGGGATTCTCTGATTCTGTGATTTACTTTAGATGAAGAGATGGGGCTTTACACACACAAGTGAGCATTTTGGCTCTGTGCTCCTCCCACAGGTCATCCTCCTGCTCCCAAACAGTAAATTGACAGCCACGTACCATGACTTCAGTAACACAGAAAACAGCATTGCATTTCCTCAAGCAGCTTAACACTGTTTAATTGTGCTAATTTAACCCAGGTGGTCTCCGCAGCAGCCTTTGCCTTAGGCCTGAAGAGAAGCAGGGAGGGGAAAGCAGTGAATTTGCTACATTTGTGCATGGCAAGAGCTCAGAAACCCCAGTTGAGATGTGAAGAAACTCGGCGTAGCATTTGCGCGCTTTGTAACAGCTCCTGCAGCATCAGGGGAAGGAAAGCATCCTCCTCTCCATGGCAATGCCAGTCAGAGCACTGGGGAACACCCAAGGTGCTGATGGAGGAGTTAAAAAGTCCTGCGAAGGCTGGGGATGGGAACAGAGCAGAGACAGTCTGTTCAGAGCCTGTCTTTGGATGACAGTGTGTGTTTTCCAGGCAATGCAAACATTGGACAATTTGTAACAGTGTTTTACTGCCCTCCTTGTAAAAAAAAATGCCCATTAGCAGCCTGCCCCTTTCCACCTGAACCATTTTTAACTAAAGAACAGCTGTACAGGGGAGGTTTCCACCTGCCCACCTCCAGGACGTGGCATTGATCTCCAGCAGCTGAAGCCAGGGAMGTTTTGCTGCTTGCTATGCAAGGATGGGTAGGATCAGGGTCATCATGGGGTGGATAAAGGCTTGCCAGTGGTGGTCACTGTTTCCTAATGATATTGGAATTGGCTTTTTATTATTGTCATCCTCTCTCTGTAAACAGAAGCATTTGATGGTGTTGGGTGTAACACTGGAGGGAAACCACACGTCAGGGCTGAGCCCCTCCTTCCCCATCCTCAGGGCTCGAGACACGTGGASAGTGTGAGACGGGACTGGTCCTCTTGGTCCTTCCCCTCTTATCTTCTAGGGTAAATAAACRAATCATGAAGCACAGCATTTAAGCTCAGATGTACCCAATATTCCAGGTTTTCAACACAGGAAGAAGGTGGGAACTCTTGGTAGAGCTCCAYTGCTAGTGTCTGGAAAGTCAGAGGAGAAACAGAGTGCAAGAAAACATGCAAACATCATTAGTGGAGAAAAATAAGTGTGCTTTTTCCCAGACTGTGCTAACCCAGATTCCAGAGGTGATGGTGTTCTTTTAAGCCTAACTATCCCTTTAAGAATGGCTAGAAACACCCGTCAGAGACTTGTAATGAAATAACATTATTTATCAGTATTAAATATAGATAAACAAAAATGAGAAACAGACTTAATTGAAACCCTCTGTGAAATCTGGCTAATCAGTTTTCATTTCCAGGAGGCTTTAACTTATGTTATTTAATTTATTATTTATCTGTTCTATTTTGATTTTGCTTTTCAGCCCCGGTGCTGGGCTTTGGGCTCTTTAGAAACGCATGGTGAGAGGCTGGAAGTATCACCCTGACTTCAATCAGGCCAATACTTCACCCATGTTTGATTCTTGCTAAGGCTTTGATAACCTTAATGATCTCACAAGGGTTCCCCTTACTTCGCTGCTGACACTAATCTTGAATCCAGGCACATTGCAATGTATTTTCTGACCACCAGAGTGATTTTCACTTTGGTTCCAGTTTTACCTCCATCCCATGCAAACACCGTGCCATTTCACTTTATTTCTTTAATTTATAGGCATCAAAGTTGCTGAATCAGGAAACTGAGGTTATAGCTGTTGAAGAAACGAATCCCACATCGTGACAAACTGCTTCTTCGGCAGATTTTCTCTTGTTCCTCATTCTGAGTCATTGTAACACATTTTAAAGGCCAGAGTTACATATGAAGCTCTTGATGGTGAGAGCTGAGCCCTTTCTTGTGGTTTCTGCAGGCAGACGATCCTCGTTCTGTGTCTCTACTGGTTGCCAGTAGCAAACGATGTTTAATTTGCATCGTGGCACTTCCTGTGTCACTGGAGCGTGTGACATTGCCCACCAGAACTGAGAGTGAAGTGGTTAAATAAGACACTGTTAATTGAATTCTAATTAGCMCAACAGTGCTACTCACCTCTGCTGAAGTGTAGCTCGCTGGGATTCTACCTCTTCACTGGGAGGAACGGGAGAATTTGGGGAGAGAAGTAAAATTCAGGAATCAGGGGGGGACAAAAACCATACTGAAACTGGGTGGAACAGATTAAACTTTTTGTGGTTAGCTCTGGTAGCGATTGGCCCTGTGCTTCCTCAAAAATCAAAACTTTAAAGTGTCTGTGACATTCAGGGTGGTGGTCAGAGGAAGGAGAGAATCCTTATCTCTTTAAGATGCATTTTGGACCTATCCACTTGGGCAAGTATTTTCTGCCTCCCCCCCCCCAACATGATCTGCAGTTGTATGCACAAAATATACCTTAGAGATAAGGAAGTCAGTTGATCCCCCTTTTGCAGGCTGGGGTGATTAAATGATTTGTCTGGAGTCACTATGRAAAATCCCAGCAGAAGCCGAGAGGAGCCGTGGGTCTGCAGTGCTCCTCTCGAGCTYGACCCAGGAACCTTACAACACTTAAGGAATTATTAAAATGTTAAATGAGTCGAAATGAAAGGCTCTGTCCAGAGCTGGAGCCATCATTTGGATTATTGACTCAGTTCTTTGAAAAATACACAACTGCAGCAGTATGATGAGTGCAATTACAGCCAATGGAGAATTCTCAAATGAAGGGCAAATCAAAAGGAAACCATCTATGTTTTATATTTCTGTGGTTGCTTCCATCTCAACAGTGATAGGGAGCATGGCTGTGCATACATATCTCAAACATATGTTGATTTTTGTGCTTGTCAGCGAGTTGGGCTCTGGGGGAATTCTCCCGCTGGGGTGATGCTGAGATAGAGCAAGAAACAGGGCAAACAGCTCATGGGCTTTAAGATCTTCTGTTTCTCCCTGAGATGGGAGCAGGAGTGCCTGCCCTTGTCCTCTTCCACCCACCTTCATCCTCCTTTCACACCCGGAGTTCCCATCCTTTTCCTCGCCAGGAGCACTGGGGAGCAAATTGTTCAGGATGGAGGGAGGTGGGCACAGATGTGACCACCTGCTGCATGTGCCTTTCTTCTCATGGGCTTTTAAAAAGGCACCTCATATTTTAAAGAGCAGGAGGAAAAGCCAGTGGCCTTTGGTGTTGCTCAGCCCTGACACAGCTGGAGCTGGCCGGGGGTGGCGGGGTGTTATTTTTTACAGGTTGGCAACCAGACGCTTGTTGCAATGATATACTTTTTTTTTTTTTTTTTTTTTCCCCCTCCCTTCCAGAGATCGCCTGAGTGTAGATGTGCCAACACGGGTTCCGGTTTTACCACAGCTAATTCTCTTATTTCAAAGAGCGGAAATATCCTCGGACAAATCTGCTTTGTCAAGGTTGAAAACGTTCCACACCACAGATGGTGACCATAAGGTGCAAGTGAGTTTTCAGCTGAACCGGTGACACCCTACCCATTTGCTTCGCTGCTGAAGATTTTAAAACTAGTTTTTGTTATGAGAAGCTGAGCAAGATACTTCTCTCCAAATGTCTCTTCCTCCTGTTAGCTCCTCACTTCCATATTCATGGCACTCCTGCTGCTACTAGCACTACCATGCGTAGCACCTACTGCAAATTGTCCAGTTCCTGTTGTTAGCATGGCAGTTCCCTTTGGTTTTTGAAAAATTCATTAAGCAAGGGGGCGGAAGGGGCAGCAGAGTCCTGTTATGGTCCAGCACCCYATTGTAGGAGATATTTTTCCCCCAGGTGTGTTCCTGCAGGAAGGCTCGCTGGGGCTGTAACCAGATGAGCACCTCTACTTTTATGCAAAGGCAACGGGTTGTATTTAGATGATCAGATGTGTTGCAGCACAAAAAAAAAAAAAAAAAAAACCCACCAAAATTCTGTGTGCATGGATACTGTGGGGAGTTCCCCAGCAATGGTTGGGGGATTTTCAGGCTGTTCGAACACGGTGTGAGATTTTTCTTGTGGACTGAACAGAGCCTTGGCTGGAATGGCGATGGCAGCTTACAATAATTGGTACCATGCTCTTCTGATTCCTCTTAACAGAGGAGTTTTATATTAATACGAGAGAACCCACCTGTGGTTGGCGGTCTCTGTAGCTGTATCTAATTTTTCCCTTTTGTGAATTCCCCGATTTCGTTGCGATGCCTCTGTTACTATTTTGTGGTGCAGTCATGGGTCCTCACTTCTCTTTTGTTGCTGACTAATTCCTCCCCCAAAGAAAAATAAAGTTTAAAGGTGTAGGAGATAAAGGCTGGCTTGCTCCAGGTACAACAACAAAAATGCAGGTCTAAAAGGAAACCTGATTCTATCTCTGGCAAACAGAAACAACAAGTAAAAGCCAGTGGTGAGGTCTTCCCTCCCCAGGAAGCTCACCTTCCTTTTCCCTGCCTTTCTTTCACTAGCTGGCTTCAGGAGGGGTTTGTTAGCAGAAGGGCAGCAGGCTGGGGGCATAAATTACTTTGACTTCGTAAGGAAGTGGTGTTAGGTATTAAATGTGCTTTGGGGCAGCTCCTGCAATTCCTCACCCTCCTCACTTGTGGTACATCTTTTTCGAGTGAAAAGCTCTATACACATCATGTCACCATAATTCACGCTCACTCTCTTCCTCATTTTGGGGCTAAATTTGATGTAAGCAAGTGCACAATACCCAGATTGGAGCTGCCACATGGCTCCCACAAAGAGAAGCCCAGTAGGTCCTCCTCGCTCTCCTCACTGTTATCCTTGCACCAATCCGAGTGATTTCTTCACCTCTGACATCTCTCCACCCCACTGCTTCCCCATTTCCCTGCTATGCCTCCAGGCCAGGTACCCCTTTCCCTGTACTGCTCCATGTCCCTTTGGCTTCTCTGCCAGGGTGGCATTTCCTTCCCACCACATCACTCTCCATCTACCTCCTCTCCTGCCCCTTTCTAACACAGTTTCAACCCTGCTCCCTCCCGGCTCCCTCAACATCCCTTGTGTTGGTTGCATTGAGCATAAGCTGCTGGACTTCTCCTTCAAGACCTACCATGGCATTGCCCTTCTTTACCTTTCATTTGTCTGTTGCCTTTACAATCACTTCCCAAGCTCTTTCATCAAACTTTCTCCTCTCTGCCCCTCAAATCTCTCCTTCATTACGGTGCTTGCAAAAGACTTCTCAATAATTTGGTCACATCTATCACACTGACCCATGTGTCTCCTTATTTTCATGTGTCGCTTGCCCTGGTTTTATCTGGTGTTCAGCTTTATCACAGTGTCTTAACACGTGCCTGAGGGTTTTATGTGAGTTTTGCTATTATGGAAGGAGCATGACATGGAAATAAAAACCACCAGATGTTCAGAAGAAGCTCAGAATAGTGAAGGCTGGGACATATCTTTCTTCTGCTGGCTTCAGTTGGGAGCAAGACTGAAGCCAGCAGGATTTTTCTCCCCGGTCCTGCTATAAATTAGAGTAGCCCCACTTGAGCCTTCTGCCTGTGAAATGCTTTGTTCTTGCCTGATCAACAGCAAATTTTTAGCCTTTTTGGGGCCCACCTTCTTCAAGCCCATTGACATGATCTGGTTAGTGAAAAGAAGAAATATGGTCTCTGCACGTACTCAAAATAACCATATTAATATAAACTCTGAAAGTATTGTAAATAGGTGCTTCCACTGCTTGAGGAGACATGCAAATTATTTGCCATCCCTTATAAGGTGTGTAATTTAAATATTTTAAACCTTGAAATAAATGACTGACAATAAAATTCAACAGTGTAATACTTCTTTGAATATTTTAAATCAGATATAAATTGTTCAATGAAGTTGATCTAGTCTCAGCACACTTTTCAAGAGATTTAACAGTGCATGATTTAAATGTATGATACCATTCTGGTATATTGTATGGCATATTACATAGATTTAAATAGTCCTGGTTGGGATGAAGTTTTCATAGCTCAGGGTTTCTGTAGTTTGACAGACACATCTGCTGGTCCAGCAATAGTTTCTGTGCAGTGTCTGACGATCCTAACGTGAGGGAAGCTTAATTCCTGTACAGCACTTGTCAGCTGGCATCGTAGTGCACATTAAGCACGTTCCTCCAACATGTATTTGTGACCATTTTGAAGATGCTTTTTACATGGGGGAAGAATTAAATCTATATCCAATATATGTTACTAAAAACAATGTTAGTGCCATCTTTTGGGCAAGATTTTAAAGCACATAAGTCAAGAAATTTGATGGTCTAATTCCACAGTAACCACTCTTAAGACCATTTGTGCAGCTTGTGCTTTCCAAGGGAATATGCTTAAGACAAATGAAAAAAAGCTTTACAGTGCTTCTGCACATGTTATTTTGGGTTGCAGAGCAGTCAGACAGTATTGGAAAGTAGGACTTTTTAATAGTGTGTAGTGGTGTCACTACTTCCAACTTCTGACTCATCAGTAACTATTGCATATTTCTCAAGTGGAGGATTTTTTCCAGTAACTTGCTGTTCTGAATGAGTTTATAGTGAAACGCTGAGCCAATGTTAACTCTGAGTAAAACAACAGCTTTGATAGCATCTACATTCATTCAGTTTTTCTTTTTCCTTCACATATTCTTCAGCTCATCAGGAACTTATTCCTCTAGACTATTGGTTCTTTTGAGTACTGAGCAGACCACACATCCGGAATAAAGACATTTTAGCAGTAAAATAGAGCTATTGCTTTGGCTGATGAGATGAAAAATTGGGGATATCCCACCATTTCTTCTTCTTAGGAAGAAATTCTTTACTCAGAGGGTGGTGAGGCACTGATAGGGGTTGCCCAGAGAAGTTGTGGATGCCCCATCCCTGGAAGTGTTCAAGGCCAGCTTGGACAGAGCTTGGAGTCACCTGGTCTGGCAGAAGATGGTTGAAATGAGATGGTCTTTAAGGTCCCCTCCAACCCAAACCAGTCTATGATTCTATGAATTTCTGGAGTTGGTCTTAGACAACAGGCTCTCTTAGGAAAAAACAGGATTGGTCCACTAAACCCAGAACTGATGGTTACCTATCCCCTTAGTCTCTTACTGCCTAAAACTTACTCTGTACACTTAATACCAACACAGAACTYGTTTATTTTGGGTATAAGGACAACAAGTGAATTTTCAGCTAAGGTTCAATTAAGACCTTATAGCTGTTTTGGATTTCATTTTATGGGCTTTGATTAATGTACATATATTTTTATGTCTCTGTAGCTCAGAAGTCAAACAAACAGCTCAGTCTGTTTATTTAAGGGATTGCATCATCACACATCTGACAAATGCACTCGCTGCATTTACAGCATCGTAGCACAGAGTGCATTTATTTGAACTTTCTCCCATGTACATGGGATCACACATTCAGATAAACACAGCTGTGTTTATTTCAGGCTGCACAGCTCCAGATTGTGGATGTATGTCTAGAGCCAGTGGACTGCACATGCAGTGTACAGGATTTGCAAATTCTTATAGCTGCATTATTTGTCAACTAAACATCCAAAGGCTCGTATCCCATTTAGAGCTGGTATAAAAGGAGGCTTTTTCATCATGTGCTTCAATAATATTTACTGAATAGTTTATTGGGTAAAAATATTCAACGATCTTTATAATGAGTTGATACCCCTACAGCCATTTGTCTGGACACCTACTCATTAGCATCTTCATTTGTGTCTCACTTGGACTTACAAACCATCAAGTGTGGTGCTGTCACCCTGTGATCCCAGTGGGTTGTTCACCAAGGCTCTGGTTTTGCTTTTACTATTCAGGCAAGTAACATTGCTCATGTGAACTGAAGCCAGTTGTTCAATGACTTCGCTGTTTGCAGATTGTGGCCTTAAGATGYTTCTTTATTTGCAATATGAATGAGCAAACCTATTCTTAACAGAGGAGAGAAAAGAGCAGCATTGTGTGAACACGACAGTGGTTGGGGCCGTGACATTTTGCAGTTGCCATTGTGGTCATTAAGGCCTCAGTGATTCAAAGTCTTGAAATCAGACACTGAGTAATCCCCTGGCGTTACTCATGTGCTTGAGTTGAGCCTAGGTGTAATTTTTTGCATTCTTTTGTAAGAATGCTGGGAAAAGCACATCTGATCCAAGAGAACACGGCTCCCTACCTTCAAACTCCTGCGTCACAAAATGAGGAACTTCACCAAGAGCTGTGCACCAAGAGCCAAATCCAACACAGGACTGAAATTGCTAAATGTACCTACATACTGAGATACTTCCTCCCCCCTCCACAAAAAAAAAGTTGCTTTAGATAAGACCTGGTCTAATGGGTGGCATCCCTTCTCATGTGGGGGGTTGGAACTACGTGATCCTTAAGGTCCCTTCCAAYCCAAACCATTCTATGGGTATATGAGGACCTGCTTTTACACCAATACATCAAATACAATTAAAAAAACCCCAGTCTGTTTCCTCACCCTAAATCTGGCTTCTCTTTCAGTCTTAAATACCTTCACTTAGGGCTTCATAATGACTGTTTCTTGCCCTGTGTGCCCAAGGCTTATGCTCTGCTGAACTGTGTTTCATGCAGATGAAGGGTAGGTGTGAGGGCAGGTGTGAGACAGAATGGAGATCCTCTCAACTGAGAATTCTTGGGCTTTCTTTGGGTTAGAAAAAGTCATTCTCCAGAACAGCTTGGAAATTACTTATGTATAAGGGAACCCAAGAGAACCTCCAAGCTCAGCTCAAGACCAGAAGATGGCCGATGAATACTTACCACTGCAGGAGTCCAACAGAGTAAGGCTGTTCTCCTTCTCTTCCTGAAGCCAGAACAAGAAAAATTAGTGACCTTTGATAATGCTTAGCCCTATCTGGTGTTGGTAGGATAACGAAGATCCACAGAAGCCTAGGTACCATGTAATGTAGAGCMTGGACACCCACAGAAAGCACTGTGCACCCTTTCCAGCTGGAAGTCAGTGAAACCTGGAAGACTGCTCTGAATTTCGCAGTGTGATAAAGCAGAACCAGAGCTCAGCCATGCAAAGCCAGAGAAAAGCAAACCAGTGTGTCCTGCTGCTTGCATTTGCACTGCACTAAAGCCTGAGTTAATGAGTTATGGAGAGCAGCATTTGGCCCAGCGGCAGAAGAGGCACATTCCAGCACGGAGATGTGAGGGATCTGAGCTAATGGGATGTGGGTAACTCAGAGCTGTCATAGTGTTAACAGTGGGGCAACACAGCAGCCAGCCCCCGTGGTAAATATCAGAGTGCATGGCTCATTTATTATGATAATTCCAAACTGTTTGAAGTAAAGCAAGCTCTGATTTACCTTCCCAAACTGCTGTACACCTTTGTTCGAGTTTCTGGGTGTTCTCTGCCTTGAGCTGTATGTTAACATCTGGATAAAAATAAACGAAAAAAGGAACCTCATGTTCCATAGCTGTTGAATTTAAGAGGAATAGCGTGA
>JACAXG010000106.1:1993075-2018075 GCA_018881555.1 Amblyornis subalaris
CCACAAATAGCACAGGAATGCCTTCAACACCTTCCAGAACTGCCATACTGAAAGCTTAATTCCAAAATAGAGCTGACAAAAAATACTTGTCAGCATGATGCCACACGACAAAACTCAGCAAAGCATGATGCAACCGTGAGATATCCAGACATAACATATGGTGCAGAGATTGGAATTAGTGAAGACCGATCACCAAACTTAGATTGCAGAAGGCAAAAAATAAAATCAAACATTAGTACCTTCAGCCAGATTTTTTTTTTTTTTTTTATATTTTAGAAATGTCAAATTATAATCTTAGTGTCATTCAGCTGAATGCTCGAGAGTGGTGCAACCATGCAGGCAGATACGGTGCCAATTGGTCATTATTTTATATTTCATGCTATTTTTCATGGATAYTAAAATGCTGGTATTTGGTGCCTCAAACCTGGATCTCTGCTTTGCATGTCCTGTTGCTAGAGCAGATCGTTAGGAACTTATTAGTGATCTGGCCTGATTCCTCGAGCGTATTTATCATACTTAGCTCATGCTGCATGTGACCAGAACAGGAATAAAMTTCACACCAGAGCCCTCCCATCCTGGCAGTTGCAAAAGTGTGGTGTTTCTTTAATTTTAAAGAAGCAAGAGCAGGGAGAGGAGGAGTATGGTGGAGTGCCAGCCAAGAGCAAAGGGCTGGGAAGCACCAGTGTGGAAGGAAATCCAGTAAGAAAAAATATAAATGCTTTCAGACCACTGAAGGATCTCAACTCCCAGGAAAACTCAAGCTGCTCCTGTCTGAACCTGATCTGCTTTTTTTCCCCAGGACGTGAGAGCACGGAAAGTCAGGCATAGAAAAAACTCCACTTTCATAGCAAAGTTGTTAAGAATGAATACCAAGGACTATGCTAATTTTTTTTTTCGATCCAGTCACAGCTACCTTCAAGTCCCACTGTGAAAGTTCACATTTAATAAGGTGTGATTAACGAATCCTCAAGGAAGCCAAAACTGTGTTATGAAATGAAGGGGAGATCTGGCAGCAAGGAAAATACAGGAGAAACCACAGCTAAAGTAACCCAAGTGACGGGGAAACTAGTAGATGCCTGGAAATTAGGGCTCAGACTGCATTTCTTTGTAAGAGAGTTTCCTAACCTTGCACACAAGGTTTCTTTTTTTCCTTTATTTCTCTTTATAGTAAAATTGAAAATTCAAACTTGATATAATGAATTACAGCAGTATTACTTGTGTGATCTGTTTCCTAAACCTGCATTTCTGCCAATTTAACCTGTTGGTTAAAATTCAAGCTCGAAGAAAACTCTGGGCTTTGAGCTGTAAATGTATTTTGGCTTTGAACCTCCAGCCTTGACCTAGGGGTTGCACCAAATCCAGAGCTGGAGTCAGCTACCTGCGATTCAGGGCACAAGTTTAGCCACGAAGGGGAAATCCCAGAGTCTTAGCTCAGGAGATTTAAGCACCATCAAGTCACTTACTCAAATTAGCTTAAAACCCCAAAGCACTCTCAGCCTAAGCGCTCTCAAACCCCAGCACTGCCAGCGGAAAACCCTCATGGGTGAGGTGGGAGCCTTCCCAGTGTTACCAACACCCAATGGGATGCCTTGAACCAGCTGTCCTGCTGACCCACCACAGAGCAACACATTAATGTCCCCTTGCTAATATCTTAATTACTAATTTTTTTTTTCCTTTTTTGTCCCTCACAGACTTTCTGCTTTTCGTCAGCACCTTTTTAATGTCCTCCTCACTGAACTGCCCACGCTGTCTCAGTCCCTCCCTCTGACTTACTTTTCCCTAACATCAACGAGCCCAACCCTTGTCTCGTTCCACTTCTCCATCATCACTTCTCCATTACTTCAAATTCTCTGATTTTTTTTTTTTTTGATGCACACTACATCTGATGCCCTTTTCTGTACCATCCCTGGAAACATTTGAGGTCAGATTGGATGGGCCTCTGAGCGACCTGGTCTAGTTGAAGATCTCCCTGCTCCTGCTCGTTGCAGGGGGTGATGGACGAGATGACTTTTAATCATCCCTTCCAACCCAAACCATTCCRTCTATGCTTCTCACCCCATAGCTTTTCTCCATCCAGTTCCCAGCACTTTTCCTCTCCTCAAACACAAGTCAACCACCTTCACTGCTTTTCATCCAGACTTGCCTCCGCCCACCYTTCCAAAGGCTGAGTGATGGGCTCATCCCTCAGTCTTTGCCTGCTTTGCTCATCCCTTGCACGTGCCATACACAGAGGTAGCCTGGCAGGGAATCATCCATATTTTATAAATTAATTTAGAAATGAGTAGATTAAAATACTTCATATTTTCATATTAATTTATATTAGAACTAAAAAGGCAATACTAGAGCTATTTAGTCTAACACATCCATATCAAGGCCTCAGTTTTGATCTGAGGGAACCTGACAGCTCGGGCAAASTTCTTTGTTCAGACACCACACAACATACCTTAGCAGTGCACAGCATGCAGCTGTTACAACACTAATTGAAATATGTTTTTAAATGTATCAGGTTTCCGAACATTTGCAGAAGAATTATTTTCTTCCCCTCATGTGCAAAACCCAGTATTTCAGCCATTTCAAAAGAGTGTCTAATCCCTACAATGTGTTAGTGGGTCATAAAATAAAGCTGGACTAAGGTATTTTACACTGGGGATGGGGATAAGTCTGCAATTGTAGGTGAATGAGGAGGACCTACAACTTTAGGTAGCCACAGGTTTGGGCTGGAAGGGACCTTAAAGCCCTGTTCCATAGGGACACCTTCCACTAGACCAGGTTGCTCCAAGCCCTGTCCAACCTGACCTTGGACACTTCCAGGGATGGGGCTGCCACAGCTTCTCTGGGCAACCTGTGCCAGGACCCCACCACCCTCACAAGGAAGAATTTCTTACTAATATCTAATAATATCTCCCTAATATCTAATACCCTAATATCTAAAGCCACTCTTGTTCAGTTTGAAGCCATCACCTTGTCCTAGAGCAGTGCCATGCAATGTCACAGCATTCGTAACAGCAATGAAGCAGAGATAAGGCAAAAGGAAGCAGATCTGAACATCTCACCCCACAGGTTTTACCCAATCTCATCCGAGATCATCCATGGGGGATGGAGCTAGGAAAGATGGACCCAAGGAAGTTCAGAGAAGGGCTCACGAAACACCCGTGTTTTGTCAGATGGATGTGTGATGTAGATGCCACATTTTGCAATGGGATAAATCTCTCTCAAATATCTAGAGGAAATGTTTGGGCCTTTTTCACTGCAGAACACAGGTTCCCATGGGGGCCCACGCTCAATCTACAGAGGGGAAATTATAACTAATCTGTTTGCAAAGTCTCTAAAATTGCATTTCTGCTTAAACAAAACAACACAAAAACACTCCTCCAACAGTAAGTATCTCTCAATCTTCCTGGGCTAAAAGTCTTTGACTGAAAAGCTGTGCATTTCCCATTTGTAGTGGTATAAAAGTCACAAGACATCAGATCACAAGCTGTCACTAGTCCCAGACTAAATATCACCCATCCTTTGCCTAAGGCAAGTGGGTCTCTTTTCCATGGGAGGGGGCTGAACAGAAATCCCAGTCTTTGGAGGAAAGAAGGAAACATTTTTGTGACAGTTTGTTTTTATTTTTTTTAAAGGCAGCTCTTTTGAAGCTGCTTGGGGGTTTGGATGTTAGATGTAGTCCCAGTGGAGATGGATTAGTGGCCAGAGCACAGGAAAGCGGTCAAAGGTGCAAGATAAATGCAATTTATATATAATTGCCCAAGCTGCACCTGTTCCATTTTCAATAGGAGACCTTGTCTACAGAACAAATTTCACAAGCATAGAATATATCCTTTTTTTTTTCTTTATTTGAGTGTAAAATGGGGAATTCTAAACTTGTATCAGAGTAAAGCAAGAAAAAATAACCTTTAAATAGCATGTAAATTTTTTATGAATCAAGCTCTAAATAAAGAAAACTCCCGAGCTGGGAATTCAAAATACTAGCCAGAGAGAGCTGATTTGCTACCAGGCTCAAGAACAATATTTAGTTTACAGAATCAATCTGGAAATAAAACTAGTGCTTGCATCAGCATGAAAGCTACAAAAATAAAAAAGAGGTCTTAATAAAATATACAGTGGAAAAGGAAAGGATGAAAGCCCTAGCACAGCTATGAGGCCCTCGACAGCCCACACAAGTAATAAAATAGAATATGATGTAATATAGAACAACAATGAAAGGATTTTAAATTTCTAGGTAGGATTCTGAAAAACTGTTTCCAGCTTTTGTTGCGGAGCAGGCACGCTGAGAGTTCCCTTGTGAAGCTACAACAAAGCTGGTGTGTGGCAGACACGGGCGTTGACGAGGGCAGAACAAACCCTAACCTTCACCCTACTCCTCAATCAGTGTTAATGACCAAGGAGAGCTGGACCAGGAGCCAGGACATTTCTTATTTCTAGGTATTCCATTCTGTTTGCTCTCCTGCTCACTCACCCACTCCTGTTTTTCCTCCTTATCAGCAACACAAAGATTTTTTATTGCTCGCCGAAGCAGCGATGCTTTGCCACGAAGGCAACCACCTCCTTCACCTTTCATAAGGAAAGTGTCTTGAACCTTGTGCTAAGCAGCTTGGAAAAATCTGAGATTAGACGCATGCTGTATTGGCTCAGCTAATTTCAGCCTGACCAAATTAGGATGAGTCCATAAGACTCCACAGGAAAATCATGTGAGCACTGAATTCCTGTGCTACCTGCCATGCTCTGCACCCTAATCACAGAGCTGCATCCCCTGGCTTTAAGGAAATAGGACCTTGTGAAGCTCAGACTCTAAGAGGGACACATAACTTCTCTCAAAATTCAATGGCATCCCAAAATTAATTTGGTGCTGCAACAAGCAGTGGCCTCTACACTAAATTTCAGATGAGCCAGACCCAATGCAATTCACTCATTGCAGTAACACAATAAATATTCCTTCTCCCCATGAAACTGGAAGCTATTGCAGAATACCACCAACACTGCACAAATTAAAAACTATGGATTGAGAAATCTGGGGCCCTTTTTTCTACTGTGCTCCAGCTGTGGCAGGCATGGTGTACAGAGGTAATCACAGAGCTCCTTGTCCTGAGGCCACATGGTCCTACCAAAAGTTCTCGGGCTGACACAAAGAACTGGACAAATCCCATTCTTCTTGCSCTGGCAGGGAAACTCAGCTCCACTGCAACACCTAGAACGTTCCTGTTTTCTCCTTTACAACACTTGATTAACAATAAACAACAATTAAGGCAGCTCCTGTAATTTTACCTGTCAATGTTATTTTTTGCTTCAAATAATTTTTCTCTAGGGGCTTCTGTCTGACTCTTTTAACCCTTGTTCTATCRTTGGTTGCAATAGGCACGCAGACCGTAAGAAGCGGTGTCAAATAAAAATCTGATTGTTCCAATATCAGAAAAAAGTCCTAATAAAGCACATAGATTCTCTTTACATAAGAAAAAGGAGATCAGTATAAACAACATCCACTATTTGTGCTTCTCCAGGAAAGACAGGAAGCGTTCCAATTCCTCCTAAAACATGTTTTTAATGAAGCTACAACAGGTCATGATCAGCTGCTTAGAAAACAGCACCACCCTCACAAAAGAAGCTTTTCCTCTTTTTTAGGTTTCAAAAAGTTGGTTGAAAAACCTGCACCTGCTCTTGCAATGACCCCAAACACAGAAGATGGTGTTACTTTCAATTCAGTTCCTTCCACTGAACACGGACTGCAGTTTCACACCTATGTTATTTATGCAATTACAAGCTCTGTCTGAAACTATCAAATTAATGTGAAATTCACTTAAGATGCACCTGAGCCATTAGAGAGCTCCCAACCCCCTCAAACACTAGCGTGATGYACGCAGGCTCCATAAAAGCAAACACATCCTTGACAATAATACTTCCCACTTTATCCAGCGAGCTCCATGGCAGGATTTCACGAATTAATATTTACAACACCCCAGAGAGGCGGGCTGGTATCATTTCCCCCTGTTCCAAAGATGGGCGAAGGTGAGAGAAAGCTGAAGCAATTTGCTGTAATTCACAGAGGAAGTCTGTGGCGAGGCAGGGGAGAGCACAAGCGCTTGTGCCTCTGCCACAAGACCATCCTTCCTGTCCCTAAGTGCCAGGCTCCAGCCTGATGATGTGCTGCAGTTCTAGTGTATTAAATCTGACACCCTATACATGTTCTGGATCATAAGGCCGAGTCCCATAAAATTGACGGACGTGAAGTTGAGAAGCCAAAAGGGACAGAGGAAAGAAGAAGGAGAAGAGTCCTTGCATTGCAGCTGTGTGGCATTTTTCTAGGCAGTAGGTTCCCATGCTACTTCAAGACCATAACATATTTTTGCTATTACGAATGCAGTTTATTTTGCAAATCAAGGTGATTGCACACATTTCAGCTTGTCAAATTTTCAGCCTTTCAACCATATGTCTGTCGACCTTATGGACTACCAACTTTATGGGATTCAACCATATGTCCAGATCCCGATATATATGAAGGCCAGTTCTAACATAAGAGCTTTACAGTAGTAGTGTAGTAAACCATAATGTTTGCAGATGGCTGTAATAAAATCACTCAGGAGAGGAAAGGTGCAGGGACGTAAAGCCTTCAAAGCTTCTTCTACTGAATAAACAATTTGATCTGAATAATGTAGTGGGAAGCACATTCCACCAATGAACTGGCTGATCTAGTCCAAAACGTTGCATTTAATTTTCTCTCCTAATCCCACATGTATTTTAACTTCCTTTTGTATTTTCCTTTGTGGGATTAGCTTAAAATTTGGAAGAAAAGTATGAGAAGGAAAAATAACAAAGTAAAGGATTTTGTTTTAAAGGCACAGTCCACTTCTGAATTGTAAATTTTTCATCTGTGAAATGCCAAAGGGTTATGTGGGGCCTGGAAGATGTATTAATAGAGAGGTATAAGGTTTTTACCCTCACATGGTGAGATTGAAGGATGATGTGACTTGCTTCATTTCCTGAAGCGGGACTCAGCTTTCAAAGTTAAAGAAAGTTTCCTCCTGAGTAAACTTTTTCTAACTCTAGGAAGTTGGAGTTTGGTTTATGTCCTGCTGCACAATAATTCAGATGATAATTCACATTCCCTTTGTCTAAAATAACTTGATATCTCTATTATTTGGGAAGCTCCGGTCCCATTTTCCCCTAACTGAAACATGCTGAGCCGATGTGTGGCCCTCAGAGAGCTCTGTCCTGGCTGACAGCAGGGAAGGGAGCACTGCCTGTAAGGGGAACCATAGCCAGCATAGGTGTGATGGAAGGTCTTTTTCAAACCAAAGTATTTTTTAAGCTGACAGTGCGTGGTGAGCTTTGGCAAACTTCCTTGAACTAGACAAAAATCACTTCCTACTCAGGAAAGAAAGGAACCTTCCCTGGGCATTAACTGGGAAGTGAAAAAGCGAACTGCAACCTGCTTGTGCTGCTGGTGTGCAAAATCACAGCAAGAGAAACCCCCCTGAGCAGCTGACTTTCAGATAACTCGTGCAGAGCCAGCTCTCACGCTGCTAACGTCAGTGGAAGTTTTCCTACTGGATTAAACAGAGCAGGGTCAGATAGTGTCCAAGAAACGAGAAATACACTGTCACTCTTCCTTCCCGTGCCAGACTTTGTGTTGACCAAGCTGCAGTTATTTCTGAGTGCTAGGGGCCTGTCTCATTTCAAGAGGGCTTGTCCTGGGAGATGCTGATTGCCACAATTGCCATCACAATTGGCACGAAATCTCTTGTAGCACCTACCGACATCCACCCCATCGCAGCCCACGCCAAGCAATAACCATTAAAAAAATTAAAATAATAAGTCGAACAGAGCAAAATAATTTTTGGAAAGCCTCAGCAGCTGCACAAACGTGCTGGTGAAAGGCTGCGAAGCACASAGCACGAACCCCGATCCCGCCCTGGGCGCGCGCGGCCGTCCTACCTGTGTGCTCGTATTTGTGTCGCAGCAGGGAACTGCTCTTCTGGAATGTCTTGTCACATAAGTCACACGCGTACATGCCACTTTCCGTCTTCTTGATCTTCTTCCGGGACAGACAGGAGTCGGAGTCCGTCATGTCGTCGAGGCCGGACATGTAGTCTGGGGTTCCATCAAGCAATTCTCCCTGCGAGGGAACCACTCGTCAGCGTCACCCTCTTGCACCACCAACCCTGCCCGCCAACCAACCCAGCGAAGCTAAAATCCTGTCCTGGTGGCCCCTCTGAGCTCAGGAGTACGGATAATGAAACTACAGCTGATGGAAACTACGGAAATAATGAGGAGCCTTCTACCTCTATGCCTCAAACCAACTTTCTATCTTTGAGCACCCTGCAATAACATGGTTTGCACAAGCCAACAGCATTTAGCATATCAGCACTAAATATTTCCCAGAAGCAGAGAGTGCAAAGCGGAGGCTCTTCACGGGCAGCAAAAGGTATTGTAGTATTTCGCAGAGGTGAGTGTAAGCAACAGCTAAGGGATCATTCCTTTCAAAACTCCAAAACTTGGATATATTCTGTATCTGTAGAAAGGTTTTAATTGAATTTTATATTTAGGTACAAATGTTATTATTATGCAATCCATTTAAATGTATGTCTCCCGACTAAAGGCCTCAAGCTATATTTTTATATTTAATTTTGTAATTTGAAATAGGGAATATTAATAACACTTTTTATCAATGTTCTATCTATGTTAAAACAGCCTTCAGCATTAAGCAATAATGAATGTGGATCAGTAAATTATTAAATTTCTTGATATTTATTTTGTCTTGATCCAAAGAGAGCGCAAACTTGCATGATAACATACATTTCCATTTGCTATCACACAGTTCAGTTTTCTTAGACTAGGTTTGCACTAATTAATATTAGAGAAGATTAAATAGGCTTAAATACATTTACAAAGAGGGCAGATGTACTGTAAATTGGAATAGTGGAACAGCTGTTATAGAGGTGCAGTGCTATTTATGCTCCTATTGTGCAAAGAGGGATTACAGTCTGTAATGTAAAACCATACCTGATTTTCACATTTGAAACTATAAAACATTTACTAGTCAGTAAAATTACTAATAGACTGTAATAGGACATGGGGGAACTGGCGCAAATGTAAAAAAAAATTATTAATCTATAATCAGTTAATCTCATTTAACTAAACTCTGTACATTATATCTGAATTCACCCAGCAAAAAGCTATAAAAGTACAAGACTTCTGAGGAGCTGCTCTTCACTGCAGGCATGCAAGTGACAAAATCCTTTGCCACACCTCTGTTGGCTCTGGGGCGACCTGAGGGAAGGATTAAGGGTTGTACCCGGGCACGAAGAAGTGCTGACCCAGATTAGGTGTCCAGGGAAAGACTTTGTCTGCGATTAAGGGCCCTGGCTGCTACCTCTCCAAATAATTTCATTTAATCTCTGGGGTTTTTTCAAAGCTGTTCCAGATGACTGGCAGGATTAGAGGGCTAGGAGTCTGGAAAGAGCAGTAGGTGGCTCAAAGGAAGGGGCTATGGGTCAACATTTCTCATCCCCCAGACATTCGTGAGAAGAGGAGACAACTTTCTCATGAATGGTGGGTGAACGATCCCCCAAAAACATGGAGAAGGAAGCTCTGAAGGCTTTCAGTGGAATACAGTGGCTATGAGGCCATATGGACATCTGCTTAGAGGGATACAGATTTATGTCCAAGTGGCGGGGTGACTCCCAAAGGGTCTCCCACTGCTCCTCTTCTCTGTGGTGAAATGTAGTTATGCCCTGAAGAGACAAGTTTCGCTACAAAATTTCCTTTTGTTTTTTTTTCTCTAGGATACGATATTTCATGGACGTTATTATTACTATTATTATTACTTATATACAAATCAAATGAGAAATGGCTGAACTCTTAACAGAATAAAGGTCGTTATGCCTGTTCAAAGTAATTGGTACTGCTTCTGAATCTTAAGGTAATCTCTTAAGGTAACTGCAGTTTATTTTCCAGTTTATTTATACTCCACAACATCTTTGCAAGTTCCGACTTAAATAAATTCTGCGAATTTTGTTGGAAATTTTGACTCTAGCTTTGGGCTTTTTCTTCTGTAAGAAGACAYATCACAAAATGCTAAAGTCTAGCCTTTCAGAGGAAAAACCAGTCGAAAYAATTTACCTGAAATCCTTGTTTCCGCTGGTACTTTCTCCTTTGCTGCATATCGGCAAAAGTAGCTGCTCCAGTTGGGTAGGTATAGGCCATATGTGGTAGGAAGCTCATCTGATCTAGTCCTGGGTATGGTCGCAGCCCAGGAATACTGGTCTGGACTGGTGGCATAAAAGTGGCTGGGGGAAATGCGCTCTGTGGTGGAAGTGTTGTGTATAAAGGTTTGGCACTAAATGGGTTCATACCAAATACTGGGTTAGTGCTTTTATCCAGATTATTTGAATTAGAAAACTCCTTCTTGATAAAAGTCAAGTTCAGCGGCTCATCTGAGTTTTCAGATGATGAAGAAACACTGTTGTGTTCTAAATTTACACTATTAGATTTTGTTTTGTTCTTTGTGGCTATAATACTTTTGGGTTCCTTCATTTGTTTTGGTAAAGACAAGTCCAATGGCTCAGCCTGAAGCTCCTCAGAAGAGAAACTGTTTGGAGTGTAAGAACTACTGTGGGAGTTTTTAGAAGATGTGGAAGAAAGATTTAAAGGAGAAGGAGTATTGCTCCTAGAGTGGTCCAATTTATCAACTGGCTTAATATTGGTAAAATGAGGAGGTTTTGTTAGCCTGAGAGGAGTATCACAATTAGTAACACTGTTATGGAGTTCAGCTATAGATGGTGAAGTTATAGAGTCCACAGGCTTTATTGGAGATCTGGCTGACAAAGAGTCTTTAGTGGGAGTGTTGTTGGTGGCAGCCAGCGCCACCTTGGCACTGGCCCTTTCCAGTGATGGTGACCTGGAACTTGAATACTGGTAGACTTTTCTTTGTTCAAACCATTCCTTCACAAATTCCTGAGGAAGGCCAACAGCAATGGAAATTTTCAGTAGTTCATCAGAGTTGGGTTCCATATTCATAGCATAATATGCTTTAAGTACAGACATGTGGTCCTTGTATGGGTTGATGGGGCTAGTCATTCCTTTCTCAGAAAGTACTGATGACAGCAAGAGGGTTTGCTTATCAAACACTCCAGGTTTGTTGGGAACCATGTTCTCGTGAGGCTGAAGGACTGCCTTGATTTCTTCGTTCATTTTACACAGGTAACGCTCATGCTGATGCAACGGAATGGGACCAGGAAAGCTTTCTTTACAGAACTGGCATGAAAATGGAGTGGATACGTTGTGGTTCTCTATCATCTTGTCTTCAGTTACCAGGTCTATTAGGGTTCGCAGCTTCTCTTTTTTAATGTTATTGAGCTGCCTCCTCGAGTCTGTGGTCAAGCTCTGGAGGCAAGCTTTGGCTTCATTGACTTTCTCTAATGTATAGTCAATAATACTTTTAGTGGCACCATTATGACTTACTACTGGAAGACCCACGGGGGGAATATTGGGGGAGGTAACTCCTTGTTCCTCGGCTTGAGAGCATGAATCCTTCATATGGTAAACCTTCAACTTGGAGATCTCTTCAGCCTTGCAGTCCATTTTCTGCCTGGAAACCGTGTTGTCCACAATCTGTAGGACCTTCTGCACCTCGCTTAAATTGCTGCCTACCGCAGGAAACCCGAGCAACGGTGCTTCCATCCCTACACCTAAGTGCTGCATTGGACTTTGAGCAGACGCGTGAACTCCTAAGGGGCTGGTTGCTCCAAGTCCACCATTCATAAAAGGACTAGTTGCACTAAACCCATGCGAGGCCATAAGAACCTTGTACTCATTGAAATCTAGTGGTTCTGTTTTAATTTTCAGTAGGCCTGTTTGCTCAGACATACTAAGTGGTTTGCCATTCTCCAGCTTGTTTCTCAGCTGTGTGATGGCTGAATTAGTAGGAGAGGAAGATACAGAATTAGGAGAAGAACCCGTCTTGATATTGTTTCTCATTCTGCCATTTACAGAGATCAAACCAATACACTTCTTGCTGCTTATGTGCGAACTGTAGGAGCCAGAATGGGAGAAACGTTTCTTGCAGTTTGGACACTCATACGGTTTTTCACCTAAAATGAGAATTAAAAGCAAATGTTAATTAACATTCTTGCTGCTGTAATCGTAAGCGATCACATTCGACATCTAACTGATCGTCTGTGTATCCAGTGATTAGTAGTGAGGGAAATATTACTTCTGTGAACCTGGCCACACACCACCACTGCTTCATCCTCCTCTTTCTACAGGTCTGGAGGTCAGTTTGGACCCAGAGTCTCCAGGTGGCAATAGCCATCAGGGTGTGAGACTGGCTCCAGACTGGGGCAAGCCATGGGTGAGTACTCTGTGGGGAAGGGAGTCAAATCAAATCAAGACTGTTCAAATTTGATTTGTTTCTTCTTTTTTTCCTTTTTTCTCTCTCCCAAAAATTGAAATTTTCACCAGATAGGAGCACCAGTATGAGAAACTGAGTCCTGATGTTAGAACCTCCACGTCAGTTTGTGCCTGGGCAGAGCCTGGTGACATTTTGAGTGCTGAATTCTGCATCAAGCAGGAGAGCCAAAACGCCCAAGTCATTCAATCTGAGACGCTTGGCAGTTACTCGTTATCTGAGAATATGAGTTGTATTTCACTCGGGGGGACTTTTTATTTTGGAAAATATAATGGACTCTTCAGGCTCTGACTGCACAGCGATGAATGAACACTTCTGAACTCCAACTGCCAAACAATCTATATTATTTGCAGGAAGCTTTACTATTTCCAAATCTTTCAGCGAGACCGTGGTATTAACAGCATGATAAATGAGGATGACTCAGATATCACTTATGAAATACCTTGGTAGCTCCAAGAAGCCAGAAGCAGAACTGTGTAAATTTTAAGCAGTCTTTAAAACTCAGCTAATTAAACAAAATGCAAATGAGCACACCAGCACCTCCGCTACTCACCACTGTGAATTCGCAGGTGTTCCTTCAGATGGTGTTTATATTTGAAGGCCTTGCCACACTCAGTGCATTTGAACTTGCGATTGCCTGCTCCTTGGGTCAGCATTTGGTGCTGGGAGAAAAAGAAGAAAAAAAGAAAGAGATACCRACATGAATTTTATGCAAGAGAAACCATGAATTTCAAGCTTAAAAAACAAAAATTAAATTAATGTGGCTCTGTGAATTCGTCAAGCGGACCAAAAGGTCTGCWTGTACATTTATTTGTCTCATCAGTGTTGTAATAAAAATCAAAATGTTGGCAGTAAACCGAAACAAATGAGAAAGTACTTTCACATGAGCATTCGATATTTGCTTTAGAATTATTTCCTAAGTCTCTCATCAGAAATGTGTTGCTTTAAGGTATCTTACAACGACAGAAACAGTTTTATAAGAAGATTTGTGGATCTTAATATTCCTAGCAGATTCTGAACATGTGGGACTCGGCTTGTTTAAAAATTCTGTTTACTGCATGTGGAGGAAAGAGAGAAACACTGTCGTTAGTGGCATTTCGTGTAAGATTTGATTCATTATCAAGCAGGAGAGACTGCATCTTCGGCATAAGCTGCTGCTGGAAATGTTTTTTAAAATCACAGAGCAGCAGGAAAGACTTGAGCTACCTTTCGTGCCATGTTTTCCCCCAGTGCTCTTCCAAGGGGCAAGGGAAAGTTGAAAGTTAAAAGTGGTGTAAAGATATAATCAAAGGCAGCTGACCTTTTTGCAACAAGCAAGGAAAGCCCCATGACTTTGAATTTGGAGAGAAAAAAAAWAATTAATTAAAAAATAATTATCTTCGTAGTCATGCAGCCAACCACTCTGGATGCTCAAGGTAGAAGGTCAGCCTTTTGCAGGCAGCCACAACACAAAAGCCTTTTGCAGGAGCAGGGAGTGGGGGAAAAAAGGGGGGGGGRAAAAAAAGAAGGAAAAAAAAATAAAAAAAAAACCAGGCAGCACCGAAACGGTATGACAACTGCGAGGGTGTGCTGCCTCTTCCCACATTCCTGGCGAGACAGATGGTGTTACATGGGACACAGGGAGGTTTGTTCAAACAGCAGCAACCTTCAAAGATCAAGCAGAGCCCAGCCCGCCGCGCGCCATTGAGGGACCCGCGCTCATATGTTGCTGAGTTGCATAAACAAACAGCAACAGCTGTTTTGTCTCCCCCCATCGCCCTCCGAGGACTACTATAAACTTTAGTTGTGCCACTGTTAATATGATACAATCATTTTAATTTACTAATTGTAAATGCCATGAGCAAATGAGGGGACTTTTCAACACCAAAGCTACCATTCATAATGCGCCAGTACCAGCGCGCTCTCGCATGTGAAATTTCAGGCGGTTACGTTGGATAAATATCCAGGCGGGTTTTGTTCCCTCCCCTGGTGTTTTTAATGATATGAGRCAAAAGGAAGAACCTTACGGTGGATCAGGTTAGGAAAAATATACATGGGAAAACATGTTTGTCTACTGGAAAAGCCATGGGAAGGAAAGAACAGGAGAAAGCGCTCTGGAGTCATTTATATTGATTTAAGATCAAGCAAAAGATACGGTTCTCTTAAAAATGCTAATTGCAAAAATGGCATGATTAGGAAGATGTGTGTTTGCCTAACTAAATTTACCTTCTGCTGAGGAAAACCTACCAAGAGAAATCTAGCCAATCATGATTTTCAGGTTTTTTAAGAAAAATAAATATGGCATAAAACCTTTATAATTTGACACAATGCACACATCTATTTATTCAACTTTTAACCATGCCATTTGAGTTTCCATTACAGCCCTCCCTAAGATGGGTTTTCAGAAGTAATTCTCCAGCGAGGAGTAGTTTTTCCGCTGGTGTGCAAGGAATTTTGTGGCACAGGTCTACGGCCAGCCCATTTAGGAGCGCTAGGGAAGCTCAGTCACCTGTTTGAGATACACAGCATTTCCTTAAATGCGGCGCTGGTATAATATTACATGTATCCCATCGAGGGAAAAACGGCTTTGATTTATTGCAGATACGCTGCCGGGCTGTACCAGTGASAGCTATGCCCAATTCTAGTGGCACAATCACAAATGATAGCCTATACGTACTGTCGGAAGAGTTCTTCTCAAAATGTGTAATTATGTCTAACAAACGATTATACAAAATACGCATAATTTCATGTGATTGAAAAGGTTACTCAAAAAGTAATGAAAAAATATTAGCGGATCTTTTAGTGTGTCTTGGAGCTCCTATTTGCAACACTGCAAAGTAAAACTAGGTGAAAAATGGAATTAAAATTGCTGAGATGTTTAATAATGTATAATTAAAATGCTACAGTTTCATTCACTTTTTGAGGAACATAAAAACGAAACTAAAGTCAAGTTAAAGTGCAAATAAAATTTCTAAATTAGAAATTAACACACTCATTCGATCGTGAACATAAGACTATTAAATCATATTAGAAGAGACCATCAAAAAATCATTTAGACCTCAATTAAAGCTATTACCATTAAAAGATCTGCATCTTCAAAATGCCATGAAAAATTAATAATGATTGCCAATCAAAGCAATATCGTTTCTCTAAGGGGTTATTACAGAAAGAAATCACTTAAAACCAGCCCCCCACCTGATCTGTCCCTGGCTTGTGTGTCACCATATGCCGCTCGAGCTGGGTGCGGTAGGCAAACGTGTAGTTACAGAGAGGGCACGAGAAGTTCTCCTCGTTCTTCTCGTGGCGGTACTTGATGTGCTCCTTGAGGGACGTCAGGCGCTTGTAGCCCCGGTCGCAGTAGGGGCAGGTCAGCAGTTGGGCGAAGGCATCTGGAGTTCCAGGTGGCAGGTCTGCGCCCCGGGATGGGGAGGRGGGGGAAGAGAGGCAGGCCAAAAGGTCAGCAAATCAATGGCAGCTCATGGGCTGATTGCCCGGGATGGTATGAGAGGAATCGCCGCAATCTGCTGCCCGGGAGGGAGGGACGGCGCTTCCAACCGGCGGCGGGAGGCACCGGCACCCGCGCACGCCCACGGCAGACTCGCAGGGCCCGCTCCGGACCCCGCCGGGAAATTAATTATGGGCATCACTCCTCCCGCAGACCTGGCTGGCTGGGAAACTAAGAAATACTTTTCCTGATCAATTGGCAATTTGCATTCCAGCCCCAGCTCATTACGTTACTTATGCCATTGACCGAATCCTTCCTACTGCCGCTTCTCCAATTATTTATCAAGGYATTGGAGAGCAATAGGCAGGGCTACCCTGCCTTTTGTTGCATTAAAACTCTATTAAAACTTCCCAAACTCCCAAGCAGAGCAGCAGCCTTTCTCCTGCTTAAATTCAGCTCTTCAGTTCACCCACCAAATAATACAAATGTGCTGACTGAAAAATCACAATACACTGAAATTACAGCCCCAATCTTTGCTCATGAAATTCCATGCCGCTGCAGCTGTTCTTCAATTTTTAAGGTAAACACCCAGGCATGTAGTGCATTTATAATTGCAACAGCTGCACGAGGTCAGGATACTGGCTAAAAATGAATTACAGCCTCACCATTTTCTTCTTGCCCATTGGCCTCTGGAGTGCCAAGGCGAGACAGTTCCTCAGGGGCTTCRGGGTAAATAATGGCTGTGTCGCTGCGCTGCAGGTACTCTGCTATGCTGACTGCATGCCCATCTCCTTCCTCCAGTTTCCTTTTGGCAAAATATTCCTCAAAGTCCGACGTGCAATTTGCGTTCTTCACTAAAATGAGAGAAGGGGAAAAAGAAAGGGTGGTTGAGYGCATCCTCCCAGAAAACTTGGGTCGGTCAGCAACGCTACGCACACGTTGAGCAGATGTACTGGAGCTACAGGGCTGGGGCTGCAGCTGGATCCTTGCTCTCATCGGTCCTGCTCCAGCTCCCAATAAAATTAATGTGGGCTTTCCACCAGTGTGGATGGAAGTAAGGGTGGGCAGTTAAATTAACAAGAGCACGGGCTCCACAGGGCAGCAGGAGAAGTTTATGAGGCTTGGGTAATGCAGGTAATCTTTCATTGCTGGAACCTGAACAGCCTTCACGGGGCTCCTGGGGGTCCCACAGCTTTTGGCATGAGCACAGCTCAACCTACAGGACTGAGCTCAGCTGCCCCTGGATCCTGCAGACCCCGAGACAGTTCCCRTGCGGGAGACAGGAGTTGCAGGTAGTAAAAGACTAAACCACTTCTCCAAGATAGGTCCTGCCTCAGGCTGCTCTTTGTCAGGCACAACAAGAGAGTTGCTCACATCTTTCCCCCCTTTTTTTTTTCTCCCTGAAAGATTAAGTTACAACGGGAGAATAGGTTGTTTTCAAAAAAAAAGTATTGTATCATGTTTTCTACAAATAGAATCATATGGTTTTGACCATAACACGGACACCAAGCCCAAACCACTTTGACAGAATGTACATGAGTTTTCCTTCTTTTGCTTAAATGTAAGCCCAATTTTCCATTGTCCATGCAATGTCCATGAAACCTAATATATGCTCAGCCACAAAGCATCCTGTTACTAAAAATCCTCCATGTATGAACACTGCTTACAGAAAAGACCTTAAAACTCTGGGATGTTATAGGCCAATAATAATATAATTATACTAGAAAAAAAAGGAGATGATGATTTTCTTTCTCTAAATTGTGTTTTTTGTTTATTAACAAGTCTTGGAAGACACAGCTGGTGGCAGAGAACTAAAGATATGTGTTTTTAACTGACCATAAACGCAAATAACAGCTTATRATTGATTAAATTTTTAATGTGTTTCTTCTTAGGTGAAATAAGAAAATGAGGCAACACCATAAACTATTCTAGAGTTCATGTAAGAGTAAAATACTAAATGGCACGATTCTGCTCTCAGTGATGCCAGGGAGCGATATGGAGCAAAGGCATGGAAATCAAAGGGGTTATGGTT
Source organism: Amblyornis subalaris (assembly GCA_018881555.1). Classification (NCBI taxonomy): domain Eukaryota; kingdom Metazoa; phylum Chordata; class Aves; order Passeriformes; family Ptilonorhynchidae; genus Amblyornis; species Amblyornis subalaris. The sequence continues at coordinate 2,010,938 of JACAXG010000106.1, forward strand.
TGTAACCACTGGAAATGAGAGAGTAACCCTCTCCTTGGTGTATAGAAACAGGTAAATGCCCTGCCTCAGCCTCCTACGAAAATGCAAGGCAGTGATGCTGGCAGCGAGAACGAGAGGTGACCTCTGACTGGGGCAGCACTGGGAGCCTGCAGCRCCTGATTTGAAGCGCTGATCTCGGCGTCATCGATAAAAGTAGATATCCGTCTCTGTAAACCTCATCCCTTTAGCCGATAAAATCAAATCCTCTGCCTGAGACAAATATGCCCTATTTTTCATATGAGCTGAGCAGCTTCTCAACCGTTCTGCAGCATTTTAGTGACAGTGACCAAATGGCACAGGGCACGGGACCCCCGGTTTTGGAAGGAAACTTCTGTTCCTATCACAGTGGTTTTGTAGGGAATGGCTACACCACCACAGAGTTCCTCTTGGTCCTTCTGCAGCTCCTGTTATCATTTGTTAGTAGCAGGAGAAACAATTCTCCTCTTTCAAGCCCAAAATAAAGCAGCTTCTACAGAAGGGGAGTGTGAGTGTGGAGAAGAAGATGGAGTACTTTACCTCCATTTTGTTCTGGGAGAGAAATAAAACAAAATGGTGGTTACTGAGTACACTTTATGCACAAGAGCATCAGAGCAGGTTTAGGACTTTCTGTTTTTATCAGAAAAAAAGCTGAGACGTTACGTTTTATGCTGTAAACCTAACTTTTAATTCCTGTTATGCCTATATCTTCCAAGTGTTGCAAGAACATCCACCCTCTGGTTTAACACTACCCAGCCTCTGCTCCCTCTCTTGCCTTAGCAATAGATCCAACAAAAACAAGTTTATTTTTGCCAAATTTAGGCCATGAGCCAATAAATGCTACCTGTGAAGCAAGGAGAGGGAGAATTTCTCCATAGAGGGGAAACGGGATGGCTCCATGGGATGGTTTCATGTGTCCTTCTGCTCCTCCAGGCAAAACGGGGGGGGTTTGAAGTTTGCAACTGCATTTATAGGATGAGGATGCAAGGGCTGAGTTAAGATTAGGAGCTTCCATCCCAAACTCGAACCCAAATGAGGTTCTTCTTTCCTGCTCCCAAGTCTATCTGGAGGCTGATCCAATGGGCTGTGAAGCAGTGCTGTGATATTACTGGCCTTGAAGGCTTCCTAATTCTCTGGATTATTTAGCTTCTATGTCTGTGCATGCAATCCAGGAGCTAAAGCAAATGTTTATGTCTACATTATAAACCCCTAAAAACAAGGGGATTTAGTAGAAAAGCTGATAGATCCTTCACTGGAACAATACAACCAGTGCTGTAACGCTGCAGATTAACACAAATAGCAAAGGGTGACCATGTGGGTCTGGTTTCTCACCAGTGACATTATTGACAATTCAGACATGGCTGGAAGCTCATCCAGTGGTACTAAAAAGACCCATCTGACAACCATTAGGTTTCTCTCTCCATTTCTGGGTGGAAGACTTGCTTCCCCCCCTCCATGCCCTGATTTATTTTCCATGCACAAAGCCATGTTCCTGGGCTCCTCGTGGGCTGACACTGCACACATATTGCACATCCCCTCCTGCGAGATCTACGGCGGGTGACCTCACCAAATAAGTCTTTTTTAAATTAATTATTGGAGCCCGCAGAGCAGAAATATTTTCAGCTCCAAAAGCTGATGTGGCTGTGTCACATAAAAATAAAACACATTAAGGAAAGCTATCTTTGGAGGCATTTAGGACCTTTCAAGATAAAGTGGGAGAGAGGTTCAAGGAGCTTGGGAGACCAGTTATTTTGTGTGGGAACTCGTCCTGCGAGATGGTGATAGCTGCCCTTAATCGCAAACAAAGCTAATAAAACCACAGCCTTCATTAGCCAGGAAGTGAGAGGCCCCCATTGGTACACACAGATTACAGCCTGAAAACGGCCTGTCCTCCAACCTGCCAAGTTTTACTTCTGTTTTCCTCCCCCTGAAAGTTTTTCTTTCCCTTCTTTAAATTATATTAAGAGGTCTTTACTTGAAGCTTGTCAGATGTTAGTAATTGAAACCAGGAAAATTTTTCTGTTTGTTTACAGGGATTTTGTTAATCTATTCTCTGCAAACATCCCAGTTGCAATAACCATAAAAGGTAGAATAAAATAAACCATAAGAATTTCTTCATCACATTTTAAAAACCTTTTCTGCTAAATGCTACTTTTTCAAGTCCCCATTTCAGAAATGCCCAGAAATATTTACAAATTCATTTAGCAGGACCAAAGACTTCAATTTTCACCCTAATGGTCACTTCTGCTTTTCTACTATAAAGCCTCCAAGGCTCATTATAAAAATGCAGCTGATTAAAGTATGGATAACAAGATTTCTCTTGAAGTACCACTAGGAAGTGGCCACTCTGACAATAGCAGAATAATTTAATAATGGAGACTTTTTCTTTTAGCTTTCTTTCTCTGCTAGTGACATTCTGCAGTGAATTTGATGCTAAAAATGCACCACAGTTACTGCATGCACCTACAGAAACTTGGTGGTTGGATGTATGTGAACGAGTCCAAAAATGTATCTCCTGTTTCTACCTGCAGCCCAGCTCATGGAGCACTGCAAGATCTGGTGTSAAGAGGGAGAGACACATTGTATTAAATGAGAGAGACCTCCCTGGCCCATCACAAAGACCCGTATTTATCTCTAGGAAGACCTAAATGGCTTTTCTGGAGACCAGAAGGTCACTGTTGAATGGCTTTCGCTGAAGATGGAATCACTGATCYGACTTTTTGCATTGTCTCAGCCTCACCTCAGCTATTTTACTGAACATCAATATTACATTCCCTTACTTGCCTGCAGGGAAAAATTGAGGCCAAACACTCAACAGAAGCCCCAAGCCTATAGTGAGGCTGAAGAAGAAAACTTTGAACAATTCCTAGACAATCCAGGAAGGATCTCCAGTGTCTCAGGGACTGACCTCTTCCCTTTCCTCATCAAATAATGGTTGAGGCACCTCATCAGGCACAAAGGGGAGCTTTTACTCTGCATAAAGTATACTGCAGGACCACATYATCACACGGCATCTTCCACTCAAGGTGAAAAGACTGGCAAAGGCATTAAATTTATCAGATTATTTAACATGCCCAAATAATCTGACATGGCTCTTAAGAGCCTAYGGAGACTGCAGCATCTAGATAACCATGTTCTACCCAGCCTGCTGAGGCATCAACCTCTGCTGAAAGAGGCTCCGAACACCTCAGTRACCAAAGACTTGAATTAAACACTTGCAGAGCAGCAGGCAACTCGTGATGGTTATTTGAGCAAGCCATCCATTGCAGCTGGAGCAAAGAGGAGCCTGAGACTTGCACAGGACACTTGGGGAAGGAATTGCCAGGAGCAACACCCAGAGCAGCTTTTGCATTTTAAATACAGAGCACCTAAATGCAAACCAGCCCTTGAGCCACGAGCCTGCAGTGTATCAAGCTGGGTAGGCACAACTCTTATGTTTTCCCTGGAAAAGTGGTTCCAGTAGAGGCAGGACATCCCCTGGACCCCACGCAGGGTTAGCAGAGGGGCTSTGCCGGGGCTCGACCCCCAGAGAGATATCGTGAGGCAGACAATGAGCTGGGAGACAAGACCATCAGATACTGGAAGGGAAGGGACTAAGAGGACATGAAGTCTTCCCCTTCAAGCAGACCACACTGCAAGCATGAAAGTCAARGCCTGTTATGGTAAGGAAAATATGCGCAAAGGAAGTCACACGGACTGATAGGGGACCTCAAAGGCTCTGGTAATAGTAATTCAGATAACCATCAAGTCTTATTTCTGAATCAGACTTCTTCTAAAGTCCCGTTTCTCCAAGTGCTAAGCACAATTTGTCACTTCATTGCCGTCTCTTGGAAATAAAATAAGCTTTTGAGATACATATGTAGCTGGTTCTGCACTGAGACATCATTAAGTACATACGTAGTGATGAACTGTGCCTCGGTGCCACCCTCCTTTCATGCATAATAAATCTAATGGATGAAAAAAGCAGTGACATGGTTTTATTTTCCTATTATTTTCCCCCTCAAGAATGATAAAGTAAATTTCTCGTGTTGGTTAATAAGAGCACTGGGGTTTTATGTGGGTGTTACCAACATTAGGAAAGTGTGAGTAATAAAATCCTTGCGAGACTTTGGTACCACCTTTTACAGTAATATTCGTGGAGAGTGTTACCTATGAACTAAATTTCATAATGGAATGCATAGAAATGTACTTATACTAGAAAACCCTCACTTTTAACTGTGTAAATCTATCTGCAACATCTCACATTGTGACAAAATGCAGAGGAAACACTGGGTGATGTATGGCATTCAGCTGTGCTGAAGATGGAGTGGGGCCTTCGGAAAGAACATGGTAAACTCCTGAATTCATTTGGATTAGAAAATAGCAACAGAAACCTTTTGCTGGTTTGCTCTGCTACAGAAAAAAAAGAGATAGTTCAGCGGTGATGCCTGCTAAATACCTCTGTCACACTTCTTGTGCCACCAAATGTATTGATTCCTAAGAAGAGGGGAAAGAAAGAGATGCAAAAAGTGAGGGAAAAAAAAGATTAGCCATAAACATTATAATCTCATAAATATGCATTTAAAGTATGTGTCTGTGTATCTATGTAAGGGATTTATGTGTGTCTTGCTGAAAAGATGCTTTCAGTCTCYAGAGTAGTTTACTCTGTGCACCACCTGGATCTGGGGCTGCCAAGGAGGGTGCATCCCATCCTCCTCATGAAGCTCCTTGTACAGTCTCTCTCATTAAAAGGCTACTGTATCTGGGCTCAGCTGCTTTAAACTATTCAAGGTTCACCCTCACTGGGAAGATATCTCCTCACACTGCTGAGAACTATTATCTCCCAAGGATGCAGCTAAAAGGAGTTGGGGCTAAAACATTGCAGGGTACAGGAGGGGTAGCAAGGACTCWTCACTGCATGAGTTGGTCGCTGCACTCTCATGATCGAATTGGGGGGAAAAAGTAAAAACCAGGAGAATCGTGCCAATATTTCCCAATTGCTCAGCTGAAAACAAGAAATAAATTGTTTTGTCACTCTCACTCTTCATGCACAGCTACGTGACCCCGAAGAAAAGTGATGCTCACACCATGCAAGGCCTTACCTGTACCATTGTTTCCGGTGGTCTGAATTGTGGCTTCAGGCCCCATAGTGTCATAATCTTCCTTCATTTCTTCTGTGAAATAAAGCATGCACACTTTTAGCATGGGCACACGGTAGTGAATGGCTTCCAAGGCTGGGGAGCACACCGCGGTGCYGGGGAAGATCCCCGTGGGGGAAGGAGAGAAAAGGGCTCTTGTGGACCTCTGCACAATGGCTTTGTTCTGGGAAGTGAACGAGTTCAGCAGTGCTGGGGGGACGAGAACTTATTTACTTTAAACACGACGGCGAGTGGTGGAAAACAGAACTGTTTGTTCGGAGTAAATGAAGGGCTTTTCCCAATACCAAATCTAATAAGCAGCCGGGCGAGAAAAAGGCAATTTTTTGGGTTTTTTTTTTTTCTCCTACATATTTAAAAGAAACAATCAGTTAACAGACACTGTGAGATCTATACCTGGAAGAAAATGCAAATACAGAAGGAAGATGCAAGAACTTCTTGTATCTCCTTTCCTATCTATCTATCGCCACACAGATCTGAGCTGTCACCGTCATTTTAACCTCGTTTGAGGCACAGCAAGCATTAATATTGAGTGCTGCAGAAATGTGACAAATCTTCAACCGTGGGCAGTTCTCCTCTGCCCCTACTACTTGTTTGCATCTCCTGTGCACTGACAAAGTCTGCCTGTATGGCCATAAATTGGGTTAATTCACATGCAAATGAGCAGGATACGTATAGAATTATTTACTATGTATTTTTATGGATYGGTTTACTTTCCATGAACCCGGGGGTTCAGAGTGAGTAAAAATAGCTTTTAGAGGAGGCTGGATGTAGCTCCATCACTGGGGAGAACGCTTATTTTCCTGGATGTTTCAGCCTGCCTGGCAGTGCCTGTCAAACTTGGTTTCTTGCTGCTAATTTGTTAGTTCATGTGCAACAGGTATTCACACATGCAGCCTGGATAAGATTTAACCCTCCAAAGGGTTTTCACAGGCAAAAAAAATATACGGAGCGTTTCTTTCTCGCCTTTTCAACTTCTAAATGCCAGCCTTTCTTTATCTGAAGACGTGCACAAACATACAACCTCTCCCTTTTCTTTTTTTTTTTTTTAAGTGAGAGAATTTAATATTTGAGATTTAAGTGAAAAAATCTGGTTTGATCATTCACTGAGATGCACTTGCAAGAGATAAAATGGCACAAGGCACCCAGAAATGGTTCAACAATGACCAAATAAACTAAAAAAAAAAAAAAACTGAGAGAATTTCCCAGAAACAAACACCAGTCGATGATGATTCAGGAAGATGGATGCTGCTCGGCCAATCAACTGATAGACTGGCAAGAAGATCAAAGCACGCTATTAAAATCTTATTGATACATAGAGCATTAAAATTCTAATTACTCTTCTTTTTTTTTTTTTTTTTTTTTTTTTGGTGAGAGAGATTTTGATGAGGACAGAGACTGGCCCAGTATTAATCCATTTCCATGACAATGATTTGACTGAAGATAGGGGAATAATATAAACAGAGCACATTCTCAGTTCATTCCTAAATTTGTAATCTTGTAGTATTCTTCAGATGTCACATTCTACAAGTAATTAGTTGGTAGAATAACAGGTTCTAATTGTATCATTCTAATCAAAACTAAAGCACAGAATGACTTAATTCAGAGCTTTACAACCAGCATACAATACTGTGGTATAAATATACATGTTTATGGCTTTGAAGCTTTAAAAAAGGAGAAAAAAATTAATGAAAGCTCTTAAGTTAAAATATGCAGGTACAAACAGATGCTAAATTTGTACAAAAGCATAGAATATGCAGACCAGATGAAAAATATTTGTTTAAACTGTACAGCAGACAAGCCAGCCTTGATTCTTTTCCCAGATCTGGCATTCTGCCTCTCTAAGGATCATTTTCATGGGGTTATCTTGCGTCCAAAACATTTAGGAGTTCAATATGTATTAATAAAATGTTGTCAATTATGATAATTGATCTGCTGRGCCAGTCTCACATCTGATATTTTTATTGCAGCCTCCCAGAAATTTTAAT
>JACAXG010000106.1:2025575-2033075 GCA_018881555.1 Amblyornis subalaris
AGATTAATTTTACAGTCACATTTAAGCAAACAAGATGTTCTTTTTGCTGTCTCTAGGAAGACTTTCCTTGTTTTATGTACTTTTTTTCCTGAACAATGCAATGGCAGAACTACAAGTGACATTTTCTTCCCTAAATGGTACCTGCTGAGAAAAATTCCACCATTAAAAATGGCCCACGCTAACATTTAAATGTTGATAATAATTAGCCTGACATTTGAAATACAGTGGTTGCAGTGTTGTCTTGAAGATGTTCTGCTCAACATTACCTAACTAGCCCCTTTTCATACTTACGTGCTCTCTGTACATTATTCTGTCAGTTACTGAACAAATAAGACATCAGTTGCTAATGTATTAACATGCAAAAACTACGCTTAAGGGCCAAACACTGCCCCCAATCCACAATGTAACTCCCATTGATGTCAAGTACTGTTAAGGTTGTGACAACCAGTAAAAGAAGGGAGCTGAAAAGTAGGGGATCAATTTTCTCCCTGATCTGCAAGGAATTTATGCAAACGGCTCCCTGCAGAATGAGGGATGGGAAAGGCGGCGGCGTGTGGGTCGTGCCACCGGATGGGAGCTGCTGGTTTCCTCCTGCTCTGGCCCATTGTGCACAGCCTCAGCCATGGCATCTTAACCTTCTGAGGAGTGCCCAGTCACTCCAGGTGTGCTGGATGGTCAGGTCACATCCCTCCCTGCGTTTTATGTAACATAAAAGTAGGTGGTTGCTAAAAAGTGGCGATAATTCGCCGAGCAAGCTGAAAATGAAAGTATCCACAGAAGTACAAAAATATGCCTTTCTCCTCCTTGAGTGTTGAAGAATTGCACACTCCTTATGACCTATCTACAGACAGCCCCACTCAGGAGTGGCCAGTGGGATGACCAGAGAAGAAACCACGGGATAAACCTTGGGAGCAGCAGGCCTGGAAACAGGAGAGAAGAAACTGGTTTCTTCCAACTTGGACATTCCCAAGCCATGAGCGTGTCTCCTGGCTTGGTGTGTGCAAATGATTGAGGGCAAAAAGACTTACACATAGGTAAATTCTGCACATAGATATGAGAGTATTTTTTTATGCTTTCCTAGATAACAGAATCCTGTAATGCTCACAACACAGTGGAGCACATTAAGTATAAATGATACGATCTAGGAATGAAGTAATAGCATTACCCCTGCATTTCCTTGCTTTTGTCACCTCCAGGTTCTAAAGAGAGAAGGCCTTACCTGCTCTGTGTGTGTGTGTGATTGCCATCTCCTCTGTTCTATTACTAATGAGTGTCTCTCATCCTAAGAGAAACGAGGACGGTACAAGTGCTGCGACAGGAAGCTTAGGGTACACCCACTCTTTTCCCCCTAGAATAAACACTGTTCTCAGGGAAGGTACATTGATAATAAAAACACATTTTTAGAAATTTCTCAGGCAACCATAATTGCTATGGGAATGGTGACTAATAGAATGCACCTTCAACACGTAAACTCCACAAATAAGAAGACTTAGGATTTAAAAGGCAACAATTTGCCAACACTCAGGGCCTCAGCCGTCCTGAAGATGTGATATTAGAAGGGTGCAAAAAATAGAGGAATCTCAAGGGTTGCTTAATCCTGAAGCCTAAAAGCTGATGCTCAGGTCAGTGCCTCACCTGCCAGGCTGCCTTTACACTCACGTGCTCTGGAACGTGCCTTTAGTTAAAATAGTTAAACCCACGACAGACTTCAGCAGGAAATTGTGATACCAATTGTGCAGTACAAAATTGTGATTTTGAACCCTGGTAACCAGCCCACTGCAGGCTCCAACAAGAGCCTGTGATACTATTCCAAACTCCAACAACAAGGAACGCTCCTATACCGGGTAGGCAAATGACTTCATGTTTTTTTCTATTTATATTTTTAGMCAGAGTCCTGAGGCTGCTACCAAAGTTGCACTGTCAGATGAGATACACTACACATTGGTGAGGCTCTTGGCTCCCTCTTGGCTTCTCTTCTCAGGAAGCGTTTGTTTCTTTGTTCCTGCTAACGACAATGGGATTCATCAAAGTTTATGTATCTTGACTGAGAGACATTAATTTTGGCAGCTGTGTGGTCAGCCAACCTCTGCTATCCTTATAGCTGCCTCTGCACTGCAAGGAAAGGCCAATTGTTGGATGCTGACRACCAGCAGGAGATTCATCCTCCTAGGAATCTTGAGGGTGCTGATTAAATCACACACRCTAGATTCCCAGACTGGAATTTCTCTGCTGAATACATACTTTTAAATGGTTACACAGCAGTAAGAGCACAGCTGAATGMTTTTAGAAACATAAATAATTGATTATTTATTTATCCTTCAAGATAGCCTTTTCTCCTGGTAGATTACAGAGCTCGTTCACAGGAGAAGCAAAAGCATAGCCTGGAGGAAGAAAATATACCTTCAGCTTTTGCTTGAAATCAGTATGGAATTGGCATGAGTCTACTGTTCAGGATGTTCAAGAAGTTATTGCTGCTTAATTGTATCCCTGCTCTGATTTCAATGATTTTTAAGTATTTAGGGACACACCTTCTAAGTCTCAAGAAATTACATTATCTTATGAGGAATCAAACTGCAGAAGAAAATTCTCTCCATAATAGTGCAACTTCTTCATTTTCTCTGTCCAAACTCTGTTTTTTTCTTTCTTAAACATAGAGAACTGAACTATTGTTGGAGTTATCCTACTGATTAGTTAAAAAATAGAAGAATAGTCTAATCTTTTTGAGGAGTGAACAGACAAGTGAAGAGCAAAAGATGGAAGAAGAACAGTTGTGAGCTCTACCAGAGACTCTCATRTGTAATGCCACTTACTTCAATTCGAAAGTGTCTCTGATGAATAGGCATAAAGCAATGTTTTTCATTTTTCTAAATCCATATGTTTGTTCCTACATGCTAGACATTGGGGAACTAGAAAAACAGAATGGATCTGGCTGTAGAGTTCCTATTTCACAACATTATTTGAGTTTTATATAGGAGAAATCACTGGTGTTTTCATACCTGCATTTTGACTAAATTACCTGCCTCTTACTTTCACGGTAATTTTAAACCACTTCACTGACTTGAACAAAAAGGCTCCAGATAGCTGCAAAATTGAGTCCTCTTTTTCCACTGACCAACTGAAAAACCTGGCTACAGCAAAGACAGAAGAATGCAAGATTTACAGCAGAGAGACGGAGCCAACCCTGTGTTCTGATTAGCAGTTTGGATGCCATTGTTCTGTCTGGAAAACACATGTCATCCTCAGAATCACCCAAGCTGTCCATTGACATCTGCCAACATATCCTCCATCACCTCGCTCTTTCTTTTTTCTCACTTTCTCTTCTTTATACCTCTCTCCTCGTTTCCCTGTGTTAAGTATTCCAGTGCAGTTAGGAGTTACCCCTCGTAAAAACTGATGTGGCTTTCACCCCCACACAATATCACCTTCAGTCTCAGGCTGACCACCTCAAAATAAGAGAAAATAGTCCATTCCTCTGAGTCTTCTCACTTGTAGGATTTGTGCTGTGTTTTACTCTGGGGACAGAAATCCATAATAGCCCAGAGGYTTTGTATTTTTAAAATTGTCACACTAAGACTTGAGTGCCTCCATGAAAGAAGCAGTAGAAAGAGATGCCTGAAGGTAGGCTGGGAAGAATCCAAAACGATGTCAGGTTTCCTTCTACCTTCCCATCAATAGGGTCTTTGAAGAAGAAGCCTCTTCAGAGAAGAAAAAAATAACTTTCTCTTTAGTTAAAAGGGCTACCACGGTTTCAGTTTGGAGACTGACAGTTAATGTTAGCTTTATTACCTTAAAATCTACACAGCCTCATGGTTTGCCGTGGATGGCTTTGCCTCCACGAGTTTTGATGATGTCCTTGAAAGAGAAATATAGATGCATAGCTTCATTCCGTGTTGACTTTGGAGGTGAATATTTTATCCCCTTTCCTTTTCCTGGCTGTTTGCAAACAGCACTGATAACTCCCGTGCAGCATGCCTAAGAATTGTGGCAGAGGAGAGAAAATCAAAGCTTCCACTGGACTAGAACAGTTCCAAGCCTGATAGCTCTCTTTCCTGGCTGTGGTGACTGATGATGAGGGACAGAGGAGATAAAAGAGGTGCTGGAACTGTGTATCGTTGTCTATTATCTTTTGTCCAAAAGATACTTTTATTATTTTCATTATTGTTTTTAGCTTTTATGTAGAATAAAAAGATTCTTAACTAAAGGAAAATATGCTTTTTTCGGAGGCCTATGCATTTTTGTGTGTGACTTTATAGGGAATAGAATCTCAGTCTTGAAGAGTCCTGAGAAACACACTGGTCTCTCTGTAGTTATACCACAGCATCACTTCTCCAGGAAAGAATAAATTCTGTTGAAATACGGGCATGGCAATTTCTGGAAGACAGTAAATTGTGATTTATCCACCGTAATGTCTATCAGCCTGTTGAGAACTTGCTCTTTAGCTGTGGAGGCCYTGAAATACAGTTTATACAATGCTGTCACACCCAGGTAGAGCAACAACAGCTGAATATGGTTATTTTCTAGCTCTCCCACTGTCTTTTTGGAAGAGTTTCAGTTTATAATTGCTAACTTGAATAATTACTAACAGATTAATTCTTCTCCAGCCATGTTGGGGTGAAGAATACGACAGGTTCTCTCCATTATGATGGAGATACCTGGGAAGGGAGCTGCCAGCCAGTCAACTTCACAGGTAAAAAGAAGATTGTCCTAAGGTTATTCACCTCTGATGAATTGTGTATAAAAAATAGAAATAAAGAAAAAAACCACAACTCTTACTCCCAAGTAAATCTAGATCAAGAAAGCAATTTGTTGTTGTTGTTGTTCTGGTCAAGAACGACTGGGATGGTGGCTGAGTGGTTGTGGCTGAGTGGTTTGTATGTTCTTGTTAAAATGAGTCAACTTGTCCCTCACCCTCGAGCAAGAGGAAGTCAAATCCACTGCAGATACAATGGCAGAAGGAGTCGCTGCATATCTAATTCCTCTCAAACAGGCAGTGGGAGGAAAGGTAAAATTACCCAAATATCGTAGGTTGAAGATTTTAGTATTTAAAAAAAAAAATCAAATAAAAGTTTTCTGAAATCCCTTAAGACTTTCAAATGAGACTTATTCTTCAAAGTTGTCATCATGTGCTATGTAAGTCTGGATTCACAGGCCTCGTTTTGAATGGTGGACCATTAAGCAGGAATTATAAACTATCATATAACCCACTTTTTAATGCAAAAGTAGCACCTTGGCTACCTAAAGGGCATGGGAAGACCCTTTGTGAATGAACACACCAGAGACAAGACCATTCAATGTATAGGATAAATCCCTATTACTGCAAAACTTCAGCTGCAGCAGCAATTCCTGCAAGTGGGAAGCACTGACTAGAAATGAATGGCACAGTACCCGAAATACTCCCAGCAAAACAAATTACTGTCCTGCTCCCAGTTCCTCTCACCTCARGTTTCAGAGGAGTGTCCTCAGGACCCAGACCAAAACCTGGGAACGTGGGGTTCTGCACCAGCAAGAAGGGCTTGGAGATTCATACCTGTGGCAATCTCCTGAGCAGCCTGGCTTGTGGGCCCTAACATTTAAGTTCAGGGCGGAGCAAATGCAGAAAAAATTCATTTTAATGAGTTCTGTATTTTACTGGAAGCACTGAAAAGAATGAAATCATTCTGGGACAACTTCTTGTTTCAATATCAATTGTTTCTTCTCTGGCACTTTGACAGAACATCCTTCATTTCAGTGGAACCAGGATCTGGTCCTGCACATCACTCAGCCAGACCGTAAATTGCCCAGATTTGTTTATTCCCAGACTGTAACTTTATATCCACCCTGCAACTACATATTAAAAAAAAAAACCAAAACAGAAAAACATGGATTTCTTCCCCTCCAGTAAAATTCTAACAGTGTTGACTACTTTATTTAACCCATGGAGAAAAAAACATTAAAAGGAGGGAAACATTATACTGATGCTTCAGGAAGAAAAAACCCAAACCTAAACATGTGTCATTCATTCAACCAAACTAGTGCCTTCTCTTCTGTAGAAGATTACTCAGGTCCTCTTGCTTTCTGCAATCTACAGTATTGCACTTCTAAGGAAATAATACCTTGATAATCTGCACTTCAAAACCCAAGCCAATAATTGCCTTTGATGATTGAACAAAAAAAAAAAAAAAAACAAGACAGAAAAAGAGGAATCTGCAAGGCTGCAGCAAAGGAATGCTGGAGAAAAGATGCTTAAACTACTGGTGCACCTCTGTGTTTCACTGTAATTTACAATCTATTTGCCAACAGTTCTGCAATGATTAGTAAAATATGTCAAGAAGCTAAACAACATAAGCATCACACTGAAAGAAATTTAGCAAGACCCCCTCTAATTATTATTGTACATGACAATTCAACAAAATATTTTAAATCAGTGAGAAGAAAAGAAATATTAACAGTCTTTTCAGAAAAATGCACTTATTATCATGCCTGAAGGATATTCAGGAGGAATGTGAAAATAACTGTAATTTATTTAAGGCCTGGAAGTATGAAATAATAAGCTACTGAGCCATCAGAATTGTTTTGGTGTTGTTATCTGACATGAGGGCAGACCTTGTCTCGCTTTAAGTTTTATAGTAATAAGACCTTGGAAACAAAACCTTGAATAAACAGAACATAAAGAAAAGGGAAATGTGTCCTTGCATAAACAGATATTGTGTCTATCACCTTCTTCCAAAAAGGTTGCTCAACTTTGTAAACCATGGAGTAGGTAGAAAGTCATAAAAGCAGGGCTGCATTCAAAGGTTCAGAAATCACAGCCTGGTCATTTTGCAACTTAAAATGAGTAATGCCACCATGTAAAAAMAAGGCAGCCTTATAACGACGCTCCGTTTCTATTAAGAAGCTCTGTATCTGCTGGCATTTTATCCTCCTCCGCCCCAAAGATTAATAGCTACACATCTGACTCATTTTTCATATTGCATTTAACCCACAATTTAAAGCCTAAACAACCCAGCATTTCAGCTCAGGAGGGGCAATCCTTTCCTCCTTTAAAGTTCAGGGAGAAAACAGTTTGATGTTAACCCTACCTTCTTCTGATGTAGCCACATCTCGCCTCCCAAAGACACACTTCTCTGGAAAGAATCCTCCAAACTTCCACACAAAAGCACTGTGCACCTCTAGCCTCTCCATTTAGAAAAAAAAAAATAATCCAACAAACTAAAAAAAAAAAAAAAAAAAAAAAAGGACCCACAATTGCCTTGAAAATCTCTGCCTATTTGTTTGGCAGCCCTAGCTGGGTTGGTTGGGGTTGGTTTGGGGTTTTTTCCTGTTTCCTGGTGTCAACAGGAAATCCTGTGTCTAACAGGTAACGCGCCACTTGAGAGCCCATCAGCGGGAATAATGGGAGACATCAGCCCTGCTCCGGGGATAACGCCACCGAGCATCACCTGCCCGGCTCCAAGGAGAGGGGGAGGAGATCCCGGCCATTAAGGTGGAAATGAGGGCTTGCCAGCCTTCCCCCAGAGGTGT
>JACAXG010000106.1:2040575-2043075 GCA_018881555.1 Amblyornis subalaris
GCTACAGGAGCTGATATTGGTAATTTACATTTTGCCGGCTATAGACTCAAGTTACAAACCGCTGCTTGTTCTGGGGACAGATTTAGACCTAATGATAAAATTATACTTTTTCGCAGTAACTGTTGCCCTTGGACATGCTTAGAAGTTTTATGGCAGTTCTGCATCTGCTTATCTAATTGCCAAACCAGCTTTTTGAAGCTCCTTAGCTGTGCTACCTGCAGAAAGTGTGCAAATCTCTTCCTTGCTMCCAATGCAGGAGCAATTAGCTTTACTTTTCCAGGCTAAACACGTATACATGATTGCTGATCCCAGTGTCTTGCTGTGGCTTCTCCTGCTGCCAGTTGGGTCCTTGCTCCATTGGAGATAATCCTGTTTAGCCACTCTACGAGCCTGTCTGCTAACACAACAGGCTGATCACAACTCTGGAGCACCTCAGAGCTCAGCAAAGAGCGTTTCGCAGAGCGGTTGGGGATGCCCCACCCCTGGAAGTGTCCAAGGCCAAGTTGGGTGGAGCTTGGAGCAGCCTGGTCTAGTGGAAGGTGTCCCTGCCCATGGCGGGGGGTTGGAATGAGATGGTCTTTAAGGCCCCTTCCAACCCAAACCATTCTGTGATTCTGTGATCTCCTGTTAGTCATGTGAATAATGAAACTCATGGAAGAAGCACAATCCAAGACACCTCACACGAGGTTTTTGGGGATGGTTCCTTGTCTGCTAGTTTATCCCTCTTTTGCCATGTCTTTTAGGAAATGTGCAAGGCATTGATTGCAAAGACAAACTCCACCGATAAAACTCCCAGCAAAGGAATCACGTAGGAACATGGATAAAACCCTTTTCAGCAAGGGAGTTTCACTTCCAGCCCTGCATCTAGCAAAGCCCTGCAGAAAGCTGGATAAAGGCAATACTCATGACAAGGTGGGTCACCTTGCTGACTTGCAGCAATTTTTCTTTTTGCCAGGGAGCAGCCAAGGCCCAGCCACTGATGGGGGGTGGTCTTCACCTGCACCTACGGAGGTTTCTGACCTCAGAGAGTGGGAGGCAGGCTAGAGAAGGAGTATCAGAGTTCCAGCAAGTTGCTTGCTAGCTTTCCAAGCCTGGAGAGCAAACTGAAGTGTATTATTAGCTCTTTTCTATTTGCCTCAAAAGCTGATGAAGAAGAAGTTGGAAACTGTACTGTTCAACTGCCAAATAACTCGAAAAATTCCAATAGCGCCTGACATACGAGCCAAGGAACCCACTGAAAATGTACATTTGCATCCAAGCCATAATGCATTGAGCTATGATCTCATCCTGAGGTGAGGTTTTTTTCTTTTTTTTTTTTATTTGGTTTTATTTGGTTTTGGTTCTTTGAGTAAAAGAAAAAGGAGGAAACAAATATTAAACCTTGCATGAGGGGGTATAACAGGGAAAGTCACTGTCAGTCCCCTCTCCACAGTGTTTGTGCTGTAGGGGAGGGGTGGTTTTCTCCAGCTGTGCCACGGGGGCTGCCCTCCCATGTGAGCTGACATCTGTGAGCCAAAACCTGGCCCCTCCCTGTCCCCATGGAAAGGGGAGGACAAAGTCAGGAGCCACGGTCCTCTCCGACCCCCTTCTCAGTGGTGATCCCTGCCCAGCTGTCAGGGCTATACCAGCAGCTCATGGGAAATGCCACTTCCCAAAGCAGGAGCCAATCACTTTTGGAACATCCAAGCTAAATAAATGGTTTCCAGACTCCTGATCAAACCTCTCATTCATGTTTCAGTTCAGAAATTATGAACAGGACAACCCAGTTTTATCTTAAAAGCATCTGGTTTTTGGGAAGCACAAATACTCTGCTTTGAAAAAAAACAAAAACAAAGCTTTAACATAAAAATACTTGTGAGACTGGCAATTCTTATTAAAAGCTAGGGTTTTTTTCACTGGGTAATTTTCCAGATTTCTCACAGCTCTGGAACACAAGAGAGAATTTGGGAAACAAGGGAAACATAGGTGGGAAAAATATACGAAAAGAAAACATGTAAAAGAAAACACATTTAAATTTGTTTCCACGTATGAGATCATATTTCTGGCACTTTGTAGAAGTCCTATGGAAGCTGTTATTTCCAATATAGGAATACTACAGTGACTAAATTGGTGTTAAATTTAAATCTATTCAGGAAGTAATAGTCAATCTGCATTCCATGTAAAGACTCTCACAGGCAAAATTATTTATACAAGGTAAAGTTGGCAAAAGGAAGTCCAATGAAAGAAAAGAAATTACATGTATTAACCCAACCCTTCCCAGCTAAATACTTCAATAGTCCTTCCTGAGGAAAATAGAGTTATAGCCAGTGTGAGAGTAACACATTTTGTTAAAGTGGAAGTGATGTTTCAGGAACTGCTATTTTAGATGCATTACAAAACAATATAAGTCCATGTGATCCTTTAAAGTAGGTGTCACTATTTGCAGACAGATTTTTACTAATAGTTTAATTCCACATGAAGTGTAAAATGCATCCCACAAATGTGCAGCTACGTAATTGGA
>JACAXG010000106.1:2048075-2104327 GCA_018881555.1 Amblyornis subalaris
TCGGCACCAGTGGAGCACAGGCTTGCTTGGGATGCTAAAAACAATAAAATCCATCAAATTGCCAACATATAGATGTGTACTTGGTAAACTTGCCTATAGTTAACCAAAAAGAACAATTTTTACCCCAACAGGAAGATTTCATTTGATCTGCATGTGACTGGGGAGCTGATTTCATTTCCTGTAAAACCCCCTCAAACGCCACAAAGTTACCTGACTCAGCTGCTTGTAGAAATCAAATTCAGTCTGAGATAACAGCTAATCATTTGTCACAGTAAGAAGCAATTCCCTGAAATCGGAAGGGAAAACCTGCCGCTTCAATCCGCAGGTCTGTCAGATTGCTAGAAATTACATTCTGCTCTGACTAACCTCTGCACTTGGATTGCTAACAACAAGCAGCCCGGTCTATCAAAAGAGAATATCATACAACCAGGAACAGCTTTTGATTTGTTCTATTCCAATAACCTGAGAAAAGTTTATGGACATGCATTGCTGCCTAGACCTCAATTTTCACCAACCTGCATACTGGTTGGAATTTATAGCTCCGCATCCCCACAGTAATGTAGGTAAAATTTACAGGCTGATTATCTGCTACTTCATAGGAAGAAAATTAGAGTTGATTTTATAACCGCACGACAGATATTTGGTCTTTGATACTTTGAGTAAGGACGCGCGGTTTGGAGGCTCCAATTAAAATGCCAAAAAAAAAAAAAAAAGGAAAAGGAGGGGGAAAAAAAATTGATGAACTTTATGGAGAAGGAAGCTTTCAAAATGCAATTGATATTCTTTAGAAATGTTCCCAGAGAGTAAATTAAATGTATACCCTTCTATGTAAACACTATTTGTGCAGCAGTCATGTTATAAGTTTAATAAAAAATGATGTATCACCCCTGTTTGTAAGATTTATAATTCACATGGCAGTAGTGAATCTGGGAGCCTGGCCACAATGCATTTTCTGTACTTAACTCTGTTATCTACAGTATGAGGATGCTTGCAACATTGGCAAAAAAGGGACACAAATAGTTCAGTACCTTTGCTTGACTACTTTTATTTTTTTCTTGTGAGGAGACATTATTAAAATTGAAAGCTTGTATCTCAAAAGGCCAGAGTTACCCATGGGGTTAATGTTCTTAGCGAGACATGTTTAGGCAAATCTATCCACTGTACTTTTATTAGCAGGTAATGAAAAGGTGTAAGTTAAAGTGTGAAAGGACTCTGTGTTTTTTGAAAACAGTACTTCAGCAAATAGCTTTATCTGGCAGAGCCTCTTTGTATTGTAATTACATATAATACAAATCTTCACAATAATTCAGAGAGAGAAAATGCTAATGTGCAGGTTGTGGCAGAAACTAAACCAAAGCAGTGAGATTTGCAGCTACAGCTGATTCCCCCATCTCACACTGTGATTTTTAACAATTTATTTCCCCACTCATGTCTCCACTCTCTCGCTGAACCACAGCTACAAAAGTTATTTCTCCCCTTATTTCTGGTGTGCTCCTTTTCCCCTCAAAGTACAAAGACTGTTGATTAATGTAGATGGGAGTTGGTAGGGGGAACTAGGAAGACTTTCTAGCAGCTAAGCAGAATTTATATTAGGAACCAGCTCCTAACATCCTTTCCAGCTTTCTGCTCGCCGCTGCTCCAGTTTTGAAAACATGCAAAATTTATCTGACTTACCACAACAGCTTGAAAGACCAGCTTGTATAAATATGTATTTTTGTGATCTCTATTGGTTTTGCACATATGGTATCATCTACCTGATTGATTGTAAGGGCTCCATTGACTAAAAACTGAAGGGATTTTGGTGTATACACTCATTCTGAAAATACATATTCATGGCAGGGCATGCCACAATCCCCTAAACGTGAAGTCACTGCCCTGCCCGGTGCCGGCGTCTCTCCCGTAATGAATCACCGGCGGATGGACCCCGCYGGAGCCCTGACACTTCACCCTCCCGCCGTGGCTGCTGGCACCCTCCAGCTCCCAGCCACGTCCCTGACTCCAGCAAAAGGGCGAGGGGCTGGCTGCCCTCCCCACCGGCCACCTCCTCCAAACCACAGCCTTTTGTTCAGATGATTTTTTCTCGTTATTTTTTTTGATTTTAATTTCAAGAAGGCCGAATTAATTGTTTGTGGAATGAAGAAACGGGTCCTGCAGCAATCTTATCCCTCTGATAACTCGTCACAATTTGCAGCGGAGTTCCCTCCAGCCTCGGCCGCAGAGCAGGGTCTGTATTTCTTCTTCTAAGGGTATTTTTCACTCCTTCCTTTCCCACCGCCACACGCAACGAGGGAGACAGACTATATGAAAAAAAAGCCCACTGTAAAATAAATAACTGCCTTCACAGGGAAATGTGTTGGGTTTTCCCCCTCTCTTTTACATCCTTATATCTGACCCTAATCTAGATCCCACAGTCAGTGACAGAAATATTGACATCAGCCGGGGAAAGATCAGGTTTCTTTACACAGGGGACGAGTCCTGTAAACTCTGCTGTGTTGACAGAACCAGGTCCCGTGCTGGTGGGTCCTTCTGCTGGCCTGGAGAAGGTTTAAACACCATTCCTGCTCCCCTGTAGCCAAGGGAGCTTTCTCATTAACTTTAGTACCAGCATCATTACACCTTAAACATAAATAGGGATGGATTCTGCTACAGGAGGAGCATGACCTGACTCTTAGTGCCCACAACAAGATGGTTCTGTATTGCAGAGTACAAAGAATACCACAATCTGGCCCAAAATTAATTAAAACCCCCCTCGAAGTTAGTTTAAAAAAAACCCAAATTGCTCCTCTGTGTTTTTACAGTCAAGCTATAAACTCCTGATAAACAGAGGCCACAGTGGAAATGTTGACACAAACCTCTGCTTGGCACTGGGAGCAGGCACGGCCGCCTGTTACCTGCTCTGGTGAGAGTATTCATAGGTTCGTGATGAAGTAGGGGCACTCAGGATTTCTACAGCATTTTCCTTTCTATTCTGAAACTTGCTGAAAACCCAGCCCTCCAATTTTTGGTCACAGCTTTATCTCAGAAAAGACTGAATAGGTACTTAAAATATTTTTCAAGAGAAAGAAAGAGGCGAGAGAAAGAGAAACCCCTGCCCATTCTTCTGAAATTTAAGTAGGCAGCCCTTGAAAGATCACTGAGAAAAGTCTGTATTTTCTCAGGTTTAACTAAATAATTTATGCATACTTTCACTTTGGCATGATGAAGCAATTTTAGCCTTTAAAACCCACAACTACTCAGGAGGGAAAAGGTCTGGTTCCTGCAACTTAAATAATTTAAACATCCAGGTGGAAATGCTTTCAGCACTGCTCCTTTCTGAGACAAAGGAGGAAGACCCCGAAACTCTGAGACACCAAGAAGAAAAGGAGTGCTAAAAGGGCCAGCCTCGGATACATTCAATATTGAGGGGAAATCCGGCATTGTTCACTGGAAAAAGATGACCAGAGAGATGCTCACAGTACATAAATGCGCTAGGTAAAAATGCTTAGGAAAAAAAGAATTATTGGCCTAGAGCTACAACAAACATGCTTCGCAAAAGAGCACAGCAAAAATATCCCTCTGCCCTCTAACCCAAGTCAGAAATGGTTTGTGTATGCTTAAGGGTTAGGCAGATGTTAGGGGTCACTGAAGAAGCTGTGTGAAAAACTGCACCAGCAGCACCGGCTTCTGAATTTACAGAAATGAGTGTGACACCTCCCTCCCWGCCCAGCAGCTCTGTGCCGGCGAGAAATGAAAAAGTACCTGGGCTACTTTGCTCCTTCCCGCATTAGGTGGGAGATGTGAAACTCCTRAGACACAGGCAAAAATTTATCGGCTTTAAGGCAGGTAAGAACAGCCCTCTGAGTCAGTGTTCATCGGCCTCACGTTGGGTTTCACAGCACTGAGAGCACATTGGCGGTGGCAGGATGTCCTGGGGAAGGGCAGGATGCCCCGTGAGAGCTGATGGTTATGGGCAGAACCGTTTAAAAAGAAAAAAAAAAAAMCAGAAAAAAAGGGCCAACAGCATAGGTATTGCTAGAACTAGATAACTGGTAGTGATTTCACATAGTATTAAGCTCTGTTAATCAAGATGTCTCCCAGTAAATAGCATTACTGAAATGAACATTTGGCCTCGTCCCAAGGACAGACATGCCTCGGACTTCTCTCCCCTTTGGTATGTATCGACCAGAAAGTATTAGAGGGAGAGTCAGCAGTGACCCATATATCTAAACCACCAGCATTTTCTGTTAGGGAAAAAATATCTGATTGTCCTTTCTAACCGGCTTTAAAGCCTCTATTGTTTGGTGTGAGCCTTCAAAACTTGGCAGGGAACGATATGCGGGGCTGGAGAGACGCCTTCTGCGTGCCCATGGTGTTCTCTTTGGGTTTTGCAGAGACAGAAACTCCTAAATATCCAGGAATCCTTCATTGCTCATGTTCCTCCAGAGAAGGGTGGTAGCACAACCGATTCATAATGGTGCCCATCCCTCCACGGCCAAGCTGGTCCCAGTGCCAGCACCCACATGGCATCGAGAGCAAACAGGAGGTGCCATGGGGAGGAGAAGGAGGAGGAGGAAGAGGGGACRTCAAGCCCAGCTGTGCCCTCACGTGGGGTTTTCCCCAGCACTCTTCACCTGTGATTTCCTACTCCTCCGCAAGACACCTGAGAACAGAAGCGAGAAATAAGCCGTGCTCCTCTGGCTGCCATCGAGCACAGAGTGCTGTATTTTCCGTAGCCTGTTTCCCTTTTTTATTTTTTCCTACCAGGTGTCTCACTCGATATATCCTGATCAATGCAAAAAAGGGCAAAATTCACGCCTTGCAGCAATAGAAATGCTCCAATTGGTGTTGAAACTGATGCTCTTTCTGCATAGATTTTTGTTGCTGTGCACGTGAGGAACTACTGGCTGCCAGAGTGTGTGTATGTGAAGTAACACCACCTCCAGAGCCTGCTTCCTACCAGACTTTGAGCTTAAAATGGCTCAAAGTTTCTCCTATCTACATGTGCCTCATGGTCAGCTGAAATGTTCTTATTAGGCAGGTCCCCAACCTTATCCTCGCAGCCAAAAGGAAATGCGGAGCAGGGCATAAGAGGCTGTTGAAACCACACGTCATGTTTGGGTTTGCTGTGTCATAATGATTTTATTCTGGTTGGGATAAGGCTTTCTGCAGCTGTTTTCCTATGGAGCTGATGGCAAAGGGCAAGGACTCGGCTGATACTGAGCAAAAGGGAACAGCAGCAAGAGGGGGGATGTCCCAACAGAGAAAACATCTCTGTTAAAAATACATTATTTGTGTTGTTTTAAGTGTGCAAACTTTCAGAGGCATTGCTTGTGGTTAAGAGGTAAAAGAAGGGATGTGGAATGAGGCTTCAGACCTCAAGCCTTCAGGTATTTTCCCTTCCTTTTGACCTTCTGTATTTTCCCTTTTTTAAATGTGGTATTAACAGCAGCGCCCCAGACACAGCCTTCCCTGCAGCAAAGCGTGGATGTCCCAGGTGCTGCAGCACCTCTCTGCTACCAGAGGAAAGAAACTCTCCTTTCCCTGATTCCCTTGCAGGTGGAACTCCTACCTGGCCAAGCAGGATGGCCTCATCCTCTCATTAATGTGTCAAAATGTACACCATTTTTCCTGAAGATGTGCTGCCTCCTGCACCCAAAACCCTCAGCTCATTGCTCTGGGATAGGAACATCCTGTGGGTGCCACTGAGTGGGTTCAGGTTTCAGCCAGTGCCTACCTCGAGGTTAAAAGAGAACATGAATTTTTAACTGAAAAGTTCAACTTGAAATTTAAAGTTCTTCACTCTTGTAATGCACTATCAAAGCACGACCCATGTAGGGATCACATTTCATGGGAGAAAGTTAAACTTTCAAGGTTAATATTGTCTCTGAACAAAGTATATATCAGATTTTTTGGAGGCCTTTCTGCTGACTTACGTCTTGAACCCGTGAGTTTCGATGGGAACTGGAGACCTTGTGTTTGCAAACCTGTGCAATTTTGGGCACTAGAATAACCATTATATCAACACCAGGAACAAAGAAAGCTCAGGGACTGTGTGAAACTCCTCTCACAACAACCCAAAAAATAAAGAGGCAGCCCATTTGGCACCGAGCTCCCTGAGGAAACTGCATGAACCCGAGGTGAAAGGCCTTTTCTTCTATTCCCAGGCTGCTAAACCATCTAGCTCTCCTCATTCATTACCCCGAGTTAAGCTTTGCAAGCTTACAGTAAACCTGGGAGAGCTCAGGTTTTGTACAGAGGAATTTCACATTAAGGATTCGTTTCCTCCGCCTCCAGCCTGTTCCCCTGAATCTTCAAACAGAACACCTGATATAAACCTAAAATCCTAATCTAGCCTGAAGTGCATTAATAGGAGCTTTGATTTTTCTGTTTAAAAAAGAAGAGAATTAGCTCCGTAATCCTACTAGTTATACTTCTAACAATATTATTTTAAGACAATTAATTCATATTTAAAAATAATGAAATTACTAGCACAAGACACTAAACTTCTTTTAGTATATTAAATTGGGCAGATTGCTTCTCTCCTTCTAATTATGAATGTAGCAGTTACAAAAGAAACTGTCATTTTGATAGAGTAAAAGACAATCTGTCTGCCAAAAGTGTCCAACCATAATTCTAAAAAAAAAGTCATCTGCATCAAGAACATGCTACTTTGTTTGATGTACTGTCTTATTGGAAACCTAATTTGCTTTCAACCTCTGAGACAACACATAACATAAGTTTGTGTGACTAATTTTCTTGGAAATATGAGTAATTAGAATAAGGGACCATTTCCATCGCAGGAACGGGTGGTTTTTCTAAAATCCGAAAGAAACGCTTTAAGTCGCTTTCTTTTCCCTTTCAGAAGCGTATTCCTGAAGGGAAGGGATGGCTTTGCATAGTGGAACTGTAAGCTCACATGTAAATTGTGAACTACTGCAAAGTACGGAGAGGTTTATTACCTGAGGTGAGCACTCCCAGAGCTCCTGGAGTATAAAAGCATTAGCCGTATGTTCTAACCGAGTCATAAAAATCAATAAACAGGAACCCCCCACCTGTGCTAYGGCCCCAGTGTTAAGTTTTATACACGTAGTAATAGTGCATATCAATTTTCACCACCCTTCCTACGCTAGCTATTACAAGGCGTACAACCACCGGAGGGACTGCGAGAGCAGTGCCATTCATCCCACGGAGTTGTCCAGATGCCAGCTCCATTGCATCATTGTCAATTTTATTCTATCTACAACTGGACAAGGCTGCAGCCCCGGCTCCTATCCACCCACTCAGCCCCGCAACAATTGCAAACTCTGTTCGGCTGGTTAAAGAGTTTACAAGCCAGCTGAAAGAAAACAGAACAGTTGCATATTAATGCGCCCAACCCCTGAAAGATCACATAATGGAGCGGGAGAAACGTGTAACTGCAACCAATATGGGATCTTGTCCAGCTGCCGCAGCCTGTGGATCAGTGACCGGGTTTTTAAATAAATTAATGATAAGCATCCATATGCAGCTGCGCCGGGTTTCGGCTGCAACTGGTTGCGTTGCTGGAGGCTCCGTGGTTGCCCAGAGGTATGGGAAGCATGGATCATCAAAGCTACTGGACGCTGAAAATCGAGCAGCCCTACAGATGTGGTAGCTCTGCCAGGTTGCAAAAATAACCACTAAATCACACTTATCTTATAATTAAAAAGAATGCCCCTGATAAGGCAGGGAGGAGTATGAGAATAAACCTTTGCCAYGTATTTTCCGCTATTCATTAATCTATGGAAATAAGGGTGGCAGGTTTATTTAAGTATCAAGGAGGCCAGGAAAGTTGGTTGCTTCTCGTTTTCAAATCAGGACCAAAAAAAAAATAAAAAACAAAAAGGCACCCAAAAAAACTTTAAGGAATATTTCATTCTACAGGCATCCTTTAAAAGTGTCAGGCTTTCTAATTACAGCCCCAAAATGACCACTGCAGCCTTTAGCAAGTAATGAGAAGCATTTGAGGATGAAGGCTTTGATTCTGAAATAAGTATGACCCAAGTGTAGTCTCCCTTTATGAAATAAAGCTGCAGTAGCTTTGGTTTTAATAGGCAAGAAGGAAAGAAAAAAATAGGAAAAAAAACCCCAGCACTTGACGATGACCCTTTCTCCTCTCCCCAACAAAAAGACAAGGAGTTTTATCTGCCTGAGGTTGCCTCTGATAGTGCTTATGGTCCGGAAGTACCACTCATGGGCACTTAAAGCAGCATCACTCAGAAGCATAAAAATAGAATAAAGTTGTACAGCAAATGAGAAATTATGATATAACTCAAGTGTTGTGACACGAAACAAGCAAAACGAACACTCCCAACAATCCCTGGAACCGATAAAAATCTATCTGAAATTAGTAGTGCCATCAAGGTGTTGCTTAGGATGAAGTAGTGCCTTTAAAAGCTCTCTGCAGTGAGAGTCACGACAGCTTTGTGGTGAAGTTAACCATTTTAGGCAATGGGAAGAAAGTAAGACCATTGTAGTTGTGAACAGCTGGCATACAATAGATAATTTAAGGGAAAGTGACCCTCATGTATAATTTTTAACTGAAGAACTGTCAAGCCCCATTAGTTCCAATAGGGCCTGGTAGCAGCGAGGTAGGTTTATAGGGGCATTGTATGAGAAGAGTTTCCAACAGAGCAGCAAAAAAAATAATCATTTTAAGGGAACTTTTGTAGATTCAGAATTAGTTCCTTTTTTTTTTTTTTTTTTTTTAATCTTAGCTGCTGTTTGATACAATGGCATCCCTGCTTTTCTTTCAGAAGAGAACCCAGAAAACAGTAAAAGTATATTTTGGAACCAGTTTAACCATTTTCTGCTGTTTGAAACAACAGCATCTCTGCTTTTCTTTTCAGAAGAGAACCCAGAAAATGGTAAAAACATATTTTGGACCCAGTTTAACCATGTTCTGAGCCACATGTGCTGATAATGCTGAGGAATTCCGAGAGACACCCATTAAACGTGGAAACCGCGCTGTTAAATCTACGTCACCGCCTTGGCCAGTGAATAAAAAGGCAAGTAAAAGAGCAAGGAAAGAAAGCAGGACTCCTTAAATAAGTGCAAATAATGAAGGGTAGAACCTGAGTAGAACATAAAAAGTGAGCAAGTTAGGTAAAATAAAGCTCCGGCACCGTTTCTGCAGACGTATTTTAGAGGCCAGTCCAACATTATAAACAATTGCTATAAAACCTGAAAGGTCCAGGTGTCGCTAAGTCATGTTTACTTTATGGCTTTCACTTTGCTATTTGGCAGAACTTCTAAGACCGTACTGAGTGATGTTGCCCTTAACTTAAAGCGCTATAACTTTCTTGCCCAAACTTAAAAGAGATACTGTAAAATTATTTAGCAACTTCTTGGGCCATAAACCCAGAGTCCTCTCCTGAGTGTCAGTCAGCCCCACATTAAGCGCTGCAGTTTGATGGTGGGTGTGTGGAGGGTCCTGGGGACGTTCGTGAGAATTGGGGTGAAGAGGGGGAAGACTGAACATGTTCCTCTCCTCCTCCAAAGGGCTCACGCTGCTGGCAGCCTCGTGCCTCCTGGGCACTTGAGGGGACAGTGGAAATGGGGAACAAAGCAGTAAATACAGGCAAAGTTTTGGGCTTGTCTCCTTTCCTTGTAGGGTTCTCCTTCCTCAGGGAAAGTGGTGTGGCAGGAGGGGGGTGGGTTTGGGGGAAGTTTATCTCCCTGCAGTGCTGGGGTCCCACCATTCTTTCTGTAGGAGCCGGGGTGGGTGGGTGACACAAAACCAGAATACTCTCACAGCTGAGGTCAAATACTGGGTTTAAAGTAAATGAGATTAGCTAATTCTGGCCTTAGTGAGTTTACTTAAGGCCTATATATTTAAAAAAAAGATATAAAAAATACAGACCGTCATTTTAAGAAGTGATAAAAGAACCATCCTTTTAAACTCAAGTCAAATAATATGACAATAAAGCCAGGAGTTATAGGTGCTGTAGATTGTCCTTTACTAGACACTCTATTACGTGTAGTCATTAGGCCAGCTATAAAAAGAAGGTTTAAATACTAATGTATTTTTTAATTTGTTTTATACCCTAAACAAGCAATCAATGTACATTAATAAACATAATTGTTTTTTTGGCATTTGTCCATTCATTTGGTCTACCTTGTCAGCTCCGGCAGACACATCAGCAAAATTCAGTAACCACAATACACAAGAAGGAAACACCAATGAGGCCATCTCAAATATGCAGAATGTATTGAATTACTTTGCTACTCCACTATTGACAGACTGAAACCCCAAAAGTTGACCATAACTGTCCTCCTGTCCGTCTTAAACAATGACTTTGACAGGTTTTTGTCCACAAATACAGCTTTCGAGTGCTGGTGCAAAGAACCTTTAACGAGGTGGTAAATATGTTTACCTTTGATAAGGTGAGCTGCCTGATAAGATAAGGTGGATGGCCACTTTTCAAAAGCAAACATGTACAGAGCTCCGAGCTTTCACCCAGGAGCTGTGCTGGATTTGATCAGCGTAAGGAAACGTCTACACGCTCCGGAATAGCTTCCTGAAATCAATTTGTTCCTTTTCAGTTTTAATTATAAAATACCACTYGCTAGAGAGAGATTTATTCACTCAAGAGGGTGCAACGTTGGAGAAGGATGTGCAAAAGGTGCTCATTTCTGTAGTCTCAGCAATTAGGGTGCAACTCKCAGTTTAACTAGGACACCGCAGGTATCTACCTCCTGGTGTGTCACCTCCAAGGAATCCCATCCAAGGGAAATCCTGCAAATGGAAAAGATCAGGAAATATCTCGGAGGAGGAGACTCTCATTGGTCTGGTATGATTAGCCTGAGCACTAGTGACCAGAGAAATACATACCAAGAAAAAGCTCCACTGGGGGCAAAATCTGTGTTGCGACCCTGTAATGCCTCCTGACATCTCTACCAGGTCCTCTCCGTAGGTGACCCCACCACAACAATCCCGGCTGGCCCGTCGGACGTGGGCGAGGAGACGGGAGGTAATGTGGGCAGCGTCTGCGCCACAGAAATCTCTTAAAATGTCATTTGTTGGGGGAAAGGAAAACAAAATTGTTGCAAGAACAACAGAAGCTGTGAAGTCCAAAATGGGAGCTCCACTAGAGGCTTTAACGCACTAGAAAATTTATGAAAACATGAATAAAAGGTAACTTATTCAGTGTCAGCCTTACATATTTATAGTTTAAAAATTAGTCAAAGTTTATGTCCCGAGGTTGCACCTACAGGAAGCCAGATGTGTGCCTTCTGCATGTGACCTAAGACAGGCCTGAAGCAACAACTAGATAATTTCTCGCTCATACTCCACACCGTCGATCGCGGCGGCTTTCTGAGGTGAGAGAATCTGACAGCACTAACTCTCCAGGGCAGAACTTTCCAGTCAAGTGGATCAACGGACTGAAAATCTCTTATGAATAGTCATTAGGCCTTCATTACAAACCCCTCACAACCCAGTTCTCTTTTCGCAACCAAATGCCTTTTGTCATCTTCACAAGGTGCATCATTTAATTACCAATTGATTTCTTTATATATGACAACATGTCAGATAGCAAAATACAGTGTATCTCCCTTAGGGGGAGAAGTCTGTTAACTATCAGCGTGCCAGATTACTGAATTTAGCTGGAAGACAGCTATTCCCTCCACTGCGCCTTTATTTTAACTCGCTTCCCAGTTTTCCAGGGGAGCAACGCGGGGAAGAGGCAAAGGCGAGGAGCAGCGCAAGGAGGGATTATTTCCCCCCCATTCTGTCAAAAAATTAAAGCTGACTTCCAGCGTTTCTCACTCTGTTTTTAGGCAGGGGCACCCCATGCACGCACACATGTACGTTGGCATTGGCGGCTGTGTGCACACACAGAGCCGGGCTCAAACACGTCAAACAATTGTTCTCATTATCCCAGGAATTTACCCAGCTTCTGACTCTGCTAGCACGCTGAATCTTCCCCTTCACAACTGCAGCCTGATAATCAAGCCAGTACTGTATTAATAAGCTGAATAATAAGGGAATTTCAGAAATGTACAGGACTATTATACCGTAACAATAAAACCTCAAACTGAGTAAACCAGAGCAGCGCTGAAGGTAGGCGTCGGGAAAGAATGAAACCAGTGTTGCAGTAATGCACTCCATTGTATGGCAGTGTAAATGCCTGCTTCTTTCATACACAGAAGCTACATTACACGAGTCCGAAATGTTCTCAGAGCATCACTGTGCCTGGTTGTGATAGAACCTGGCACCAGCGAGCACTGAAAGCTGACATTATACTGTAGGATGTGCTGCAGGTGTGCAGGCCTGCGAACGTGCTCTAATTACATATTTTCCTGCAGAGCAACAATTAAGGTCGCCAAAATAATTGCCAGTTTCTTAATCCTTCTCTAACAAGACTGACATAAGGAATGGTTTCTTTTTCTCTGGTTATTTTGAAAGTGTTCTCAAGATTTTGGGTTTTTTTCTAGCATGCCGCATAAAACTAATTCTTACGTTCAAATGTGTGATTATAGCCATTGTTGCTGCTGGGATGGGTTTTTTTAAGCCCAAACCCTTTCTGAATTCTAGAGTACAACTAAAATAATGAAGAAATGCTGATTGTATAACCTGGCGTGCTGTTTCAACATTTTTCCCTGCAAGAAAGTACCTATTTTGCCTTTCCGCATGCATTTGTTCTGTGTTTTGGGGCTCTTTTTCAAGACTACAAGCTCCAGGTCAGTGCTCAGAGCCCTCCACAGTGGCATTAGGACTGCACTATTCCAGCCAGGCAGCCAGAGAACTACAGAGTCCTGTCTGTGTCCAGGGTTCAATAAAGAATCACCTTTATTTTCATTACAACTGGCCTTATCTGCTGTGGGAGACATTACAGAGGCTTCTTTCTCAGCGGCGTCAAGCACTTGACTTCAAACAATTGAAACAATTGTGGTACATGAGACAGAAAGGAGATGTCTGGTGCATCCATTTGCAAAGCTGAGGCATTTAACAGCAACCATTATATATTGTAGTTATATATAGCCCTCTTGTAGACCTTGGGAATAGTGGCCAATGTGAGTCAAACTCGGAGCTGGAATCAACAGCCGCAAGTCAACTGATTTTCATCGGGAAGCACCAAATGATACGAGCCAGGAGCCCTGCAGCCCTTCCCTCTGACTCTTACAGAAATGAAAACTGTTGGATAAAGCTGTGGTCTCAGCCTCCACACAGAGACCTTCTCTTCTTCTAATACCTTAGAGCTTTAGGCTGGGCTCAAGCCTTGGCTCACGTCTTGACTGAAGATGTATCTTGGGACACCTAACCTTTGAGGTGACTTCTGCAGAACCTGGGTCACACCCATTCAGCATTTCTTAATTAAGGCTCTGGAAGGTATCTTACATAGAAACACAAGGACATTTGTATTCAGTCACGTTAAGACAAACCTCCACTTCTCGGTTAAGCCAAAGGTTAATAGTCTGCTCTTGATTATGTTTTTAAATAGTAGAACTTCTTTCCAGCATTCCGACAGAGCCTGCTGTCCCTGCTCTACCTATGAGCAGATCCTACTGGTGTCAGAATGAGTATTGTTTATGTCAGGATTAAATTTATCTGAGCAACCCCAAAGATCAAACAAAAAATGCCACACAGCCCCAGTCAAAGGATGTCCAGAGGTATGCCGGAGAGATTGGCTTGACATGCAAAATCACATTCAAACATCTAAGAATATTAGCATTAATGAACCAGGCAAGACACCCTTTGATAATTGTTGGCAACCTGAAAACTTTGCTCTGAGGATATTAAAAGTAAACTGTTATCGTCTGATTGCCAGTTTTAATCCCACTGATAGAAGCTGCCACAACCTGTCAGCATTAAATATATAACAGGGGGGTATGAATGTAAATTCCTGCTGGGGAGCGTAGGTAGATGTCCACCTTTGCAAAGGGCATTACATGTACACAGACTGCAGAAGTGATACTAATATCACAGACTCCTACTAAGTTACTAGTTTTACTGCTAACTCCACTACTCACTTTCTAAATTTGTCCCTCTTTCCTACACTTCTCTTGAAGTCTTCCTTCAACAGAGATGAGCTAATCAGTTGCTTAGACACCCATCCTCATAAAGCTGTTCACATCTTTTTATGCTTCACCTGCAAAAGCCACAACAGTGGTACCATGATACAGGAAAATGTGTTTTCCCTCATATTACTTTGCAATGGTCATCGATTTACTCTGCAAGTGAGTAAACAAAGGAAATTTAAACTTTAATGGATATTAAACTATTTGCAAATGAATCGTTTGCTCTTCTCAAAAGGGACAAATGTATTTTGTTCACTTGAAACCTGCTTAGAAAGGCTGCATGGGAACTGTAAAACTCAAAGCTCAGGGTGGTCTACAACCAGCTTAAAATTTTCAAACCTGGTCATTTCATTAATACTGTGTATAGAAACATATGGTTCTCCAAGGAGTCAATGCCACATAACTTAACTTGTAGGCACTGAATCTTCAGTCTCCAGCATATTTGCCATGCTGGGAGGTGGTGCTGTAGGCGCCTGACTGGGGTTCCAGGTTGGAAAATAGTGATCTTAATGGGTCCATGGCCTGCGGGGACTGCAGGCACTGGGAAAAGTCACAGCAGAAGGCAGATCAGAGCCAAAGCATGACTGTAAGAGAGGGCCAAGTCTCACTGGTTTTATTCACGTGAGAATTGCAGTGATTTCAGCAAGGAAGACATGGCCCTGTTTACACGAAATTGCTTTGAAGGGAAATATTTTAGGTTTTGATCAAAACCTCATTTACATTCTTACAAAGAAACTGCGAAGAGTTATAAATGAGCTGTAGAGTATATTATAAAACACATTTTAAAAGTAACACATGGTCAGAGATGGATAACATTAAAATAAAAGTAGGTGCAATATCCAAGATGAACATTTCTGCTGAGCAGAGATCACGCGAGAAAGCATTCCACAGGCATAACTTTGCAGATAATCAAAGCCAAGTATTAATACATTTTTATCAGTCCACCTTCTAAACAATATTTCAGTAGATTTCCTTTCACACAGTGATATTTGTAATAAATGTTCTGCCTTTGTTTTAAAGTCAGTCCGTAGAAAGATGACATCAGCTTAGCAAACAATAAAGTGCCTGTAATATTGTCTCCAGAGGGCTGTTACATTTACTTTGTAGCAGTAAAATTCAATTTTCAAAAAACACTACATGAATGATGTTAGGTTATTAACCCTATCACCACCGTAAAACATCATCATTGTGTGCAGAATGTAGGTCACTATCTAGGAGCTAGAAGTTGCTTTTTGTTAAATAATCCATTTAAGCTGCTTTTCTTTCCTATAGCTTGGGTTGTGTCCCTTCCCTTTGAAAAAAACAAACCAAAAAACAGTCTCATTTTTAATCTCAGGGCTCTGAGCAAGCGTCCTTATTACACATCTCRTTTTAAGGTGTTCTTCCTTTGTTACTTTCAGATTTGGCCGCACACTTTTGAAGAGCGACTCTCTGTGAATTCTTGTTATTCAGAGCTGCTCTCAAAGAGAGAGAGAGGGAAAAAAAAAGTGTATCAGATCAGCCT
This sequence comes from Amblyornis subalaris, assembly GCA_018881555.1. Taxonomy (NCBI): domain Eukaryota; kingdom Metazoa; phylum Chordata; class Aves; order Passeriformes; family Ptilonorhynchidae; genus Amblyornis; species Amblyornis subalaris. The sequence continues at coordinate 2,063,599 of JACAXG010000106.1, forward strand.
ACGCCTGTGGTGACTCTCACAAGTTTCAGTTCAAGGAAAGAGAAGAAAAATCAGCAGCTACAAATTCTGACTCATTTTGAAATTTCAGCGCGAGTGAGTAGCGACCGTCCTGATTTGGGGACCGACTGCTCAGCCCCTGCTCATGCTCAGAGCTCCTGGCTGAACCTGGTTTTCCCAAGCAAGCTCCAGGGGAAAGAAAGATCAGCGAGCAAACTGTCCGCAAGCCAACCCGTCACATGGCTCCCTATAAAGAGGATTTGCATACCTGACACAGCTATGGAAATATTCCCCGTCCGGGAAGGGGCGAGAGAGAGGTACTAATAGCGCCCCACTATCAGGATGCAAGGGGTTAACTAGTTAAACTTCTACAACCCCCCACAGTAACTTTCCAAAAGCTGACAATAAGTAAAAGAAGTGCTGGTTATCCATTTTTTAAAGGGATGGGATTGGTTTTAGAAGAAAGGGAAAGAGGATCAAACACCTCAGAGCAACAAAAGGTTGTGTCAGAGGGCCCTCAATCACAAACCTCCTTCAACAAGAGATATTCCAACCTTCCAGAGCAGTTACCCGGGCAGCACGGCTAAAAAGTTCCCTGACATGAAAAGAACAAAAACAGAAGGGACAGAGGTAGTTATTGTTATGCACACTCCTCTTTTTTTTTTTTTTCTGGGGCTTTTTTTCTCCCCCACAAAACTTTTTGCATAAGCTGTTCGGGGGAGAAGTAATAGTGCTGCTTATTGAAAAGAAATCCCCCCTCTTTGCATCTCCTACCTCCTAGGTTGGGAGGTAGGGCCCAGCAGATTCTCAGCCAGGAACACCTGATGAATGGGGAAGGTCAGCTCCATGAATGCCTCAAAAGAGGCATCCAAAATTAATAAACGTAATTATAAGAGTGTAAATGTCTCCTGGTTTTCATTGCCCCCTGAACACATATTTGAATTTTTTTTTTTTCTTCTTCCAGACAAGCGAAGTTGTGTGCACAGAAAGAATGTAAATTATTTGCGTTTGCAGTGTCAGGTCTTGGAGGTATCTTAACAGCATGTAAGAATTTTCCACTTAAATGTAAATTATTAACAAGTCAGAGTTTTCATTTGTTTTATCTCCTGATGTGCAATCTAAATAAATAAATGGCACACTTTACAGTGTTCACCACCCACTTCTCTGCTCTTTCAGAAACATATTTTATATACGCTACCTCTGCTTGAATAGGATGGTGGATCGTTCTCTCTTTCATCATTTATCTTTGTCTCAGTGCTTCTGAGGGGTTGAGGTTGTTGTTTTTTTGCTAAAACAAATTTACCTCTAGTACTTCATCAAGTTTTCCTGTGTAATATCGCTAAGTAAACAACACAGTGGTTTATTCATAAAATATTCATATTTCAAAATGTTCCTTCCCAACCACCCCTCCTGGGTTTACCTATGTTTACAAATATGTAAGCCTTGTTAATATGCCTTGTCTGGGGAATGGTGAGTAGTGACCCTCCTTGAGGCACAGCTCTCGCTGAAGAAGTGTATTATTTCAGCTGGGAGAACAGCAAAGCTCCGGGATGAGACTGATTGATTAAGACCAGATGGATGGCCACACATAGGTGTGACAAAAATAGAAACACATTGCAAACATTCCTGGCATTGTCCTCCTGTGGTCCGGGAGGTGGATGGACCCGGTGGTACCTTATCTACCTCCTGATGGGCTCCAGAATTGAAGAATGTTAATGAAAGCTGGCTCTGCTTTGCCTGCCTTACAGTGACACTTATTACAATGAATCAAGCTTAAAATTGCGTCTTGTAAATAAACTCTGGGTTCCCCCCCGGCCCGCCCTGATCGAAAAATGACAGCTGGCATGCCACTGGAAAGCATTCGCACGCGTTTCCCTGAAATTAATTCGAAGTAAAGAGCTCAGAAAGAAAGAAAGAGAAGGAAGGAGAAAGAAAACAAACAGAGCGTACCCACATCCTCTCCTTAAAATTAAACTTTCAGAAACCACATAAAGGAGTAAGTGCAAAATGAATGACCTCTGGTTTGGAGAAGAATGTTTCATTGAAACCCTCTCCGTTTTTATGTTTATTGGCCATAAACTGACCAACCCTCTCCGCAAGGCTGTGGTTGTTCTGCACAGAAATGCCAAACCAAGGGCCTGGATCCCACTCACCTTACTGAAGTGAGGGGTCCCAAGAAAAAGCGGAGCCAACGAGCAGGATTTGGCCCGGTGTGGCTGTGCACTCCTCAGAGATGCTGTCCCTGCCTGGCCATACCCACCCTTTACCTTTCATCACAGCACACGATGTATTTCTCACCCTAAGAAAAATGCCATTAACTAAACCTTCCCATTCATGTGGAGAAAGCCAGGAGCTGTGGGAGGGAGGTGGGAAGCAGTGCAAGACCAGGCTCCCAGGGCCACCTCACTTCTGTTCCTCCTCCTATGGCACACCACAAATGTGGGGTGTGGCAAGCTCCAGGCATTAGCCCCCAACACCAAGACATGCTTCAAAATCATGGGAGGATCCCAAGCCTCCGCCTGGCATGACCATTTTCCCATGGCACAGCACGGAGCCTCATGACAGCCACAGAGGAAGATGGGAGAAACCAGACCCTCAGGTTTTCTCTCTCTCTCTCCCTAAAACTCCTGCTCAGCCCCAGCGTGAGCTTTTCGCTCCCCTCGCATGGGCCTGAACCGATTACCTACTTGTTATAAATCTTCTCAGGTTTCACAGGCACACATTTGCCGGTGGGTTCCCAACCCGCATTTCGGGACGTCGGGCTCACAGASACACATTCTCACACATGCAAAAGCCCTATGATGGATCAGGGGCTCCTCCATTCACCCCTCCACTTTAAGCAAAACCGTTCCTAATATACCTTTTCATACGTGAAGCATAATGAATGTACCTTTTCTTATGCATGTACAATACTGTACTTTCACCCACTGGCAAAGAAGTTCGCTAAATTACTAAGAGCGTTTAAAGAGGTGGCATTCATTGTAATATACAAAGGAATTTAAAGCACATTTACAAATGAATCGGCAGGCACGCCAACAGGAAAAACAAGTTTAAATGTAAAATTCAAAAAAAAAAAAAAAAAAGAATAAAAAAAATTGAGGATTGCTTGAAATTATTATTATGATATGAAAATGTTTGTCCATTCTACAGGCTGAAAACTACTTAATTTCTCTTCATCTGCAATTCAGGTGACGGTGGTTTTAAAGAAATATTCTTTTCCTTGGTTTCCTTCTCCCCTCCCCAGCTGAGTAATAAAACATAGACTGATTTAAATAAGAATCATTATGCTCAGAAGGCCTCCTCTGGCTGGAAGACTTTTGTTCCACATGTCCCATAATCTCACTCCCACATGGCTGCCATAAGGTTGATGCTGAAATCAAACTCTACTRTAGAATTTGCTTTTAGACACAGCAAAAATATGTATATCAGTTTGGGGAAAGGAGTCCTATAATTTAGGTAATGGGAGAAATGTATTTGGGATAGGAACCTCTTGACTTTTCTACTCCTTTCCCTGTGTTTTTCCCTCATCCAGGTTGCTATTAGCATATGAAAAATGCTTTTAATTTCATCCATTTCTGGCCATATCTGTCACACACACAAGCGAGATAGCAGTTAGGTTTCAACTTATCTCTGCTTTACCACCTCAGCAGCAGGTTTAAAATAGATCACRCTCTTCTAGTTATTTGCAGCCAAGGTGTGTGTAACTCCCTTCCTGAGCAAACTTGATAAAGGAGGAGCAAGCCAGACCATGGGATGTGGTTTGCTCCCGACTCAACCCCAAATGTCTCACAGCATTAGTTTCATCTGACGAGTCAGGGCAGTTCTCACCCATAACTCGGGTCACAACCTAGCAAGGCTGGAAGTTATGGCCCTATTTTTAAGCACTTTCTATTTGTTGTTTATCTGTTTCCTTAAAACTCCCACTTCCACCCCTGCCCTATGGACGGAGCGCACGCGGCACCGCGGCTCCCACGCGCCCTTTTCCGAGACAAGGCCACTTTGTTTTACACCCTGCAACATCATCCAGCCAAACCCTATCCCCAAATTCTTCACAAGCACACGTGACACGAGGCAATCCATGGCAGAGCCCAGAGAAAGCTCTCAGCAATATGCAATCCATTTTCACACATGCTATGGATCTCATGGCGTCAGTCATACGGTCACTGCACACACAAAATATTTAAAGCCCATTTCTGCTACTTTTTAAGTAAATTAAAAACTCCCATTGCCTCCCAGGCAATTAGGCTGAGGCCCTAGGACTGGCTTAAAGTGGTGAGGCGCTGAACTTTTGCGTTTAGTGGTATTTGGCCTGGGAATATTTGTGGCTTGGTAAGATTTTGCACACACTCTCCGACTTGGCTTTTTGGGACACATTGGGAAAATGGCTATTTTTGCCTGAATGTGAAAAAAAAAAAAAATAAAGCATGAAATTATGCTCTGTTTTAATGAAAGGGTGGTTTTGCTTGACAAAACATATGTCTTTTATTAACAGTATTAATAGAAATAGGCCTGCTTTCAAACTTGCAATGAAACGTGACAAAACCCAGGGCTGGGTTCTCAGCTGAGCTTCAGGCGCCTTTGCAACCCACTGCAGCCCTGCACTAACAAAACCCATCTCCTGTGAAAAAAAACCATCTCCCTGTGCATCCCACTAAATACCTGTAAAGCCAGGAGCTACACCAGGAGCTCATTTTGCAGGATGCTTTCTCCAGCTGGGAAATTCAGGAGATACTCCTTGCATCACACAGCTGCCAGAATGGGGATGTATGATCTGCTTGTATATGATTTTATTATTTTTCTTCCTTGGATCAGCCCAAAGGAGCCATGGGAATGGCTTTTGCCAGTGGTGCCCACTCATCTCCAGTGGTTAATAATAGCCAGGCACCACCAACCTTCTGGCCAGCAACACTAGGACCCATGGGTGTGAAAGGCTCCAGGAGAAAGCTCTGGAAGAGTCCAGGTCAGTTCAAAGAAGAACAGCCTGCCTTGCTAGAAGTTATAACTTGAGGCCTAAAGGGCACCTTGCACTAATCAGGCAGATTAAGCTGATGAGCAAAGCACCTGAAACAACTTTTCCTCCCCACCTCGCCTGAAGAGGAAGAGAGCTCTCCTACGTAAATAAACCAGCACAGTCCTTTCTCATTTTGACCATTTCTCACCATTTTACTCAATTGCCAGGCAGACAGAAGCCTTAACCCTGACAACGCTGAAGTGAAAACTCCCAGTTTGATTTTTTATTTTTTTGTTACTTGCCTGACTTCTTTATTGAAGGCTCTCTGGCTGTAAGAGAGTGGGTGTCAGAGGTGCAGTATTTCACAGGTCTGTGGGGCACTGCCTCATTTTGCTCTACATCAAGATATTAAAAGTTCCTCTTATTACAGAAAGCATGAAGAAAGATGACCAACTCAAACTAAACCAATAGTCTCTGGGTATATTTATTTTATGATCATGGCAATGAAGTAGCCGCTTATATATTTTCTATTGTCTTCAGTAAAGACACACTTTAATCACAAACTGACGTATGAAACCTGCCTATTGGCCTATTGATATTTCTTTTGCACTGAGCAAGAAGCCAATAACCTATTTTAAATATAACTTTTAAAAATGACATTACCTAAGAAAAAGCTAGCAGTATTCCTGATAAAATATATTGTGGTGGGGCTGAAAAGTGCATGCAAAGCAAGCTGCATTATTAGAATGTTTAAATATTAATTATACCGCTGTGTAGTAAAGATGATCAACTGTGAGTGTCAACTAATTTTCTAAAAGCTGCAATGTTGGATGTCGTCTAAACTTCTATTGTTAAGCTAAAACTAAAAGCCCAGCAAGTTTAGTCTACTGGAGTGTGTTTATTTTTATTGGTTTCTGCATAATTTTTTTTAACGTAAACCAACTTTAACCCCTTTACTGTAATCTCTGCCAGTGGAACTCCAATAGCACATCATAAAATTCCTATAATTCTTCAAAGCAATCTAGCTGGAAAAGAAAAAAACTATGGGCACTTTGCAACAAACGCCAACTATGAGATTCAGCCAATTAAATTTAACTCTTGCAAGCTCATTTTGCTGACAGTACATGTATAGATGTGGGTTTAGCTTGCCCTCCCACAGCCAGTTTTGCTGGGAGCAGCTCCCAGCCAGGCTGCTCGGGGCTGGGCCGGCTCTATTGTGTGAAAAATCCCGCTCAGGTGGTACCTAGAGCTGGTAGGGGAGGGAGGCTGAGCGGACAGATGGGGAGGCAGATGTACAATGCTACATAAAAGTAGAAAGACTTATATTATCTTCTGCAAATGCCTTAAGTGACTGAGCACAGGCAGCAGGCGGAGAGGTGCCGGGGCGGGCAATGAAGAGTTAACCCAAAAATGACTGTCATTTCTCTCTCTCCTAGCAGCTACTGCTCCCTCAGACTTTTAAGAGGAGCCACAAGACTCGGGCGAGAGAACCACTTTGAGATTCTCCTGCGAAGACAAAGAAATAGTGTGCGCCGAGGCTGGTAGGCTTCCTTCCGTCACTCATGGATGCTCTGCCAGGATTTCCCACCTGAGACAGATTGCGACGCATGTTCGAATCACTCATGCAGGAGAAGCAATACACAAGTTCAGTGTAAAGCCACTTTAAAAGCTCATCGGGTGCATACTTTACTTGTACAAAATACCTTATTCATGATGGAGCAGTGAGGGCCTAGGTAATTACTTGAATCAAGGTGGCCTCAGAAGTGTTTAAATCTACAAGGACACTTAGAGCATGAATAATGCAAAATAATTTGCATCTAAATTTTTTAAGTGTTCTTTATTCAAAAACTAAAATGCAGTTCCGATTAAAGTTTGATGAGTGAAAGCTGAGCACTTCATACCCACTGTGAAACGTCTCCTATTTGTGGAAATTATTTCAGACAGTGGTAAAGGGACAAAAGAGATCAAAAAAAAAAAGTTGGTGATTAATCTGCATTTCTTTTAAGCCATCCTTATTTCATGATGTTTGGTGAGTAGGAAGTTAATTTCCCAACTTGCTGGTCTGATACCATCTACATTTCACCCCTTTAAAGCAGCCCCATCGAAAGCACAGCTCTAATTATTAACCAAACAAAATAACTATTCTTTTGCCTTCGATGATAGCRCGGAGCCGCTCGCGGCTCTGAAATTTGTCCAGTATCTCTTAGTGCAATTAATCTCGCCTCTGTCCCCGTCAACCTCTTTGGAAAAGCCTTACGAGCAAAAATACCCTGGCTGCCTCTCACTCTGTGCTTATAGGGCACGGGCTTGCATTTCTTCACTCGGGGCRTGTTGCATCCCTTTCTTTTGAATTTGCCACTGACAGCATAAACTGCCGCGTATATCATCGGTTCAGCACTTTATTATATCGTCTCCAGTCCTATTTTAGAACGTGTTGAGCAACCCCCATAAAAATTGTTAAAGAGGAAGGAGTGAACAAGACAAACGTTGCGTAATGCGCTCGCTGAAAATTCTGCTTTTCTCTGCCTGGGCTGGAGGCAGAGGAGAAAAAGGGAGAGGGGAAGCATGTCAGAAACAGCCGTTTTCGCRTGCAGACGTCAATGATTCTGCCGTTAAATGTGCTTAATTCACGATTATGTTTCCAACGCTCGAACCTGCCTGTCTCACTGGCGGGAAGGCACCGAGAGAAGAGACATTCAAAGTTGGAGAGTTCGCAGATCCCCRGAGATTTCCACGGGAGAATCCCACGGATCTGCTCCCCTGTTTGTTCCTGCCCTCCAAACCCAACGTCTTGCTGCGGTACGAGGGCCAGACCTTCCAAAAAGCAGCCGCAGGAGCCAGAGGGATGTTTTTTTCCAGCTGCTAAAACCTCAGGTCGGGAAATCCGCTGGGATCCAACAGGTTAGGCAGGCAGCGAAGTTTTAAGCGCCGGCTCACTGTGAGCAGCTAAACTTTAAAGGCCCCTTTGCAAAGGAAAATCATTTTCCTTCTGCAGCCCTTGTAAAGAATAAAGACTTCCAATTTATTACCRGCTCGAAAGCTGGCTGCCACTTTATTGGACTTTCAGATGAGTGTGCTCGCCACGCTTTCTTAGGGAGAGGATCTGCTACGTTTTTCTTGGATTCGGAACAATGCGAACATTTTTTTAACTCATTGAACAAAGATTTCCCCAGCAACAGACCCCCTGCTCAGCAGGTCACCTATCTTTGCGACAGTTTTTCTTTTCCCACGCTAACCCTAGGGCTCATTTGCATAAGGTCTCTGTTGTGACAATTAGTTTCAGGTGAGCTGATTTCTATGAGGTTTGCCCAAGACGATACACAAGCTCTGGGCCTCCCTGATCCTGGCCCTAATTGCGACTGACTGGCACCAGACACAATCACCCTCTTGATTCAGCAAATTGTCCTGCAAGTAGCTTGTTGTGACCCTGCAATGCACAAATCATATCATGTCAGCCCGGCATAGTAAACAGTGAATAAAGCAAATTCAAAAAAAAAAAAAAAAAAAAAAAAAGGTTTCATAATAGCTCCTCCATCTTCTAGCCCCAGTGGACAAGATGAATACAAATTAAAGCTATATCATATCTGTGTGCTGGTGGAAGAGGTGTCCCTGCCCTGACTAACAACTTTGGTTTACTGGGGAGTTTTTGGGGGTTATTTCTAATTTGCTTTAGAGGAAAAAAAAAATCAGATGTTGCTTTGTTCCGTTACCTGGGGAGAAATTCCGAGGCAGCATAGCGGGGTCACTGTAAATATTTCCTAGCTTGTTGTTGTGGAAATAAGCAGTATGGTCTTTCATCATCTCAGATGGTACATGGTACATCAATATGCACATTAGCTGGGCCCCCAGAGCCCACACTCAAGGTAAGTACAGAGGCACAMCACCATCTGACTTTCGTGAAGTTGGGACAGAACTTTTCCCAAAGAGCCAAGGGAGGAGCAGGGGGTGCAGAGAGACCTCATCCCACTTCTCCACCCCTGACAGTCCCTCATCCCACTGCAGCACCGCTTTGGGCTCAGTCCTGCCCGTTTTAGACCAGTGACAAGCCTGTGGAAGTCAGCTTGGAGTTGGATCTGGTATTGACTTGTCAGGCAGGGGGAACACGCAGCCTCTGAGATGGGCAGGACAAAGCCATAACACAAAGCACAAAATAATAAATCCAAGGGGACAAATGTAAAGTTAAGGAGGCTGGAGGAACACCTTTAACTGCCACCCTAATGATAACGCTTGGCCAGGATGAAAAACTGTCCTTATCTGTGAATAACTCCCTTTTCCTCAGTTTGACTCACAGTCTTCATGTTATTTTTCGGTATGATGCTCGATTCTTTCCTACCAGAGCAGCTCCGTCTGTGACCTCCGCCCCGTGAGTGTGAGTCAGGAGAGATTCTCTCCCCACCTTACATATTGCTTTTTTTTTTTTTTAAAGTGAAGTCTAATTTGCAAAATATTATTCACCATAGAGACAAAGGCTGCTCCCCTGCTGTAACTGAGATATGAAGGGTAAACTCAAATCCAGACAGGTATATTGAGTCCCTGACTTCAGAGAGAGACCATGAGGGCAGGATTAGACCCCTTGGATGTATTACATGATGATCATTATGTGAATTAGATTAGGCTATTAGTTTTGGACTATTTTTAATCTCCTGGGGAAATCTGTATTTACATTTGGGTTGGGTTTTTTTTTCCCCTGATGCAAATCGCTTCCCCAAATAAATAGTTATGTTAAAAATCCTGGTAAAAAAACTGTTTCAAAATCCTTCACTGACCATGGCTAGCAGCCAGTGTGAGAGGTCAGCCTGCCAGCCCCAACAGTTTGCAGCTGCAGTCGAGGTAAATATATAGGCAAAAGTGCATCTGACACAGTGCATTTCTGTTAATCTGCACTCTTATCAACTGATATAGGCAAAAAGTATTAATTGTTTATGGACATATGGAGATAAAGGTAAGAATGAATGAAAAATCATTTCTCAGCTGTGAAAACTAAGTTTTGCCCTGGGACAAAAACTTCAGGTTGGGAGACATAATTCTTCTTTACTGGTACAATTACATTGATTTAAAAGTCATTAAATCTTCTGATATTCATGTGATCTCAGGATTTGTTTGTGATCTGGGGTTCTGTTTGAGTTAATGTGAGTGAAGTGGGGGATAACCCCAACTGCAGGCAGGGCAGGCAGGACAGCCACAATCCCATCCTGCGTCCCCCAGCCTCACACTCTGTACATTTGCAGGACATTTAGGTTGCATTTGGACACAGAAACAGGACAGGCAGCACTCTTGGAGCAGGACACAAGGTCAGCCTTGGGTCACTTCTTCCAAAGGCGTGCACTATCCTGGTGGGCAGCCACCTGCGTCCCTCCCAATCCCTCCTGTCCAGCAAGGCACATATGGGGAAGGACACTCAAAGTCCTGTCTGCCATGGGATCTCCGTGGACAACTGCAAAGCTCCAAACACTGTTGTCACCATATAAACCCTGCCAGGCTTTGGCTGAGTTGGATAAACCCATTGTGTCCAGCCCGAACCACTGCTGCCATGTCCAGCCACAGTGGTGGCACCTTCCAGGTGGTCGCCCACCACTTGCCATTGGGCCAGGACTTGGCTGTGGATGCATAACAAGAGACCTCACGAGCCTCACTTTCCCCATTTTTAGTGTGTCCCATTTCTATTTCATCCTGTGTCCCTGCTAATGCTTTTATCCCTCTCTTGTGACACAAACCATGCTTTTACACCGAAGGCAACACAGCGAGCTGATTTTGCACTTTAACCTTCAGCAACTCTGATTCTAATGCAAGGCAAAACTTTTAGATTTTTAAGTAAATAAACAGTTGATTCTGACAAAAAATGACTATTCCCTGAGGGGACATTTTTGTGAAACTGCGCCAGGTACAAAAAAAAAATGTATATTTTTTGGCTTGGTCATGAAACTGTCAAAACACAACTCTAACATGTTTTGCTGCATATGTAATTTTTTTCCCACAGCTCTTTCCGAGCAATGCTTGATTCTGAATTCTTTCTGCACCCAGCATTTGCAAGGAAATTGATGGATGCACAAGAAATTCAGGCTAAGTTTCTAAGTGAGTGAAACAGAACAGCCAGGAGAAAGAAGGAGGAGAAAAGCAAGACAAAGCCAGAGAAACTTTGTTAAACTTTCCAATAAATTATGCTTTGGGGGTAAAATTCACCTCAAGATAGAGTTTTGGTGAGATTTCTGCAGGCAGAAGGTTGTTTGCTTGCCCTGGGCACATGGGCTAAGTTTCACCCTCTGTGCTCATTTAATTTTATTTTTAACTGCTCTCTCTCTCATATATATATATGTGTATATGTAAATATCAAAGTATCTTGATCATAGTTGTGATTACAAACTTCACTTTTACTAAAAACAGCTATGGCACTGATCTTTAAAATAATAATATATTTTCCCAAGTGCCTTCACTGTTTCATCCCAGCAACTGAAACAGAGACAATCCTTTGTATGTTGAAATGTGTAATTATCATGTAGCCAAAAGGGAGGGTGTAATTTTCACATCTGATTACAAGGGAAGACTGTAAGTGAAGCTGCCTCGGTAAACTTACACTTGTTTACAGAGAGCAATACCTTTGATATTAAAAACTCCAAACATGTGAAATGCTGGAAAAAATCAAGATTGTCACGCACCACAGCTAAACAACAACAACAACAACAACAACAAACCCTAAGCAATTTTTTTGGCATAGCTACAAATGAAAAGTCAATTCTTCTGCACTTGGGCTGTTCTCCTCACTTGAGATGTTTGTTAAGAGACTTACAAATTGTTTTTGCACAGTGTGCTCTACTTGTCCTGTGGAAGGTTAGGAAGCTAAAGATCCAGCTTCAATTTAAAAAAAAAAAAGCRGGGGGGGGGAACTTCAAATGTTTCTGCTGTTTATAGCTCTATTTGGGCAGTTTAAACAAGAGAAATGCTTTTCATATTTGACTTCATCTTCACAGAATTTACTTCTAAATGTGACTGCGTTTGCTTTCAAGTTGCCTTTTTTTTTTTTTTACGTGAACTCCCCTTGTTTATTTCTCTTTATCTTTCTTTCTTTCTTAGCTGATTTACCTTCCATGAAATGAGCTTTCTGCTCATGTGAAATTATTTTTTGGCCACATAGGAAAAGATGGTATCAAGGAAAGGAAGAACTGTTAGAGCAAATATCACTTAGAAAGAAGATTAAAGATAAGCAGAAAGATCACACTACAGGTAGAGGGAAAAACTACTGAAAAACCAAGAAAGATATCAGAAACTGTTTAAAATGATATGAAAGTGTAACTGTTAAAGAGTTGTTGTTGTAGGTTTAGAAATCATTAAAAATTGTCTGTGCRTTGGATGTCAAAGTATGATAATCTCAGGCTTTCACTAACCAAGAAAAAGGAAAGGAATGAGAAAGAAAAAGAAATTATTTCTAGTATGTGGAAAAGTCTCAGCTTTTTGTTGGAGTATGGAAAAAAGATCATGTAATTAACGTGCAACATCTATCAACAAGACTATGATAAGACCCTATTTTCKAAAGTATGCCTTTTTTTCTGCCCTAAAATTAAGTTCCTGATCCCATATCCTTGCTCTGAACATCATATTCATGGGAAAAAATACCTACCACAACAACTAAAGCAAATGAAAAATCAAATGTAACCCAGTAATAACAGTAATTCGACTTGAAGATGCATGTAGTTACTTTAAAAGTGGTTTTGTCKTGTGCAGAAAGACATGAATGCAAGGGCTACCAAAAGCAATTTAATACCAGGTGGGGGTTGACATTAATCTTTCATGACAATAATATTGTGGTGTTACAGGAGGGCAAAAACAAATACCTTCTTGCACATMGAACCACTTCCCTAAGACTCTGTGCCTGTCTTAAAAATGCACATATAGAAGTGATGTATAGCCCCAAATTCATAATGAATATGATTATTAAACAGTCTCCACTTGTGCAAATAATCGGACCTGTCCTCCTTCTGCTTCCCTTAGGTGTGATCCAAGCTTTCTCTGTGAGTGGTGAAGGAATGCTGTTCCTCCTGGAACGGGCCAGGTTTGGTGAGCCCAGGGTGTGCAGTGCTGTTTCTGCATGACACACAGCCAAATTCTGTCTGTGGTTGAGAGCAAAGCCATGAAAGCCAACGGGGCTGCACAGGGGTAGATGGTGTGCCTGAGGTAGATGCAGCTTCTGAGCAGCATTAGTGTACTTAAAACAACAAATTAATGCCTGTGGAACACTAATCAATGTTTGGTGCACTCCACATTTTTCACTGAGTTGTTAGAGTACATTTGCTTATATTTTGCACTATTTTAATTTAGCCATATTGATCAAACTGAACACTCAATAAGACCCTAGGCACCTTAGCCTTATTAAAATTAGTCAACTTGAAGTAAGTGAGCTGAGGAAGTAATGGAAACTATTCAGAGATTTAAATACAGTGCAGCCCACTTAAATAAATACCTGTTAATGAAATAAATCTGTATATGCACATATTTCCTCAGAAACAAATTATTAAGGGGGCCCTTTAGAAGAATAAGACTCAAACATATCCCTTAGTTTAAAAGAGAAATATTTCTGTGTACATTTATGTTTGCCGAGTTAAACTTGGGGAATCCATGCTGACCTTTCCCATCAAACCAGTTATCATTCTTTAGAGTTTTACAGTGTCAAAATTTATAAAAATGTCCCTAATTAACCTGTAAGTAAACACAGTTGTGGGGTTTTGGTAGCTCTCCCGTTTGAGTTTATCCCAGTAAGGGTAGAAATCAGCTGGGCCATCACCCAGACAAGTATATCTGGGCAGCTACAGAAGAAAAATAAAAGGCATTTAACATGCAGTGGAAAAAAATAAAAGTCATACAGTCTAGTCTTTACAAATAACACGTCTTTGTGTTCAGAAAGTTGTATCTTTTTTTTTAAGTGGGGTTGAGAGGCGAGATTAGAGCACCGACTCCAAGGCTGGACTTGAGCAGGGATTCGCAGTACAGCTCCTTTTGGCACATCTCTGGAGCTCAAAATATTGTTTTTGAAACCATTGCTGTTTTTCAACAAAAATAGGAGATTAGACAACATCTTTAGCTGATTAATCCTCTCTGCTCTCCGAGGGGGTGACCTATGATAGTGTATTATTTCAGCCAGGGGAAAAAAATTGCACCATGCAGCAAAGTCTTCCTGCAATACCTCCAAATGAATTAAGCTAAAACGTGGGTAGAGGATCTGTGGAGGTTTCCTGGCCTCCTTGCATCAGGGGCTGCCTTTAGAGGGTTTTGTGTACTCATTTTTTTCCCCTAGTCCAATAAAAGATATTAGCTCTTTTCCCTAAGCAAAATCTCTCTCATGAATCAGGCCCTACACTTGCAACTAGTGTGATATTGCTGGCCAGGTTTCACCCCAGTAAAATTCTAATCTATACTTTGTCTTGCAGAATTAAGAAGAAAATGCATATCAGCAGAATCTCCTCTCTACTTTATTTCATTTATAAATTACGAGAATGATGCTATTATATATTATTAATTTCTGCTGTTCTCCAACTCGGCTGCAGCAGTGAGCTGCGGATGTTGGAACGGTGTAATTATGTTCTAGTAGGGCAGCCATCCGTTTCCTTTCAAAAATTTACAGGATTCTTAATCATGCTGCTCATTTGGGTGCGCAGTAGCGAGGATGGCGAAACACAAACAGGGCACGTTCGTTTACACAGGAACACCTGCTTAGCATGATAGCAGATGTCAGTCAGCAAGCAGAACACAAAAGAAAAATATCAACAACAGCAAACTAGAAGCATTTTTAACTCGGTACGGAGATGTCTTGTCTGGGGGAAGCCAAAGGAAGGGATGTGCCTTTGCGGGTCAAAGATGAGGCGCGGCGATGATTTGGAAAGTCTCAGCCGATGGTCCCCAGGGACCAGGTCAACAAATCCAGACAAGCTGCTCGCTGGATGGTGGGATGTTTAACAATTTCTCCTTCTAGGGGGTCRTTTTTGCGAGCTTGATGCTAAGCATCTTGTAAGGATCATCATAAATATATGGAATATTTGATGACTACAGCAAAGTAGTTGAGAGGAGTAAAATGCACAGAACTACTGCTCCATGTGTAAGGTCTGCCAGCATTCCCACTGCAACCGCCTATTCTCAAGGCTTTAACTTTAAATGTTTCATCCCGGGCTGCCTCTTGGCTTTCCTATCTCAAATTGAGAGCGTTTCTGTTTTTTACATATTTTATGAAATAAAAAGATGCCAGCGGAGGAGCAAAAGTTCAGCGATTTCGGGCTCTCCCGTGCAGCGTTCCAGCTCGGGAGAGGGCCTCACCTCTCCCAGGAAGGCGTCGKGAGCGCGGAGCAGGAGCCGAGCTGTTGCAGGCAGGTATTAATAATCCCCCTCCGTGGCATAGGCGGTAACTACTCTTCCCCGGGATCGTTAGTATTCAGAGCGAGTCAACTTGCGTGGGTCCGTGCATTAAGGGCTCCCTAAGTATGCATTGACTTGATACCCAGTAATGGCTTCTAAGGAGCCGTTATGTAGTGCCGTGTCAATGATCCATGCATTGAGGACTCCCTGAGTACGCATTGACACGACAGACCGGAACGGCTCCGAAGAAGCCGTTACGGTCTATCATGCCAATGATCTGCGGATATTGGCAGTGCCTCCYGCACTTCTACAGAGACTGTAAAAGTCTCTCAAGAAGCTGTTATGATCTCAGTGGAAGGACCATCGATCAGGTCGATGGCAGGGTTGCGTTTTGCCATTTTTCCACCTCGTCGTTGGGAAGCCTTGTTTTGCTTCCAGAGTTAGATTCGAGGAACGGGCAAAATGTAAGGGCTGCCCACCCACGGAGTGGCTCTGGGACTGTGCAGAGGTAGCCAGGATCATAATATGACCTCTGGTTTTATTAGTTCTAGGTTTTTAGTTTCAGCTGGCTCCAGCTGGGAGGCCTTGACCAAGTCCTTTCCACTCTTCCAACCTCCATTTGCTCTCCTCTAGCAAGCATGGAAAGRGATGACATCTTTTGAGTGAAGATGTGAATTTAGAGTAGTTACAACYAAGGTTTGTCTCAGCATCTCATCACTGGTGGAGGGTGCTGAGATGAACAAGGTGTGTACATAAAATCACAGAATGGTTTGGGTTGGAACGGACCTTAAAGATCATCCAGTTCCAACCCCCTGCCATGGGCAGGAACACCTTCCACTAGAGCAGGTTGCTCCAAGCCTTGTCCAACATCACACCTTTTGCACCCAAGCACACAGGCAAAACTACACTGCAAGAAAGTCTTATCTCTAAAGTTTTGTAAGCTCTTATCTAATGAGTTTATGTAGTTTCTATCTACTCAATTTCTGTATATTCACATCAGTTCTGAGCATCAGTGCTTGGCAGAAGGTCATCTCTATTTTCTACATGCCAAAGATTTCTATGAAACCACTGTGAACTTCTTTTTCCATGTCTTCTTTAGTACATGAATATTTAAAAAAATATTCTTTGAAGGTAAATCATCACACAATAAAGTTTTAACTCATGCTATGTGTACGACCACAAAACACTGCTTAATTAGCTGGCATTGCTTGTTTCTACTTTTCCATACTCTTTCAGGGAAAACTTGACTTTTTATTTTTTCGTATTCACTTCATCCTTCTGCTGTGGGGAGATGGAGCTATAGTAGAATATATGTATATACTACTTTATGCACTGGTTAGAACTAGGTGATCTTTCCAACCCAAACCTTTCTACGATCCTATGGTTCTCTGATGATGATAAGCCCATTTATGGCATGATCTCACATAATTTAATTTACATTTACATGGTTAAATGTTAGCAGACCACTGGAGAAACACTGTCACCATACCTTGTGGAAAGTAGAGATCCTCGAGCAAGAAAAAGTGGAATTACTGTGCAGGTTGGAGCACCATACAGAGACCTTGTCTGTAGCCAGGCTGGCCTGAAAAGTGTGAGCTCAAAGAAAAAGAAACTGCAAAAGGAGATGGAGGAACATTACAGAAGATCAGAGAGGATCATGATAAAGGAAAAACTGAGAAGGCAGAGGAAGACTCAGGGAGTGGTGGTTACTGATCCAAGATACCTCTTTCTTTGGACTCAAAAACTCAAATATTTTTAACTGTACTTTCAGATGTGTGGAACCTCTAGAGTTTTCCACAGTCAGGTACCCCAAATCAGTGATTGTTTTGGCACTGTTAATAATCAGTTTGGAGTTGCAGAGTAGCTGTAGCCATCAGGTCCACAGCAACATCACCAGCAAGCAGAGGAGAGAAGACAGCATGATATCTACTGAAAGCTTGAGACATACGTGGATTTTACTGATACAGTCCCTCACTGAAATGCCTTTCAGGTGGAGGAGTGTGTAACATATTCTGGAAAGCCACAATTGCTCCTTGGCTAACCTGCTCTCCAAAGGCAAAGCTATTAATTCCTTGAGAATGCATCTTTGGGATTTAGAGCCTCTTTGGGGTGCCTGTGAGAGCCTACAGGCAGCAACCACTGCCGCAACCCAACTTCCATTCAACATCTCCCTCCATGCTGCACGCTGCAAATTTGTGTGAAAAGTTGCATTTCCAAATCTGGACAGCTGAAGACTGCTGTCCTTTGGAAAAAAAAACCTAAGCTTTTCACTAAATTGAATCATCTGGGAGTTTAAACTCCACTGAGAAGGAAAGAGAAGATATCGTTTTACAGTGATTCAGACCACATTTCACGTGCGGTCTTTAATGGATGCTTTCAGGTATCTCATGTTATAACGCTGCCCCTGCAACATGTGCTGAGCCCTCGATGTAAAACCTCAAATATTTTTTTCAACCTTTGGGATGGGAGCAGGCATTCGCCTCCTTCCATGTGTATATTTATTAGTAAGAATTTTGCACGGTATAATTGAAGCCTGGCAGTTTTTACCAATCGAGGCTTAGGAGGAAAACCAACACAATGTAATGTTTTGTGTCTTTTTTTTTTTTTTTTTTTTGTCCATGCAAACCAGTCACTGAAAAGGTGCAAAGCGCTGCTAAAAGTACGTTTTCTGAAATTCAAAGCCTTTTAAGAAAGGTACACAATGCAAGAATACGCAGCTGCAATTTTAAAAAGGCTACTGCTCCTTTAATGCCCAGCTGGTCCTGAGATGTAATAAAATTGACATATTGATTCCTTTGAATTTACAAATGCCTGTTTCATAAACTCCATCTCCAAAGCCTAGGCATCTTTAGAGCACTGTCATTTTTTTCTCCAAATGGATCAATTATGTGCCCACGTAATCCTGTTACCTGTGAAATCCATGCATACTTCTCCCATTTGCTGCAGTTCCCAGGCGGACAAACTTGCATTATGTACGCATAAACAAACAGAGCATTTTCCTGATATTAGGGATTGTTTTCAAAGTGAAAAGCAATCTCCTGGGTCCTTTACTCAAAAAAACACCCATACATAGTGCGGTGTTCCTCCAAGTAACCTCACTGCACTATATGTATAATTATTACACAACACAGCAAATCATTAAAAAAACATTGAGTCCCGCTATCTCAAATGCTTCAGCTGCAAAAAGGCACCAAGACTTAGCAGCCAGCCCTCATTTTCCTGGTGAATCAAACTTTTCCATTTCTTTCCCAGCTTCTTTATTTGATAATTATTGCCGTATCTATAAGGAARTCATGTTCATCAGAAATGTTCCTCTGTGATTTAAATATGGGAAAAGCACCCAAGGCTGCAAACTTTGCTGTGGAAGTTTGGGGCTTTTTTTATTTTATTTCTAGGATAATTCATCTTTTCATCGTGCTGAGCACCTTTCCATCATTTACACACACACACAGAGAGTCAAGCAGGCATTAACCTGCAAACCTACCATTTATGCATATAAATGCATCACACATACAACTATTCCCATATCCTGTGGCATATTATTTGTATGAATATATACCATGCACATAAACACATTTATACACACACACCCCATGCACAATCCTCAAATATAAGCAGAGAAAAAGAGAATAAATGTGTTTTTCTCTGTATATGAATTGTTTATAAAGTACCGTGTATATACATAGATATGAATTCTCRTTTCATTCTTTCAGGCTGTGCTGTATCTGATTTTCTACACTTCACTGGGCAACCAGCAGTTCAGTTACACTACACTTGCCCTGTACAATTTGTCTCTAAAAGGTTCCCAAAATTATGAAACATCCTGTCTGCTGCATGACCTGCTCACCGCAGTGCCTCAGCCCGAGGTGCATCCACACATATAGAGAGGATGGCACAGAAAAAATTTAGTGTGTGTGTATATATATATATATATATATATATATGTTTGATGCTTGGAGCCCATACAAGTGGCCCAATACACCCCTGCCATTGTGCAGGAGTGGGTTTTAAAGATAAATGGCTGCATGTTAACCAGATTTGACATGCTGCACAAAAGCAGCCACCTTTGGTCCCATGACACAGCCAAACAGAAAAAACAACAAGCAATCCTGGCAAAAGATGTCCAACGTGAATAAAAGCCCAACAATTTGTCACATAGTCGTTACAAAATGTTCCAGGCTTTGGGGCTTGCCATGGGACAGCAGCGATAAGACGGGCATAGAAAAACGAAGGCTGAGGGTGTTGGGGTGGCAGAAGAGTTAAAACTCGAGGAAAGCTCTGCTAGTTCCAAAGGGGAAACAAAGAGGATATTTTCATTTGGCTCTTTCCGAAGACATACACACACATACACCAAAAAAAAAAAAAAAAAGAAAGCAAAAAAAAGAAGCCGTAATTAATTAAATCAAGAAGCTCAGTTGTTTTGAGAAGTGATTGAAATCTGACATGCAAAGTAGAAATATTTACATTTACTTTCTATTTTAGGAATCTGCAAAGCTACTTTTCCTTCACTGCACTTCCCCACCACTACGATGGCCATGGCTGTTTATCCAGTAGTAAGCACTGCCTGTTCGGGGCCAAATCCTGCTCATGTTTCTCATGGCATTTGGTCTTTCCTCATGGGAACAGGCCCAGAAAACTCCAAAGCTGAGGACTAGCATGTGGCAGCAGAGCAGTACCTGAGCTCCTGCTTTCCTTTGAGTTCACATAAGACAGAAAACGCCCAAACTTAGGCTTGGTTTGTTGAGGCTGAATTTCCAAACCAGCTTGATCCTACAGTTTTCCACTAAAACCAGCCATGGGCATCAAACCCTACTTTGCTGATCCATGTCCCCCCAAAATCACCTGGGCMCCCCTATCAACTGCAGTCGAGTTAGGATTTGCACCTATGCCAGTTCACTGGTATTTTGATGTATTTTTAGAGCCCCTATACCAAAATAAGGAGCTCAAATGCACCAGTGCAGCTGCTTGCTAAGCTCCACATAACGGAGCTCATATTGTAAAATACCTTTCAGTCAATAATCATCATTGCTTCAGTGATTACCCTTCACTTCTTTATATTCAGTGGCAGAAAACTGGGGAGGGGAGGGACAGTTAAAAGCAATATAATCTTCTAAATTAGAATAACCAGTTCTATAATAAACTCTGAGATTCTGGTTGTTAGGAGCAGACATTTGTAATTTTCTCGGACAAATTCCTTGGCATCCGCTGGCCCTGTGACGAAACAACGAATGATACTTGCTCTTCCTCAGTCCAAGAGTGCTTTAGAGATATGAGCTCTGCAAAAGCCCTGTGAATGGGTTCAGCAGTATTTCCCTGTCTCATAGACAGGGAAAATGAGCACGGTGAGGTTAATTGACTTGCCGGAGAGCACTTGATGCTGCACTCACCTTCCCAGCTCAGCCAGCGCAGGGCCGGGGCCGGGACAGCATCCCACACCATATCCACCCGCATCCTCTGCCCGGCCAGGCTGCAGCCTCCTCACAGCATCCCAGCGGTCCAGCATGGACCAGCATGGCATGGCCTTACCCTTGTCCCTTCGTGGGCCTAATCCCTTCGCAGGGGTTTTTGTATGAGTAAATTAAATAGCATAGAAATCGCCTCTGAAGTGCACAGGGCTTATCAAAAGGAAAAAAAAACCAAACAACCAAGTGTCAGCCAGAAGAAAAGTTCATTATTATATGTCAAGGAAAAATTAATAGAAAGGGCTTCAACAGTTAAATTACATGGGTAGATCAGGCTTTCTGCAGGAAGACCAGCTTGCTTTAATTAAAGCATGTTCTGTTCAAAAGCCACTGTGCGCGCGTTTTGCAGCAACCTGATACCAACACCTGTAAGTCTCTGCTCAAAAACTCAAAACTGCTTTCCCATATTCCAGCCCAGCAATCCACGTTATCAAAAGTCTGAGTTATTTTTAAATGGATGGGGGGATAACTAAGCTGGGGCTCTCTGTGGAGTCGAGCAGGGGGACGAGGACTGTTCAAATCATGGAAATGTCAGTTCCAGCAATGTGTGCCTTGGATTATTTTTTTTTGGACTGTCAAGAAGATTTTAAATCTTTAATATCTGTTTGTTGTCAGGTTTGCCTCCAGCTTTTTGTATCTGCAGGTCGTATTTTTTTGTTGTTGTTAGGAATTAGCATTTCTCATTTGCTAGCTGAAAGTTTAGGAGAAAGCACCAAAATGCCGATAAACAAAGTTCATCTCAGGGAAAATCTCTGTATGCATAACCTAGTTAACAATTCTTTCATGGTTGCAGGATGAAATTTGAAATGCATGTCGAAAAAGAGAGTTTCTACAGCAAGCATCAGTGCTACCGAGGCTTTTCGAGTGCGCTGTACTAATTTTAAACAAGAAATCATTATGATTTCCATGCCGTATTAGCATCTCTTTTATTTCGTGGTATCTCTGCTGCACTATTTCAACTCGCTGCAGGTTGCTGTTACTTTTTTTTGATACCACATTGTTTAAACACACACCGGAGCTGAAGACATTCGGGATTACCGGGGACTTCAATCAACGTTTTTGGCCTTTGTAAAGGATCTTAGCCAAACATTTGGTGTAGTTAAACTCTGGCTGATGCCACGACACACGGAATATCACTCCCCAAAAAGTGCAGAGCTGATGCATTGTGCCATCTCTGGCAGCATTCGTTCAGCGTTTGCTACGACTGGGGAGGAAGAAAGATACGGAATGCACGGATTGATTTTCAAATTACCTCAATATTTTGAAAACATTTTCACCTGCATGCTGAGAATGCTAAGAATAGGCAGGAAGGCAATTGTGCATTTGCACAGCCTCCACTGCATTCATTTATAAATTACCTCATCACTGACTGAAATTAACACTGATTCTTACAGGCAATTTCTCAATTTCCAATGCTAATTACATTTTTTTTACTTTTAAATTCTGTACCACCTGTTTTGGGCAAGACATCTTAGGCAGCGCGACCGCATTTAATCACAATTTTAATTAACCGCCCTGTAGATGTGAAAAAGAAGCAATTATAATGTAGATGAATGATGATTTTTCTGCATTAAATTGTTTTGTTTCCCTGGTATGTTGATTGTAACACAGCACACAAATACAGTAACTGTACAATTTTTTTCTATTGTAATTTAGTAATTGTTTTTGGAAAACCAGTTTGGGAATGAGTGACTTCATCTGTTTACAAATTGATTGATACTGTTAACTCACTGATTGCTGCAGCATACATTTTGTATTGCACAGCCTAGCATAAAATATAATTAGGCATGCACAGACTTTGCAGCACCATTTTGGAATCTGAAAATCAACTGTAACCGAAGTGTGTTTTCCTTGAGCATCCTCGTATCAGCCGGGGCTGATGATACGATAATCAACAAACAATGGGCTTTTCCCATCCCGCCGCTGGTAGAACCCCTTGGATTTAATCTGATAGTCTCGCGGCGTTAAGGGTTAGAGGGTTGGGTTTTTTTCAGAATGTGCTTTGCCAGGCCTGGGAGCTGAGGGCTGGCAAGTCTGCAGCTTGCCCAACTCCCTCAGATCGCTATCGGGAAGGAGCAGGCGAGTGATGGAAAGAAACAATGATGGCAAAAAGAGCCGCGGCTCACGGAACGCGGGGATCGTTCCTGACACGCGTGTGCCGTGGCACCGGCTCTCTCCAGCTACACGTTACAGGGGGAAAAGATCTCGATCTGACTCATGGCTGGCAGACACAGATCGGCCAAGTTATATATATATATATCCCCACGGAGAAGCGYGAGACCGTACCCACTGGAGGCAAAGCCTGCTCGCTTTCCCAGGGAGCGAGGTCGCGCCGGAGCGGGAAGGGAGCAGATGTGCAGCACTAGCAGCACCTGGGCTTTGGGAGACAGTGCCACCACCACTGCGCTCTATCAGTGACCTGGGASAGTCCTGCTGGGGGTCTCCCACCTTGGGGCTATAAATCCCCCAGCAGAGGTGGGATGAGGCTCAGGGAGACAGGGAAGGGTGCACACTGACAGTTATCCCGACAGAGGGGACCCCCAGAAGAGAGGTGGCAGCTCTCGCCCTCCCAATCTCCTGTGCAATCCATGAAGGGAGAAGCCTCCACCAACAAGGACTTGCCAAGATGTGAGACACCACAACAGCCTCTGTGAGACCACATCCCAACCAGACTGCAATGTCACCCACAGCGCGCTGAGACCAGGACACGGAACTGAAGGGACAAGGCAGACCTGGGACTGCCTCCGCGGGAGCACAGGGGTCACTGCGGTTTGGAGGCAACTTGGGGGGCTCCTGGTCTCATCTGCTGGCCTGCTTGCTTTATAAATATTTGTTAAGAGGGCAGGACATAAAGYCTACTGTTCAGTAGGTGATTTTTGTAAGAATCCAGCTATCCATACATAAAAGGGTCTATTATCTCACTGTGGAAGAGATTTACATGCGTAACTCCCATTAACTCTTATGGGACTTAGGCACGTAAATCTCTTGTGCATCTAGAGAAGAATAGACCACATAAGGTCTTGTGATCTATACTGCTAGTAGGTTTAAGTCCCTTTCATTTATAAAGCTACACAAAAATTAACCATTAAAGCTTATTCTGTGCAAGCTGTCCCCCTACATATATCACCCAGCGCCGTGTTTGAAGTGCTCGATGTAAACGCGCACTGAGGAAAGGTACCGGAGCGAGCGAGCCCATTCATTTCAGTTAGTAAAACTGTCATCCCTGAAAGGAAGCAGACTGAGGGCAGGTAGAAAAATTGTACAGGTTTTGCTCAGCAGATTCAATTTCAGATTTAGGCTCTAGACTGCACTGTTTGGAGAAGGAATACTTTCATTTTGCTGAGCGCTCCCTCCRCCCCCTCCTCCCTTCTCTGCCATCCCTACTCACAGCCCTCGAGTAAAGCACCGTGCCCTGGACTGAAGGACCCTGAGTGGCTGGAGTGGTACAATCTTTGCACAATCCAACCAAGATGCTGCATCTACTAAGGAAAAAGAAATAAATCTTTTATTCCATAAACTTGTTTAAGCTGAAATGTTCATTGGTAAGCCTGTAAAAGTGGGAACATCTGTGCTCCTGCTGGGATTTGATGTCTCACCACAAACCTTTCCATAAGCACTTTGTCTCTGATAGGAGACAAAGAGGAAAATACCTGATCCCTGGCCTCTGTTGGGCAGCTCCTTCTATCTTCATGCACTGACCTACTGAGCATTCCTGCCAGCAACGAGCTGCCTCCCAGGGCTACCTCCGCCATGGAAGCTGGCTAACTAATCTCTTAGCAAACACTTGCAGCAAACCTGAAGGGAGTTTAAAAAGGCGACGARGAAGGGGAGAAAAAAACCCAAAACTTTCTCCAGATAAAGCCTATGGCATCTCTAAAAGAAGAGAACCAAGCCTAAATATAGCTCCACACGCTCACGTTTTCTCTTGATGAGCTGCTGAGATACAAAGTTGCGGCCACCTTATGAACATATAGATATGTATTCTAATCTTAATCCGGTTTCCTGTTCCCTTCCACTGAACTGCCATAACCCAGCTGTCTCTCTGMCTGTCAATAGTCCTCTGACTATACTTACAGGTATTTGCAAGACACTGCTTTTATCCCAGCAACACCGCTGGGATGATATGGAACTGGAAAAGTCCATCCCGCGCCCTGCCTGCACACGGGGTAACCTCTCCTTAGGAGCTTATAAGAAAATCCACTGTTGAAATAAATAACAACTCTCAACAAATGATCAAAGAAGAAATAAATCTTTTACCCTTCTAAGACTTTTTAAAACTGAAATCYCATTTTTTAACTGGATAACAGTTAAGAGGCTACCGGCCACCTATTTTTCTGGGAGCTACGTTTTAAATGTTTGCCGCATGGATGTCGGGCAGACAAACGAATCTGTGGTTCTTGGGAGCAAAAGCTTTTAAAATAAAGTTTGTGTGTAGTATATGAAAACATATTGTTTGGAATTTAAGTTCTAATATCTAGGAATAAACAGAGCATTAAATCAAGCAAAACTGTGACAAGGCCAATATGCACATGGATGATGCCAGCGAGGCATCTCCAGCCCTTTGTTCACAGCTTAACAAAACTGTGCCGTCACACCACTTTAGCTCAACAGTGCCTGTCGAATGGGCATCAGCAGATCAGCCAATGCCTGTCACACACACAGCTGAAAAACTGTTTGAAAGCAAGGCTTACTTTAGCACAAGTCTGGTAGGAAAAGTGAGAGGGATTTTTAATCATCTGGTAAAGACTACAGATAGATATTTAGGGAGAAAAATATACGTATTGTTAGCTTTCTTCCTCAGGAAAGTAACATAGTTTTGCTCTTTTTCACCTTTAAGGAGGGAATGGGTCTTGGTGGTGTTGCCTGTTCCTTGATGTGTTGCTCCCTTCCACGTTACATCAGATTTGAAATTATTTTCAAATAAGTAAAATTCTTTCAGGGTGGGAGGAATGTCTCAGGGAACTATCCCGATTTGTCCAAAAATCTATTAAAAATTAATTTTCACGTTGTCCTGCTTGGAAACCCCCTCCTCCCCGTGACAGAGGATAAATGAAATAACACATTCAARGAAATGTTTGTTTTGATTCTAATGCAATTATCTTTGCAGATGAACGTCTCGCTGGGATGGGTATTTTTTTTTTTTTTTTAGCTGATCAAAATATGTTTTCATTGGTATTAACAACCTTCTCCGTCACTTCTCTTAACAGTCGTAGTGCACAAACACGACATCGCTCCTCGAAGAACCGCAGCAAAATAAGCTTGTTAGCGCCAGCAACTTCAGCTCAGCACTTCTCTCTTTTCCACAACACTTCCCCCCCCCCCCCCAATTTATGGGGGTTTTTCACACACACAGCCCCCTCCCCAGCCGGCCTCCTCGTGGCACCGGGGCGGGCTCCCGGCGCTCGGCCCCTCGGTGGCGGCTCGGGGTGGGACTGGGGGGGCCCGGGGGTGACCGGGGGGGGCCCGGGGGAGCGGGGGGCGGCAGCCCCGGGTGCTGAGCCCTCTCCCCCTGCCTGCCCGCCGCTGCTGTCAGCTCGCTGCCTGCACTTTAGCTGTCTCTTTCCCAGTCCCTACCCTGTCAGTTTCTGGGCTGCCAATTTCAACTTGAAGCTTGACTGGGCTGATTTGATGCAAATACCTCCAGGGAAAACCCTGAAACTGATGAACAGTTATGTCAAGTCGATTTTGCACCATCGGGAAAAGGTAACCTCTGCGAGAAAAAAAAACAACAAGGTTAAAGAGACAAGGGCTTTTCACGTGTAATACCACTGCTGCACATCTCGTTCACTGTTTACCATCCCTCAGAAATTGTAACTGTCAGAATTAGTCCTAATTGCAGATGCGAAAGCTGCCATTATAATAAAAACAGAGGCAGTGCAGGCATTAAATGTAGCAGCCTAATTTGTGAGACTACTGAAAAGGTAGAGTAAATGAATATTTCATTACTTTAATTACCAGGGACTACTCTTTTCTTGCTGTCTTATGATAAGTGTTGCTGTAACTAGCAACAGCAAACATCCACTAAAACATAAAGTGCAATAATAGTACTGCTGTCAGGATCGCTGCTTTAAAATACGAGCGGGAGGGGGGAAGGGGGWAATATAATGGTTTATCTATTTCTTAGAGATCCGCAGGAGTAGGAGATGGAAACTCGTTTAACGTCAAAAAACAAAGAGGCGAGTAAACAGGTTTTAGTCAAAGAAAATAATGACCCGGAGGAGGGGAGGGGTGTGGGGGGGGGAGCTGAGGACACACTTGAAACCCCAGAGCCGGGAGGAGCGCAGGCAGCGCCGAGGCGCTTCCCCTCCKCTCCCTCCCTCCTGGGAAAGAAGTTTGGGGCTGCGCCGCCGCGGCAGCGCGGCCGGGGCCGAGGGGGGCGAGGGGGGCCGAGCATCCCGGGAGCGGCATCCCGGGAGGGGTTCGCACCTCGGCCCCGGAGCGGCTCTCTCGGCAGCGCCGGGACCCGCGGGGGTGTGTGCCCCGTCCCCCGCCCCACAGAGGCGGTTCACACCTCTGCCCCGGGCCCGGAGCGGGGGGGCGAGGCGGCTCCGCACGCCCCCGCCCCAGCGCAGCGCCGCGGCGGTCGCGCCTCCAGCCCGCTCCGCTCCGCTCGGCGCGGCGCGGCCGGGGGGGCGCGGGGGGGATGCTCCCCGGGGGCGGCGGCTCTCGGTCTGCGCCCCGCCGAGCCCCCACCCGCGGGGCGGGCGCGGGGGTCCCCGGGCGGCGCCGGAGCTCGGGGGGGAGGGGGGTTGGTCCCGGGGGAGGCGACCCGCAGCATCCCGGCTTGGGGCGGGGGGACTGCGAGCCGGGCGCCCGCCCGCGCCCGCCGGGGATGCCCTGCCCGAGGGGAGCCTCCCCGCTCCGCCCCGCGGCCGCCCCGGGCCCCGCTGCCCCGCACGGCGCCCGCACGTCGGGGCCGCCGCCGGCCCGGCCGCGGCTGCAGCCCCGCCGCCCGCGACACCCGCTCCCGACAGACCCGGGGAAATTTGTCAACAATTCGCAACCACGCTGGTAATTACATTCCTGGAATCCGCAGCGATAGATGTAAAGATAAGGGAGCTGCCTCGACTTTCCGCTTGGAATAATCTGTTCGCAGCGACCTATTCCTCTTCCCAGCCCTTCCTAACCATTTTTCCCCCGTTACGCCTCCTGCGCCTTCTGCCACTGGGCTCTCCGGAAACATACGTGACGAGTCGCTGTGCCTTACTCCTGTCCGAGGAGGCACCGGCTCCCTTCTCGCCTTTGTGTCCCCATCCCTCCGACCCAACTTTCCTGTCAAAGACCCGAAAAATATGCAAGGCTCGCACTGCCGCTGAGAAGCAGGACAAAGTTTAACTTCTCTGTTGGCAGTCGGAGAATAACTCCCAGGCAGGATTCAAGCAAAAGATCTGATTTGCTGAATTCTGCTCTTTGATTTGTATTTGTATGTTATTGCTACTGCTAAGGTTGTTGCCAACCTCAATTAGATCACAAATGAGATCAGTTTAATTCAACTCCCAAACTGTGACCTGACCATGGTCTGAAAGTATTCAAAAACGCATTTTAAGCCTTCCTTTGATTTCAAAAGGAATACTGCATGCTTGGTCATTCATACAAATAACATAAAACGTAATTATGGGACGATTTGGCAGATGACATTCCTGCCAAGCGACGCTCCATGCCAGAGACTGTAATGCTATGGCTGCTGTCCTGGTGCTCGAGAGCACAGCACCCTTGTGTAAGGTGGGAGTAATGGGGTGTGTGCGATGTGGAGGTGTTTGAATGCATTTGGGGAGGCAAATGCAGCAGCAACAACCACGCCACCATTAAAACCCCCAGTTAGAAACTGCTGTATCACTTGGAAGGGAAGCGGATCCGCACTATCAAATCTCCAGGAGGCTGTGACAAAGGGAGCTTGCAGCTTGACACACGGGTAACAACATAGCAAACACCTTTAATTCTGTCATGTCTCATACCCTTTGCTTTCTCACACATTTGTGGCTGCTCTAGCATTGACACCTACACTTAAAAAAAAAAAAAAGGGAAGGAAAAAGAACCCTCGACAACAAAAATCCCCAAATGAAGCAATCTTATTCCAGCTGAAAAAATAAACACCTGGAAAGTTATTCTGTTGTCCAGCAAAAATAAATAACTTATTAGCCCCTGCTTCTAACRGCTCAGGAAAGAGCAGAAAGCAGCCAGAAAAAGTTCACTTTTGGGAATGAGAAGCTCCCAGAAAGCTGGTGGCTTTCCTTGGAGCCTGGGAGCTCGCGGGAAGCCACTCGTACAGGTTTGCCGGCGCAACTTCTCAGCTATGCTGCTGCTCGAATGCGAATCCTAAAGTGACCTTCCTCCCTTAGCAGTGCTTGGGAACGTTCCTAGAGAGGGTTTGGGTGATGTTACATCTGARGGGGTAGGTACAGAGCGTGCCCGTGTGTGGGCACACACAGATAGGTGAACCCTCCCTGCYGGAGCAGCCTCTCCTGACCATGCCTCCCAGCTCTCCCCATGCCTCTGATGGATTGGTCCCGAAAGCTTCAGCTGCCACCGAGTAAAAGATGTGTCAGGCTGAGCGGCTGCTGTGGCTTCAGCAGTGCCACCTCCTCGCTCGTCCCCCCCAAACAGCCCAGTGTCCCCACTCCAGGCCCGGTACCTGCAGGGCCTCGGCCGGGCAGGGCCCCGGAGCGCACAAGGAGTTAAGGCTCTTTCCAGCATTACTGGGTAGGTTAATATCACAGCTGCTTGGTAAAGCATTATCCAGCACCTCACTTAACAAAAGCCTGCTTTTGCAAACAGACTCCTACTTTTCCCCAAGTGTCCAAAGGTGTTTACCGAAGTAAATCTGCCTAAATCCTCCATTGCTTGGGTCATGGGGGTGGTTAGGAGGGTGGAAGGTGTAGAGATAATCTCTTTTTGTAAATTCTGTAAATCTTCTGGGAAAAAATCAGGAATCTGTGTCACATGCTTCTGTTCAACTGGTAACATCTCGGTTAGTGTGCTCCTTATGAGTGAAATCTGCCATAGCAGCTAGAGGAAAATAAGACATCCCTCCCGTTTCTCATTGTTCAAACTGTTCTTCCCTCTYGAAGTTGCTTTAGCACGTTTAATCTATTTGCTGATGGGGGGAAAAAAAAAACCTGTTAGGATCTTAAAAGTGGTTTCTGGGAAAAAAAAATAAAAATGACAGTTTGGTCGGCAGGAGATAGTGTAGTTGAAAACTTGTCACTTGAGATTTCTGCACTACCCCGGTTATTCCAACACCAGCAACTGCATATTACTTTTTACATGTTGCAAATAGAGGCAAACAACACAGGAAATTTTGACAGCTCTGCCTGAAAGGGCTTAAATACTTCTCAGTAAGCAGGATCCAGTTATAAATAAACCTTCTCTTGGTGAGAAAAAAGTGGCTACGACCAAAGACCTCAATATTTTTCTAGAAAACTGTCTGATTGAAAGCACAGAAGAGCCTCTGAGAAGCAAACAAACAGGCAGATATGGGGGGGACACACACGGGGATGGGGGGGACAGCCGGAAAATGCACGTGAACGTGACTACAAAACCCCACGAGGGAGCCTGGCTACAGAAACTTCCACAAATCTCGCCTTCCTCCTCCTCCTCCTCCTCCTCCTCCTCCTCCGTGCGCATTTTCTGGTGCCGCCGAGGATTCGCTGAGTCGCTGCTTTTCCCCGCCGGGTCGGGGCAGCCCGGGCCGGCCGCCAGCCCGGGGACACCCCCGCCACCGCCACCGCCACCACCGCCACCGCCGCGGCCCCCGGCCCGGCCGGCCGCAACAACACCCAGCCCAACACTTCACAGGAATAGAAAAAAAAATGGGGGAAAAAAATTACGGTTCCACCGGGGAAAGGGCGATTTTGCCCCGCCAAAGCCGCCTCACCCCCTGCCACCCCCGTCCCCAAGGTCATGGTGAGTAAACAATAATAGTAATTAAAACAAAATAATAGGCAGCAGTCAAGAGCTGAGAGTACACACACCTGACCCTAACTATAACAGACTTCTCAGAGTAGAATTTGATCCCTCTCTGACACTTTCTACCTCAAGTGTTAGAGCGAGTGGCCATGAATAGTACAGGCATGCCATCTTGTAACACTATCTGCCTGTCAGAAGAGCCAAGGCTGGGTAGAGCAGGATCTATATAAGGCTTGTAACTAGGGGAAGCCCAACAAACAGCTACAAACACCTAAGTTATTTTACTCAGCCTCCACCCTTCTGCTTTTTCCCCCCTTCTTCTCACTCTCTTTTTTTTTTCTTTTTTTTTTTTTTTCTTTTCATCTTGGCTTTCTGTTGCAGAATGCAAATGTAGCCTGCCGGCGGTGAATGGGCTGAATTGTGATTAAGAAGAAGAAGAGCTCCTTTCTTTGTTCTCCCCTCAGGGGATGTTTACTGGGAGAGACACAGCGGATCAGATATGAAAGGCATTCAGGTCAGCATTGATGTGAGCGAAAGTGAAATCATACCTAAGGCATTCAAAAGACCGCCGTGTCAGGGGTTCAGCTAACGGTGCATCTACTGTGTCTTCCCTGTTAGGCAMAAAAAAAAAGGGAAAAAAAAAAAAAGAAGGAAAAAAAAAATCTCTCCACAAACAGGCATTTTTAAAAAAATTACAACAAAAATTATATAGAGAAGGGGAAAAAAAAAGTTTTTCCTCGCTCTACCTCCCGAGCAGAAACTACAGGACTTGGTGCTCTTTGCCCTTATGATCACGGATGGAGCAGGTCAACTTGTATTAATTGTAGCTGCTGGGATCAGCATCCTTTCTGGGGGGAAATGATCCAGCCTGAGATGTGAACCGTTATTTTCGAGCACACCTTTCCGTCCCCTTCCCCTGYGTGCAGCACACGCACGCATAGGTGCAGGTGCGTGTTACACATGCGCCCCTGCATAAGTTCCAACAAGCTGCGTGCCTCATTTATTCTGATACAAACCACGAGCAATCGCCTCTTGGCCTCCCTCAGAAGCCACTCGGCTGATAAGGGACGGTGTGGCGTATCAAAGGAGCACAGCACACCTTAAAA
Source organism: Amblyornis subalaris (assembly GCA_018881555.1). Taxonomy (NCBI): domain Eukaryota; kingdom Metazoa; phylum Chordata; class Aves; order Passeriformes; family Ptilonorhynchidae; genus Amblyornis; species Amblyornis subalaris. Next base: position 2,095,356 of record JACAXG010000106.1, read on the forward strand.
AGTCATCTTTCATTGACTTGGGAGCTCCTCGAAACACTTTGCTGCTCGCTCGCAGCGCAAGGTGACGGTGGTCGGAGGCGTGAGGAGTTGGTGCACAGCTCTGTAAGTTAAGCTGCTGCGAGAAAAAGTCTAGGCATCGTCGTTTAATTCACTAAAAAAAAACCCACTTGATGAAGAAATATTTAGATCTTGCYATTTTTTTTTTAAGTCTATACTTCTCCCAGCCTAGTTGTTCTCTCAATAGACTTTCCCAGTGGTTAGCTGACGCTGTTGGCGTAAACAGAGATATGTAAATATGTAGGGAAAATATAGCAAATTACAGTTAAGCATACAAAGAGTTAGGAGGTGGCTGCATTTACAGGGGCTGAAATGAAAATGAAAACGACAGATCATTTTAAAAAAGCCTAAAAAAATTAAGGAACAGGACTGGATGTCGTGTGCACTACCCAGCTCCACTGTTCTGAATTTGTTTCCACCTTCAGAACCTTAGTTAAAATATATTGTTTGTCTAATGCTCACATCTGCTTTAATGGTGACGTTTAATTCTGAAATATTTTCAACTAGTGTTTCTGCATCACAGATTTCTCTCCTTTTTCTCCATACTCTAAAAAGACAACTAAAGAGCAATCAAAAAGGTGTCTGACTTGGCCATTCAGACAATTGCACCCTTGTGGGAATGCTGGAATGAATGGTACAGTGGACACCCCAGCACTATTGACGTTATAAACATGTAAATGAAACACATTAGGGCAGACAATCAATTGTCTGTGAGCACTGCAAACCTGCACTCCCTTTCTATGTGACAGGCACAAAATAGTGTCTACCTTGGGAAGCCATGGTCTTGGAGAAAAAAAGGACAAAGAGTTCTCTTTCACAGAGGAGAAAATGCACCTTAAAAGCACTGGGATAATGCAGATGCCAAAAACTGTTGTGAGGCGAAGAATTTCCTATTTCTTGGAATGAATGTGGGGCTGCTGTAAAAGAATCAACACCCTTCTTTCCACTCTAAAGGGAGACACACATTTTTCTTGGGGAATATTACCAGCCTGTCCTGAGAGCTTGCATCTCAGTCTTCCACATATTTCCCCCACCTTGGGCAGTTGGCTATGTATAATTATGGACAATTAACTTGTAATGGTTTCCTTATTATTTTTTTTTCCTTTTCAAATATGCCTTTTCCAGCCACCAAATGCATTTTCTTGCAGCAATTAGAAATTGCCCCAAAACTTTCCTTGCGGAGCCTGTGCGATAAGCAAAACCAGCAAGTACCGAATGGTCACAAATGGCAAACGGTAAATCAGGCACCCAAATTCGCTGGGTTTCTCGAAACTCGGAAGAAAATAAATAGATCCGACTTGACACAGAAAACAACCTCCCCTGCTCCATGTCACAGCTCAGCCTGGACATGAATCTGCACCGAGAAAATGCAGCTGGATAATCATTACGCCCTGGCCACTCGCATTTATGGCATTAATTTTTAATACCTATCTCCAGGTGCTTTTCTGGAGGTAGTAGCACATTTGTCTCGCTACCCGGTGAGCCAGCTCCCGGAGTAATCTCCTCGCAACGGATTCCCGGCCCTGAGGAGCTGCCCGGCCACAGGAGCGCTCCGGGTGCCCGCTCTGCCCGCTGCCACCTGGGCTGCACAGGGAGCAGCTGCCTCCTCACACCCCAGCCTCAGTCTGGCTGCCTCCAAACTTCTCCAGGCAGGGAAGACAAGACTCACTTCCCACTCACTAAAGGCAGCAGGCAGGCTTGCCTATTTTTTCCTTTTTTTTTTTTTTTCCCCCCCCCTCTTTTTCAAGTGAGAAGTGAAGGAGGTTTTTCCCCCTTCCCCAGCATCCCTGAAAGGAGGGTGGGTGGGTATCTTTTTGGGAAAGGCTCTGAGCAAGTCTAATCGTCTCTGCTTGTTTGGTCTGTGTTCTTGGATCAGACGCCCTGAAAGCATTGAACTTTCTCCCTTTTCTTTACAACTGGAAGCGAGGTGGCAAAGGAATCAAAGAGAGCTGTTTACTGAAACTTTGGGGTAAATYAGATACAACTTTCCCCCCTCCCCCCCTTCCCGGGGATTTTAATTTTACTTCGGATTTTCGAGGAGGGGAGCGGAAAGGAGGGGAAAAAAACCTCAGCCAACAAACGCCAAACCACAACAACACGGAGAGAGGCAGCTCATGAGGCATGGCAGGGCAGGGCAGCCGACCGGACAGCGCTGCTCCCGGGCCCCGCTCCGCACCCCTCCGCGCCGCTCCGCACCGGCGCTGCGGCCGCCGGCGCAGCCCCCGCCTCCGCGGGGCGCCCGTGCGGAAAGGGGGCTCGCTGCCCTCTCCTCCTCCTCCTCTTCTTCCTCCTCCTCCTCCTTCTCCTCCTCCTCCTCTTCTGCCGCCACTTCTCTCCCGAGTGAAAGTGCCGCGAAGTGAGTCAGGCGCTGGGAATCATCTGACTGAACTTCCCGGAGCTCCGCCGCATTCCTGGGCTGCCGCTCCCGCACCTCCCGCCCCCCCCCCACCCCCCCCGCCCCTCTTTCGGGGTCCTCTCCTNCCCCACCCCCCCCGCCCCTCTTTCGGGGTCCTCTCCTTCCCATCCTCCCTCCTGCCCCCCCTTCCCCGGGGGGCTCACCCCTCATTGATTTCCACATCGCCTCTCTCAGCCCACCCCCCCCGCACACCTCTCCTCCACTCCAGCAGCTCTCATCAACCCCGTTATCTTGGAAAATCCCGAGCCTTCTTCCTTTCTACCCTATTTAGCTCCGCTGTAATTTTATCCAGCCCCGGTATCTCATCCCGAGCCTTGCCCATCCCCGCACACACGCACATACACGCACACAGGCGCGGAGCCCACTGAGGCATTAGTTGGATTATTCTGTTTTGTCCCCGTCTGTAATGTGTCTGGGATTCACTCACACTCCTCTCGCTTCCTTCATGACCACCTATTTTTATTTTTTTTCTCGTGGCTTTTAAATTTTATTTTGGTTCTGCTGCGTTTCTAAGGAATTTCTGTCCGAGTTCGATAAGCATCACCGTTTCTGGTGTTATCAGCAAAGACACAAGCTCAGAAGTAACATCTTTTCCACGAATCCAGGAAAGAAGAAAAATCCACTCAGTCCAGATAAATCCTAGGCAATTCCCAACGGGAAAGGCATTGGATACGTGCTTGTCGAGAAAGAGAAAATGAAAAAAAAAAAAAAAAAGCCCTAGCCAAACCCACCCTCGCTCTACCTGCTCCTCAGAACCAGGGCATTTCTCACTTAGAAATGAATGAAAGAAACAAATTAGGGAGCACAAAGAGGAAAGAAGGGACAGACAGAAAGTAGAGAATTATTTCCTTCCCCCCCGCACACCCCGTGTCTTGGCCAGAACAAGACACTGAAGGGAGAGCTCAGACCTTCGCGTAAGCAGCGCACACACTTGAAGTTTGCAGGATCTTTAAGTGGTTACCTTAAAAAATCGCAATTAAACTTTCGTCTCCCAAGTGTGGTGGCTTTTCCAAGTTAGTGCAGCTCCCTGAAAACACCCTTTTGCATGGGAGCGACCAGAATCTGTGCCACCCCGCTCCATACGTGCTCCCAAAGACTTGGCTGCACTACCAGGCTACGGTCCTGGTGTCCTGGGCAAACAGAGGCAGCCAGCTCAATTTTTTTTTTTTTTTGTTTTGTTTTTGGAGGGTGGGGTGGTGGTGGTGGTGATTTTTTTTTTAGGACTCAAATCATGTTGAGAAAATATTAAACGCGGAGATGCATCCCTCATCACAGAGCATGTGATGGGTTTAACACGCTAAACTAATAGTCTTGCCTGGAAAAGCAAGGAGGCTGAGGAAGAAGAATAAAACCCCCTCAAACACTCAGAATATTCTTTACTGCAAAAGAGCACTTCTGGATGCGTTGCTTTAAATCTCATTCTCTTTTTCTCTCAAAAATGACTGTTTAACATAAGAAAAAAGGCTACTTGACACAAAGCTTTTGTTATCCAGTTGATCAGCAACGTGCTTTAGATACTTGTAAGGGGAAAAAAGCCCCACAACAGACATTGATTTTAGAAAATCAATAACCAACATTTAATAAAAAGAACAGAGGAAACACAAGAGAGGAGAGGGAAACATTACGTGTAATTTTAATGTCTACTAAATTACCCAGAGATGAGGGGAAGGGGAGGTCTCCTCTGTGAGGACCACCTTAAATAATGACAGACACAAGAGTAAAGGGTGGTGGTGGAGGGGGAGAGACTTTAAAAAAAGATAACAAGGAACGGATCCTTGGGAAGCTGCTCGGAATATATTATTTTAGTTGGTTTTTTTTTTTTTTTTTGTAATACTAAGCCAAGCAAATAGATCAAAGACAACACAAAGGGAAAAGCCAGTGTAACATAACGAACAGTTTCTGACTAAAATTCCTCTATCACTCCCCCATATGGCTCGACGCCTCCACCACAACAAGAAAAAGACACACACACGCACACACACACACACACTCACACTCACAACCTAGAGAGAGGGAAGGGGAGGGGGGCCAAGATCATTTGTTTCTAATCAACATTCTCTTGTCTTTGTGTTTTGTTGTTGTTGTTGTTGTTGTGTATGTGTCCCCCTCCTCCTTCAGCCCCCCTCCACCTTCACCTCTCCACTTAAATGAAGTAGCTGAGCTATAAGCGCACGGGTTCAGGTTCACACAAATATCTTCCTTCCTGCTGCTCCTCGAGAGGAAAGTTGTTGGAAGTGGGGCCGGGATGGCCGTGGAGGGGCTGCGGGCGGGGAGGGGGAGGCTGGCGGCGGGGAAGCGGCTATCAGCCGGGAGAGAAAGGAAGAAACTAAGGGAGGGACGGGGAGAGACGGAGAAAGAGAGACCCACCACACCAGTGAAAGCTGCCAAATGTGAAATCAGCCCAGAACACCGCGTCCCACTGCGCCCCGGCCCTGCGCGGCCGGCGGGGACCGGGGGAGAGGGCAGCGACGGACAATCGGGCACCGAGCTCATTAGTATTATTAATTATCAGGGAGGAGGAAGTTTCATTTTCGAGTCCCTAACAATAAAAAAAAAAAAAAAGGGAGAGAGAGAGTCGCTAACTCGGTGCCAGCCCGCCTCGGGGTTCTCACGCTGCCGGGTTTTTTCCCAGGGCCGCCCGCCCCGCTCGCTCCGCGCCGCTCCGCGCCTCCCACCGCCCCGCTCCGCTCCGCTCCGCTCCGCGCCCCGGCCCGGCCCGCACTGACAGCGCCGGAGCGACCCGGGCGGCAGCGCCGGGCGAGCCGGGCCGCCCCCGCCGCTCCTCCGCCGCTCCGGGGCAGCGGCCCCGCCGCTCCGGGGCGCGGGGGGCATCGCCCGCTCCGCTCCGCGCCCGCGCAACAAACTTTGGGGCGCGGCGGCGGCGGGGCGGGCGGCGGCGCGGCTCCCCCCCTCCGCGCCCCTCCGCGCCCCCCCGGCGCTCCGCGGCCGCGCAGCCCCGGCCGCTCCGCGGGACGCCGCGCAGGGAGGCGGGGGGCGGCCGGCCCCGGGCTGCCGGGCGCCGTCGCCCCCCTCCGCGTCCCGCTCCCCGTCCTGCCGCCGGCTTCCCCCCCCACGGCCGCGGCGGAGCCGGCCGGAAAAGTTTTCCCGGGGGGGCGTCTTACCGTTTTTCCTCCGGGGGTTGGCTTGTTTTCGCCTCTTACACCTGGGGCCATCCGCCATGATCTGCTGCTTCATTGATAAGAGTGGATCAGATGGCAGTTCGCATGGGCTCGACTCCCTGATTCAGCAGCAGCAGCAGCAGCAGCAGCAGCAGCAGCAGCAGCACGCAGGCTCTATGTAACGACCAAACACAGCGACAATGTGGGCATCGGGATGTCCCATTTAAACGCAGGGCGCCAACGGGGACCCCAGTTTGCACCCGAAAAAGAACCCATCCACGCACACGGCGAGGCTGGCCGTGCCGGGGGAGGTGGGACGCGGTCGGAGCGGGCTCCCCCTCTCTCCCCAGCCGGGCAGATTTCTTCTTTATTTATTTATATATTTATTTATTTATTTATTTCTGCTCCCTCTCTCTCTCTCTCTCTCTCTCTCTCTCTCTCCCTCTCTCCCTCTGTGTGTGTCTCTGCGTGTGTGTGTGTGTGAGCGCGTGTGCGTGTGTCTCCCTCCCTGCGTGTGTGTGTGTTGCACCAGCAAAGCAGATCAGAGAGAGAGAGAGAGACAAGAATTACATCTCAAATGAGTCATAACTCATGACCGTATGAGGGAATGCACAGCTTTTACAGTAGGCTGTTTGACTCAATGCTAGGCGGACCATTTCCTCCTAAAAGTACTTTAATTTGACACTAGAAGTTCTTTTCACGCGAAATCCTACCCTTCTCCTCCCTTCATTTTTTTTTCCCCCCAAAGTGCACTCCAGCAAAGTGATAAGAGGAGAGGGAAACATGGCTCTCCCCTGTCCTTTTGGGGTAAAGCTCAGCACGGATACCTCCCCCTCCCCCTAACAACGAGGAGTGTAATTATAAACCTCTGTCACCTTTTTAGTCAGTTTGACAATATTCAGGGTTTCCCCTGCCCCTTAGTTAAACAAAGCTTCAGAGTGTCATTTTTTTTTTCCTTCCCAGAAAAGAAACAGAAATCAAAACTACCGCTGTCAGAGTTTTCAGCCTTTCAGTTGGGTTTTGTTTTTTGTTCAAAAAAAAAAAAAAAAAAATTAAAAACAACTTGTAAACTTTTAGACCTACTGTGAGTGCCTGTGTGCCCGGGCTGGGCAGGAGGCTCTATCTGTCAAAGGGACAGAGGGGCAGGAGCGTTTGGCTTGCTGCAAGAACGCTCCTGAAACTCAGTCCACCTCGAAGAAGATGCTGTAGCTTTAAAGATGCTTTGACTTGAGGATTAGTTTAAACAGGGGGCTATAAAAGATGTAACAGATGCAAACTGTAAAACAAGGGCAATTAACCCTTGCTCTCCTGAGCAGGATCCCTCCTCGCCTTCGCATCTATTGTCTTCTCCTGCACTGGSAGTTTTTCATAAAACCTAAAAAATGATTACCTGACTCAACAATTTTAATATWTTTTTTTTTAAGCAGAGTGATAGATTTTTTTTTTTTTTCCCCTTTCCTCTTTCCCCTCTCTTGTGTCTTTTTACTTTGCTGGAGCTTCACACCAGGACTGAGCAGTGAAGTGTGTTGCTGTTGGGTCTTTTTATTCTGCCTGAACTCCCTCCTCAGACGTTTACTGTTATAAAACCTGCTTGGCTATAAATAAAAAATAATAAATCTCCAAGCAGGTAAGAGGATGGGAAGATTGAGAGAGTGTGTGTGGGGTCAGCGTGTTTACTCACACTCTCCTGCTTGGGATTCCGCCTGGACAGAGGGAATTGGTGGCTCTGTGGATGTGCATGAATGTGGCTGAGGAAGGAAGAGGCTGAGAAATGTGCTAGAAACTTTAGTATTTGCCAGTTATTCCCGAGGCTGGAGTGGGCAATGGTGGCATCACCGCGGCAGATCTGCCAGGAGAGGAGATACAGCGGGGAGGGAGGACAGGCACCGAGGCGAGCCCGGACCCTCAGCCTGCCTCGGCAATTGGCGTTTTCATGCAAAACGACCAATGGTGAATTGTTTTAAATGCATTTCACTCCCTTCCCTGCTCTCCAGCCTCCCGTAAAAAGTTGTCAATAATTTTAAACCTGCAAATTTCGAGAACACTTTTCTTCCCAGAGGACCGGCAAGCTTTAAAAAATATGCATTAATTTTAATTTTTTTTTTTTTTTTTCCTTTTGGTAAACGACTTTTAAGTTCCAGTCAGTACTTTCACTTCTTGCTTTAGGCTCCCAGAAGCTAAGGTGTTACTTCACCCAGCTTCACAAAATAAAATAAAGAAATGAAACCAACTAAGCAGACAAAACAGCAAAACTTTCTGTTTGGGGAAACACATCCTTTGCCGGGGAGCCCTGCCCGGGGCTGGGGCTGCAGCGGTGCCCGGCCGGGTTGGCTCTGCATGCTCAGGGCGTGCAAAGCATTAACAGGTACCTGCAAACTTTCAGAGCTCGCATGTAAAACCTGAAATAAAAAGAGCAGGAGGTGGGTGGGGGGATGTTTGAGGGTTATTTTTTGCAGGAGGACGAAGTCCTTTCCTAACACTAAAACTTTTGCTGCTGCGTTTTAAAAGGCACCTCCCGTACCTGGTTGACAGGTAAGGGGAGCAGGGGTGGTGATGGCACAGCCCCGAGCACCCCGAAACTGCTAACCCCTTCCTGGAGCAGTGCTGGAGTGACTTCAGGTTTCGGTTAAAAAAATTGAAAAAATTTAAAAAATAAAGAAGATTTTTCTCCCCAAGTATAAACAATCCAGAAAAATTAAAATACTCTCGAAATGAAATAAGCCCGCTGATGCGTTAGGTGGTGTGAGAAAAAAAAGAGAAGGGAAGGGGGAAAAAAAAAGAGGAGAAAATGGAATTAAATTCCGAACCTACCTGCGAAGTCTTGTTTGTAGTTTTGGCCAGAAATGGTGAGAAGAAAAAGCATGAAGAAGCCGCGAAGTGGAGGAGAAAAGGTGAAGGGAGATGCAGCTCCTGGAGAAATTGTAAAAAGCCTTGCAAAGAGTTGTCGGAAGGACCGTTATTCCTGCTGGGCAGGTTAGGACTGATCTCTTTCTGCCACTCCAGGAAACACAAACCTGGGGACGGACTGACGTGTTACGCCTCTTCTAATGACATTTTTTTCTTTTTCTTTTCTGTACGAGCGAGAGGAGAGACCCTGAAACACACGCCACCTATCTTTGTGGGGAGGGATAATTGGAGAGCACCAAACGTGAGCATCATGTGGAAACGTGATCGCCAAGTTTCTCTCTGGGAAAGGATCTGGGATAGATTATACCTTGAAGTCTCCGCGAACGCTTTAGCGGCAGAAATGCAATTCCACCTCCTCCCGCCCGCCCCCCGCCCCGCGCCCGCCCCCCGCCCCGCCGCTCCGCTCCGCGCCGCTTCGCGCCCCGCGGAAACTCAGCGCGCCCCGCCACCGCATCCCAACCCCCCCGGGGGCC
>JACAXG010000106.1:2104404-2226904 GCA_018881555.1 Amblyornis subalaris
CCGCGGAAACTCAGCGCGCCCCGCCACCGCATCCCCCCCCCCCCCCCCCCCCCCCCCCCCCGCCCCGAGGCGCATCCCTGCCCGCGCGTCCCCCCGCCGCATCCCTTTCCCTCCCCCAGGCGGAATCCCCCGCCCCCTCCCCAGCAGGATCCCGCCGGATCCCCTGCCCCCGGGCTGGATCCCTGCCGGTTCTCCCATCCTCGGGCGGGATCCCTGTCGGTCCCCCCCCCCCTTCCCCGGCGGGGTCCCCCCGCTCGCCCGCYCGCGGGGCCGGCCAGGGCCGCATCCTGCCCCGCACCGTCCCGCTCCCGGCCCCGCTCCCGGCTCTCGGCTCTTGCGGTGGGCAGAACTTACCCTAACATAAAGCCTAGAAACTAAACTCTGTTCGGGCACTGCAAATAAGATCCTGGCTTGTTTTGGTGCGGTTTTATTTTTATCCTTAACGCGTTTCTTTTGGGGCTTTTTTTTTTTTTTTTTTTTTTATTATTCCTCCCTTTCATTTCAGCACTCATCCAGGTTATTTGAATAGTCAGCTAAATCTGATGAAAAAAAAAAAAAACACCGACCAAACGTGCTGAGATCTTACAGTCTATCTGTTTTGTTCACAGATATGGATCAGGGGTGAGATGGGCTCTTTTCCTGGCTCTGCTCTTGCTTGGAAGTAGCTGGATGAGCAGAGAGAGCGTGGACGAGTAACGCGTGGGACTGAACTTCAGTGAGGTTACAAGTTTTTCACCTTTCCAAGTATTAAAATTAAAATAAAATTACATATAGAAAAAAAAAAAAAAAGAAGGGGAAAAAAAAAAAAAGAAAGAAGCCCAGACTCCACCTTTGCACTGAAGGGATTGGTTATGCAAATATGGAAGGGGTTTCCTGGCAAATACAGCTTTCTACTGTATGGTTAATTAAATCATCACTCAAAAGCCTTCCAATGTGACGCTTCTGTCGTAATCCAATCAGGTTACGTAGGTCCTAAACAAGAAAGATATTTTCCACATCTGGAAGTCAGCAATTTAGCAAGTACTGCACATTATTAACCAATTCAGAGCCCACTTCCCAGGGGGATAGTTTTTTCTTTTTTTCTGAAGTTTAAGCGTTCTTAACCAACGCTCTGCCGGTTTGTTAATCAAAAAGCTGGTTCACACCGCACGTAATCGAGAAGTAATATCGAAGTAAGKGAAGGCAGCCCGAGCCGGGGATGCTGAGCGAAGGCGTTCGGCTGCACAGGGGGCTGATCCGGCTGAGGCTCCAGCCGCTCACGCCCGGCTCCCAGCACAACCCACAGCCGTTCCTTCCTCTAAAGCAGCTCGAAATAATCTCGCTGCAAAGAGAAACTTCGCGTCTTGCCTCCGCGTACGGTCCTTTCCCAGGGTAAACGTGGGGCTGCCCGAAGGGCTGCGTTAAAGAGCTGCGAAACAATTTCCCTGCTCTGACAAGAGTTCAATCTATTGCGGCGCTTTATTTTTTTTATTTTTTTTCCTTCTCCCCCTCCAGAAGAAAACCGAAACAAATGGCACGCTGATCCCACACCGCACTTTTACTTACATTAAGCTTAGATAAACTGCTCTTGAACTGTGCGTTGAACGCGTGCCTAAAGCAAGAAGTGGAAGGCGAGCAATAGCGACAGGATTGCGCTCCAAAATGGTCCTGCTCAGGGAACACCTTCCTGACGGTTCAGCATCGCAAAGGAAGGAAGGGACCCCCCCCCCCTCGCCCCCCCCCTCGGAGGGTGTCTTTGCAGCTCGTCAGAGCCACCGAGATTTGCTCGGGATTTTTCTTTTGGTCATCTCTGAGATGGGAGTGGGTGCCCCTGTGAGATGCTGGGGAGGCGGCGCGCAGGGGGGCTCCGGGTAGGGGCATCCAAAYCCCCTCCCGGGCTGGGAAGTAGCACCTCCGGGTGTCCCCCTCCTCAACCCGAGCTGCAGGCGGAGTGGGGAGGGAGAGGCAGGCTCTGGCTGTCTGCTGCCGCTGCAATCCCCAGCTAGGCAAAGGTGGCAACAAGATTCCCTGATCTTTTTAATTATTGCTTTAATTTATATTTCCTATTTTTATTTATGTTTCCCTTTTTTCTTTTTTTTTTTTTTTTGTCCTTGCTACGAGTCATCCTGGCTTTGCTAAAAGTTTTCTTGCCACTGTCCTCTGAATGCCAACATGATTTTCCTGCAGGATGCATGACTTCTCCATGCCCAAATGTACCTGTGTACACACAGACATGTCACACACACACACACACACACACACGCACAGAGATGATATCTTAATGAAATATATAACACAGTGCAAATATCCTGAAATCAGATTCGAGTATTATTAGTTGGAATTAGATCCTCTCAGATCCAGAAGGCACTGCCTATAAATCAAGGGCAGTCTGGCAATTCCTTAAAGAGCTAAACTGAATTTAGATGCATATGATAAAAAGAAAGAAAAAGAAAAAAGTGAATGCTAATTACTGACTTGCTCGATTTCCTCTCACCCACGTTTTCCAGGAGAAAAAGGAAGAAACCAAAAAGCCAACCAACAAGTCCTCAAAATAAATTAATCCCATTACAAACTCCTCATATATTGCTTATATATTTCCAGATTACAAAACGAGGGGATGAACTGGAGATTAGGAGAGGCTGCAGCCTAACTCGCGAAAGGCAGGAGTGCTGTCGATGGCATATCAATAAAATATRTTTATCTGCAGCCACACTGAAAAACGAACCCTCAGACCGTGTGATGATGCTCGAGGGCTGTACGAAACATGTCGGCATTGTCAGATAATCCCTATTCATAATTTTGCTGGCTGTTCTTTCAGCCCTCAATCCCACAGTTTCCCCAGCTCTGAAGTGCCTCAGCAGGGTTTGCATCGGAGCGATAGAACCGCTCGGATCTCCGCAGGAGTGACATAGCACCCAACCTTACTAGATCTTATTTTAACGTGAGACGTGGGGGGTGTTTCTTGGGTTGTTTTTATTTTTGATTTTTGGACACTGGACATAAACATTTAGCAATCAACTAAGCCCTTCTGAGATGGAATTTAACCTTAATCCAGGCGATGATTTCCTGCCCGGCTCTGAACTAATAACGGGTGTGCAGCTCCTTTAGGAGATGGAAATAATGACAGGCTATAGATCCTGCCTTTATTGGGGTGGTGCTGGCAGCCCGCATCCCAGTCCCTGCACCATCAGCATCCCCATGCAGATCCCGTTCCCTGCCCTATTTTAAAACTTTTGCAAATCCAATCCCCCCCACCCCATCGGTTTAAAAGCGAGCAGAGCCAAAATATCCTCACAAACCCCAGCTCCCTCCTTGCGTACAGCTCCCAGCGCTGTGGCTTGGACATGGTTTTAAGGGCAATTCTCCGAGTGCAGGTTTTTCCTCTTTTCCTCGAGTTTTCCTACGTGGAAATGCAGAGAGTTGAGGTGAGGGCAGCCTGCTCCTGATGCAAACCTGCCTGGTTAAAGCCACAGGAGAAGCTGTCCTGCCTCCAGCTCCTCAGTGGGTTTCTTTTTCCCACCAAAACCCATCGTGTTGAAGATAAGCCCCTTGGAGATAACCCCATGTCGCCATCCCTGTGTGGATCTGTAGGGCCAGCCAGGGGCAAATCCTGCTGCCAGGGACAAGCCCTACCATGAGAAAGGGATTGTTCAGGAAGAGACCTCCTACAACCCCAGGCACCCAGCTGTGACTGACAGAGGAGGTGACCAGCCACCAAGGAAGGCTTTGGGGCACAGGCCCTGGAGGACCTGAGCCTTCTGCTGAGACCTTCTGCCGTGGTGGCTTTGTGGGGACCTGGTGGCATGGGCTAGGGGGATGATTCATGGCCTTATATGTTGTGGTGTGTTTGCTTTTTCCCCAGGGGAGGATGAGTAACAGGGACTGTGTTTTCTTGCCCACCACGTGGAAGGAGGAAAATGGAGGGAAAAGCAGCAAAGATGTTCTGGCTGATAAGTTTTGACTAATACATTTTAGAGGCTAGTGAAGACAGAGGTTTAACACCTCTAAATTCACTTTGGCTGCTCTGAGGCTTTTCCTTCAGGTCTTTCATTGCCTGAACTCTCTAATATTTTCCCCAGTGTGTGGAACCCTTCCTACATTAGGGATTACACATCCCCATGCAGGGGACCCAGATGAGATGTGCCCCCTTGCAGCCAAGCCTGGGGAGAGCATCCTTCCCTCCCCACAGCCCTGCTCCGCTGAGGGAGCCGCTCCTGCAAGATTTGGGGTCCCTGTGGGTGCTGGCTGCTTCTCATGCTCCCATCTCTGGGGTGTAGAAGCTGTCCTTGCCTTGAGAAAAAATTCTGAGGTTGCAAAAAACCCCCTCAAACCAAACAATAACAACAAAAAAAGCCAGGGAAGATTATTTTCTGCAGTCACCTGTGGTAGTAGGGGATAAGACAGGCTGGAATAATTTTTGTGAGTGGGGAAGGCCCCATGTGGGCCCAAGATGCTGCTGGATACTTTTGCTTGATACAGGTGTCCCTATAAACTCAGATTTAGAAAGCAAAACCTTTATTTTTTTTCCCCATTTCCACATGGAGGAGAGGGCACAGAGGAGAGGAAGAAAGGGTCAGGGAATGACTCTCCCCCCACCCGCTGATGAGGTATTTGGGAAGAAACCTTTTGAATCAACATTCCCAAAGTTTTCAAGTTCCTCTGCGGAAAACCCATGTAGGGATAGGATAYGAGCCAAAAGCAAGGGAAAAGATTGTCTGGCTTTAATTTATCTATCCCTGGGCATTTCTAACAAGCAGATCACTGTAATATTTGATCTTGTGCGAGTCCCTGAACGTTAAGAGTGAATCTCCTCATATGTTTTTGTTAATTTTGTCATTTATAAAGTCACTCCTGAYGGCCCAGAGCTGCTCGGCTCCCGTTCACAACGTCTGCCCGCRTGCCTGTGGTGGGAGAACAGCATCCACAGCACCCAAAACTCCTCCTCACRTTGGGCAGGGAGCAGTGAGCCCTGAGCATCCTCTGCCCGCTGTCCCGCACCGTGGGCTGGAGCTGCTTTCCCTTCTCTTCTGGGATCAACGCTGAAGTTYGGCCACATTTCTTGGCTCAGTTGGCAGCGATTAAAATTCACGGCTCACTTTTGTTTATAGTGGGTTGTTTACTTTGTTGAATTTTTAAAAACTTGTTAGAATGCAATTGAACACAGATTCAACAGTATTTAGGCTTGAAAAATAAAGATGCATTAGAAAGATGCCTATTATGCTTCAGAATTATTAATTGACATTTTTATGATGAATAATTAATCGTTTGAATAATTTTCGTATCTCTGATCTGAACACATATTTGCATATCTAATGTCTGATTTTAAATGTGGTTTCTTTAGTTGCATTCTCCCAGGACAAAGACATGAAGTAAGTAACATCCTAATGCAAAACTTTTTTTCTTTGCACTTGTAAAAGTATGTTTATTCAAATGCAAGTTCCTATCTAGTTATGAAGCTGTTAATAATCTATGCATGACATATATGCATTAATAAGGTGGTGAATCCTCTGGATATGAGCACATTTAGGCCTCATTTTCTTATATACAGTGGTGAGGTCCCCTGTAATACACACATATTACCTAAACCCACGTGGGGTTAAGCTGGGAAACCATAAAGAAATATCTCAGATACACAGTGTTCCTGTCTTGTTTATATGGCACTTAGTGAGAAGATCAAAGGTTGTTTCAATTTGAGGTGTTTAAAGCGTCAAGAACTTTTAATACAAATTTTTACTGTGTCCTCCCAGTGAGCCAACATCAGTATTTTCCTGTTGTATTTTAATGTGCCTGAATCGTAGCCCTCAAGACCCCACCTCGCTGTGAGCTGGTGGCTATAAAGGAACAACAGAAGCTGCAGATCAGTTATAAGTTGGTCAGCAAAGGGGTGCAAGGGGTGGTGCTCGTTGTGCAACCCCGCTCGGCGCTGAGTTGGTGTGAGCACAGCTCAGCCACAGAGGGAACAGAAAGGAGGAAGGGGCAGCTGGACAAAACCAGAACCCGAAAGGTATAAAAATTAAATAAAGGAGTTAAAGAAGTAGCCTTTGCTCCACTGCCTCTGGCAATGGGTTARTTGTCACAGGTAAACCCCAAGGAGTTGCCTTCACTTATGCGAGAATTTGATTTATTGAGAAATTAAAGCTTTGGAGAATTTTTATTTGGTGGCAACTTTAAATGTACAGGGAGCCCAAATATTCTGTRTATAGCCTGTTGGCTCCTTGCTGTCATACTGAAGAAATAGGGTGGTAGTTGCTCTAGAAATATCTAAAATTGATGCACTATTTATATTTAGCAGATTAGAGAAATTACGTCAGAATGGAGGCACGAACACGTCAGTGTTTAAATTTGCTTAGTGCCATTAATACAAGGAACATAGTACRTATGCAATGTAAAATGGAAATAAAAGCTTTTCATATCTGGGGGGTTTTTTCCACACCAGGTGGTAAAAATGTGCCCCAAAAATATATAAATATATATATTTTTTTACGGTGGAAGTATACTATATAGACTATGGTAATGTAGTGGGCAATATCTGACAGACAGATACTGCATAAAGAAACTGTGAAACGCAGTTCTCAGAACAGGCTGAAGTTATACTGAATAGGATGTTTAGCAGTTGCATATGCTCAGTGATAACAGATTCTTTTTTCTTTTTTTTTCTTTTTTTTTTTTCTTGGAGGGGTTGAAGTTGTAAGAGCAAGAGTGGTAAACTTGAGCAATGCTTGTCACGTGGAGGGCCGAGCTCTGAGCCCAGTGACCAAAACTGTCATGGCTTTGGCCATCAGGGTGGCGGCAGTGGCAGCGGGTTCTCTGCAAAAGGATGAGATGGAAATTGGGGTTAAACCTCTGCTTTTTGTGGTTCTGAAYGCAGGGGAGAAAGCAAACATCGCTGAGATGCTCCCACACTTCTTCACAAAGGGAGACATCACTTTTGGGGTTGGGGTCACCCAGCGGCAGCTCTGGGGTGAAGGCGTCCGGTGTCGAGAATCCCGGAATGGTTTGGGTGGGAAGGGACCTTAAAACCCATCTCATTCCAACCCCTTGCCGCGGGCAGGGACACCTTCCACCAGGCCAGGTTGCTCCAAGCCACATCCAGGCTGGCTTGAAATCCAAGGGTGGGGTACCAAGAACATCCCCTGAAGCCCCTCGGGTGTTGTTGTACCTTCACGATATCAATGGAAAACTTTGTGGTAGAATTATTAACACRGAGTTATTTTTTGTTTTGCTTTAGACTGAATGGTGAATATAAATTCTACAGTTACACACTAGCCCCTGTTCTACCTATTTGGGACTAGATCAAATTTCTTTTTCCCTGGCTTTCTTAGGGTCTCCCTATTTTTCCCACTGACTACTGATTAAGTTCATAGAGGTGACATTACCAGCAGGGAATCTGGGTGCAAAGATGACATTTTGATGGCCATCTGGAAGTTTTGGAGTAAATTGATTGCCCAAATTATTTCTTATCACCACCCTGGGGAAGACACGTTGTTCTCTCCGTGACTCCAGGAGATCAGCTGGATATTTTAAAGTCTGCAGAAACACAAGGGTTACGAAGATACTCAGAAAATCCCAAATGATCTGAAACAATTAGACACTGCAGCACAGTTTCCAAAGAAATTCCTCGTGTACAGAATTGCCCAATATCTGGGAAATTGCTGCCGTTTCTGCGGGTGGCTGCTGACTGTATCAGATTCCAGGAGAAGCAGAGGCACAACCCGGCGACTGTTGCACACCTAAACTGCGGCTTTACCCGGGAACTGGCAGACATCCCCTTCGTCAGGGGTGGCATCGGACATGCCAGGTCTTCTGTTTGCTTCCCTCTGACTATCAGCATCATCTCCAGCCTGTCTGTGGATAGAGGCTTGGCCAACTGGCCCCTTTCCAAGCCCAAATCTTAGACTCTGGGTTATTAGAGCTGTCAAAAACCGGAGAGAGATTTTTTTTTTTTTTTTTCCCTTGCAATGAATGTGTTCTCCGTGTTGTCACTCCCTTCCTGATTTATGTTTTAAAAATGTTTCTTGGGAAATTTCCTGACTCCTCTCTGGGTTATTTGAGGTGTTCCAGGTCAGAGCTGCATTAAAGGTACCAGCAGTTGGACAACTTGTTTCCCACTGTGGATGGTTTTAGGTGCATGTACACTCCTACCAGTGCTTCTTACTATATCTCTTAAACCTTGCTCCAGGCAGCATCTAAACTATTTTAAACCTTCCCATCCTTTTTTAACACACATCAGCTATCCTGCCTCAAATCTCTGACAAGGATGTGAAAACCGCAGTGTCAGAACAACTGCTGCTCTCTTCTTGGATTCTGACAGGCAACCTTCAACCTGAAACCCTCTAAAAATGGCTATTTTAATCTTTTTTTTTTAAATACATATTTTTTTTTAAAAAAAATCAGAGGTGACTAAATTGACTGTATTCTTTTCCCTTGCTCTGACAGGCTGGAAATGGGCCCCAAAAATGCACAAGGCAGAACATGGGAATACTGTTTGATGTTCACCCAGGGGGTCCACAYGCCAATGGGTCCCACCTGCCAATGGGCCAGCCACAAAGAGCTTGTAAATGGGTGTGACCTCCCAAATTCTGGGCTAGGGAGGAGGCAAAACAGTCTCTGGAATAATTTTGACAGCCTGGGTTGGGTTGWAGTGAGCATTGATGTCCTTGCCTTCAAGAGTTAGGAATTGCAGCTCCATGCCCCTGTCTCCTGTACCATAATTTGACCGAGCCACGTCCCACAAGTAAAGATATTTACATGGACCCAACCCTTTGTACATATGAAGAGTGTGATATTAAYTTGCTACACGGGTTGCTTTGATGGCTGTGGGGGCTGGTGCTGAGGCTCAGGGCAGCAAAGTCAACCCTGGATGACTTTGTAGCTCATCCATACCAATGTCTCTGCTTTCTCTGTATCAAGCAGGGAAAGGGCAGAAGTGGTGGAGCCCAGGGAAGAGAAAACACTTCCAACCACAGCACAGCCTTGGATATCTGCTACTGGGGCAGGTGAGTGCCTGGGTGAGCTCCTGTGCCACCACCACCCACCAGCTGTGCCTGGCCACGATGACCTTGCCTATGCCAAAGCCTGCCTGGTGGTGGCACTCATTTTTGGGAGGTCTGTGTCTGGAATTTGGACACAGGAATTTGTGGGGTAGCATTTCAGAGGTAAGAAGCGAGGGGTAAAAAGCCACATCTGATATTTAGTGTTGGAAAGTGGATCTGGTTGGAGGGGGGAGCTGCAGAGAAAGCGACACTGATCCACGCACGAGGAAGGCAAGCGCTGCCTCGTAGGGAGAAATACAGAGCAGAGACTGAAAACACTGCAAATATTTGTTCTCATTGTCAGATGTTTCTATAAAATCAGTTGTTACTGAATCACCACTGAAGTTACAGAGCATTTAAATAAGCAGAGGGTGAAAAAAGCTAAGTCTAATTATATGTTTCGTGCCATTTACAGAGGTTTCCAGGGGATTTTCTTKTAATAAAAGTGCAGTGCATCAAAAGGAATAAATCCTACAATTTTGTTATTTACAAATCAGCTGCTTCTGCCACGAGCTGACAGACTTATCCTCCATCTTACACCCCTCTTTCCATCCCAAAATGCACCCAGTACATTGACATTTATATCAATACTCTTCAAGTGTCTCTACATGATTTTATGCCCCCTGTGCTGGTAAGCAAAGAGATCAGAAGAAAATCATCACAAAGGCGTAGGAAAATATTCTGAAAGAAAGATACAGAGAAAAACACAATGTTGGAAAATGAGCAATATAGATGTTTTCCAGATGAAGAGAACAAGTGCCTTTTACAACCCTGCCCGACGATTCCTGAAGATTTCAAATCGGAAGCCTGGCTGAAGATATGATGTAATCAATTAGTTAAAATGATTTACTAACATAAAACATAACACCCTTCCGATGATTAATTTTTATCCCCTTCCCATTTTTTTTTTTCCCTGCCACAACCACTCTGCCCCTTTCTGACTCCAGATTATTTAGCAGTTGACTTCGGTGTTTGGAGGGTTGCATATCAATCCCCAGGACCAAAATACGCCACTCATGTCTTCCCTCCTATGTAATCTATGGATGCAGCACCTAACTCTGYAGCCCTCCCGTGTGTTTCAGAGGGGAAACAGCTGTGCTGAACCAAGCCTTGTTGAGGCTGCATTTAGAGCTGAAGAAAACATGAGAAAACCAAGAGACCACCTTTGTTCTTGTCCAGCTTGGAGACTGCCATGATACAGCAACATGACGACTGCGCTGGTAATTAAAACGCTGAGTGCAAAAGAGACCAGAAAAGGAAAGAAATGAGAATAAGATGGTTTCCCACAAGTGTGAACACACCATGTGTGTATTGCACAGGCTACAGATGCTTTATAGAGGCCTCGGGCCTGCCTTGCAACAGCCCTGCCATTCCGGGATGGGCCTCTTTCCCCAGCAGACGCCATCCGTCGAGCCAAATTGTATGATTGTTTTGTGATATGGATATATGTGGACTGGGGACTAAATTAAGGACATTAAACTCAATTTCCTTAAGATAGGAGCCAGATTTTAATATTGCAGCTGTCCAGAGGTGAAAGGGTAATGAGGACATGAGGAATTCCTGGACAGGAAAGGGACACTTGGCCCAACAAGTCTGTCCCCCTTCAAGTTTATTACAACACACCTCCCCACGTTGTGGATATATCCTCCAGCCCYGTCTGCCTGTGTAAACATGTCTGGATATCTCTTCTGTTCATTAATACTTCAGTTCACTCCGTGGTTTTATTTGACATAATGCCTACTACGCTGTGAATCGGATCGCTCTGCAAGAATTCACTGTTTATTCTTAGACCTTTCCTTTTTAATTGGYATAATCTGTTTTTTTTTTCCCCTTTTTAAACTCACCAGATACAACCACTACCTCGGTCCTCCACCTAATTATGAAAATATTAATGTTTAGGTATTTTTAAAAAGGGAGTAGGCTCAGCCTTTGTTTATATCAAGCATCTTTAACAGCYGGAAACAACAATGGCTTCATATCTTATTCCTATTTGAGTCACTAAAGTTCTTCTCTGGAAAAGGTGATCAGAATTGGAATTACTGGAGAAAAATCTATCACATTCCTCGTGTGATAAGAGCTCTTTTGATTTGCAGGCTATCCTTTGCTGGATTGTCCATATCACACTTTATTTATACTGAATTGGCATTGATTCAAAATTGATGTTTGGCAGATTCAGTACAATTTTTAAGGTGGAGCGGGACTTTGSGGAGTCAAGTATCAACTTATAATGATCTTGTAGAGTCAAGAAACAGCCTTGAAAGCTGGTGGGAGGAAAAAAATCTCCCAAGAAATTGGTACCATTGCAAAGATTTCTAAATGCTAACTGGTCTTCTTTTGCTAAAAACTATCTCCCTTTAAATTTTCTGCTTGCAAAGTTGACRGGGAATTAGCATACAGATGCTTCCTCAGACATGTGAAAAAAACCTGGGTCTTTCCTTTCCTCTGAGGCAACTCAAAGGAGAATGTCATTAAAGCTCTCAACACAAACYGTGGGGAAAGAAACACAAGTCACAGATAAACCTGAGTGATTTTCAAATTTCAAAGACCAACAGGCTGGTGAAATAAAAACACTCTGGGTGAAGCATGAAGTGGGAAGCAGGCAAAGTGGATCACTGTGATGCAAGATCAAGAAAAGACTCTTAAATTTGTTGTTTAAGTGCATTGAAATCCCAGAAAACCAATATATTAACAATTATTTCTGATATCTAGCTTTGGGAAGTGACTTGCTTTCACAATGAGCAGAAATTTTTATTTATTTATTTATTTATTTAGAGATTTTCCCCTGAGAAAAGAGGCACTGCTAGCAGAGGTTGTTTAGGGGAAGAAATTCTGCACCCTGTTGAGAAACACTGAGGTTTTATTCAGGAACTGTGATGGCAGCACTGGGTGGACAGGGAACTTTGAGAAACCTGGAAACGGAAGAAAAATTAGAAATATCTTGGTTTCAGGCAGGTGAAGAAACAGTTATGACAGAAATGAAAACATGGGCATGCAGCTGGTTAAAAATTAATCAGTAAACAGTATCTGAGAGGCACAAAAAGCTTCAGGTTCATACCCACGATCCACTGTGATTAAGAAAACCCTGTAAAAGTCTAAAAAATTTTACCTTTGAATTTTGAGGGTTGAATCCAACCTCAGCAAGCAGCTGGTGATGCAAAGAGGAATCAAAAATGCCATTTTAGGCCTGAACAAAGGCAATGAAGGAGGTAAAAAACATTTCTGTTGGCATCTCTTAGGCACCCATRGCTTAAATCCTTGATTTTTTTTTTATTCCTTGTCCAAAGATACTGGTTTGCAAAAGTGGAATTTAGTGTAGTGACTACCACTACTTCAGACTGCTTTATGTGAGGGTCCTTCCAGAAGAATAATAAAGGAATAATTGGTAAAACATGTGTAATAATAAGCTGAAATTTTAATCTTTGTACAGTTTTGATAAATCCTCACGAGGACTAATCTTTTCAGTCTTGCTGTTGAAACATGATCCATTAAAATGAGCAGAGTAGACACGGGGGTAAAGCCAACAGAATTTGGGTCTGGTGTTGGACAAGTTGTTTGAAGAAACGTGGATGTAGAAGCTGATAAGAGTAGTAAAGTCACAGTGAGCAGAACCCATTCTTAGCTGATGCAGGTTTAATTTAAATACCTGGTGAAATTCTGTGTAGTTATCAGAGGACAAAATGAAACTGAAAAGTCTTCAGTTAACCTCGGATGGAGTGGATCCATTCAGCCCTGTCCAGCAATTTTTAAATTCATTTTATCATCAAAATTTATTGGAGGACATATCCTTCTCTCAGGGGAAGGGCCTATCCACTGGACTCAAGTCCTGTTCTCGGGTTCTTTGCCTCTGTGCCACCTTATTTTCATGGACAGGTCAAGTGGGAAAATAAAAAATTGTASCGGGAGTGAGGTCCAGGGTCTCCAAAACCTCTCCAGGTTTTAGGAAGCACATCCCATTTTCAATAAGCACGCTGAAAGTGACCACAAATTGTGTTTCCCAGTGAGGAGACCCTCTTGTAAATGGGATTTAGGAGCCATAATCTCTTTGGTGCTTCTGAAAAAGCATCAGCAGGGCTGTTAAGCTTCTCCAACACAGCTCTGAGCTGTGGTAGCACAGAAACGAGCCCCAAGGCTTTTGTCCTGCCCCCTGGTCTGCTGTTTTATGGATAGATCTGTCACCCTTGGGGCAGAAAGGGACTGCTGTGCTCCAAAACTACACGAGGCTTGGGTTCAAGGGACACAGGATTTGCTTTGTCATCAGGCCTTAGAGTAAATCATAATCATGTTCCTGGGATAGAAAGTTTTACCCAAACACTTACCCATTAAATTGGGATAGAAAAAAAAGAAAAGGTTGGCCTGTTTTTTTCAATTTCAAAAGATTTTAATCTCCTCTAAACTCCCCMTCTCCTAAGGATTAAAAGACTCAGAGCATCCTCTTATCTATTCCTTCCCTTTTGCTGTAATTCCAGTTGCTCCCTGAGCTCTTCCCGTCTCTCCACGCAGCACCTGGGTTCCCCTCTGCCCTTTCTTCCCGTCCCTGTGCCCACGTGGAGCGTGTTTTCACATTTGCCCCTGCATGAGAAAAACCTGTTTGCTTTGCTCTCTGAGCTCGGGGCCCGGTGCTGCTGATGCTGCATTTGCTGCTGGTCTGGATCTCGCATTTATAGCCCGAGTGAGACAATTGCTGCTGCAGCCCCTGTCGCTTTTATGTCCCCGGCACGATTTGATACCTTACCTTTGATATTCTGATTTAATTCTTTTACATAGATTAGAGACCAGACAAGCTCCCAACCCGACCGAGGCACTACCCTGTATTGACTGCCAATCTCTAAGTCACTGGGTGAATGCTGTTTGCAGACTCTTATCAGTTCATTAAAGTTTGTTATCATTTATGCGGTGGCTCTGTACCTTGCTGGTAATCTCCAGTGTAGGATCTTATCAAGCACTCTTTTGAAAGTCTAGGCGTATTGTATACCATCCAYAGTATTTTTCTTGTCTACCTTGGCAGGGATATCTTTGAAAAATTCCAACAAATCATTTGAGCGAGGTTTCCTGCTCATAAATCCACGTTGGTTGACTCTACTCAAATTAGGATTTTCGGTGTGTTTCCTCGCTAAATCCGGCAAGACCGTTCCTATTCTATTTTTCATAGCTCTGAATTGTGTTATGTTAATTTGTTTATATTATGATTTAAAATAATTTTATATGTATATWTTCCTCTGCATATGCATGTGTACATAAAAGTGTGTGTATGTAATGGAGATTATATTGAAGTATATTGGGCTTTAAAGCTGAATATGTTAAAATTGTTAATGCAGTATAAAATGYGAAGGATAGAGTTAGGGACAGATCTTTGGCTGGAGTAAATGAATTTGACTTTGAATACATTTTGCTAACTTAAATGGTGTTAACTTGATTTATGTGAGCTGAGGAGTTAACCCTTCTGCACTGTGCTTGCTTTACTTCAGTGCCAAGAGATCAAAATGACTGTTGGGATGCTTCTTAACATTTCTGATTTATTACAGGTCTCTACCCACATTTCTTATGGATTTTTTTTGGCTCARAAAGTGTATTTTTATTTGCTGCTGCAAAAATAATTCTTAATATTTCACTAAGTTATACGCAGTATGTAATATTTTGTTTTGGATTAGCAGTTTCTTATGCTTTATTTTTCCATTATTTGACTATTTTAGGATGTTTACTCTCCTTCCCAGCTTTCTGTTCCCATCTGCAGATCTTTCTATTACAATGATGAACCTGGCAATTTCTGGTAAATACAGTAAGTGGCTGATTAATATTAGATTCATGCTTAGATGGATTTTAATATTGGAAAGCTAACATTTTACACAGAAAACAGTCTCTGCCTTTGAATTGAAACCAAATGAAAAATTTAAGACTAAAACAAATGGAATTTGTGTATCTAGTTCTTACTTGACCTGTTTAACAGGGCTCTCTGCTGAAGTATGATRATATTTTGCCTGAACTTAGTCTGGCTTACAAATCGTGGTGAGGAACAACAAATGGGGAATTGTGGTTATGGTTCCGAACAGAAACATTTTTCACTGAAAATCAAAAACTTAATTTTTTCCAAGTTTATTTATTTTTTTCAATGAAAACTGGGTTTTGCTCTGAAAGATGATTATTTTTTCATGAAGGAATTAATCTGGTTTTTTAATCAATGAGAAAGAAAGTCTAATAAGAAAGCCTTTGACCCACCTGGGACCACCCTAAACTCACCTGTGGCAAAAACGTGAGATGGCAATTGGATCTGAGGGGAGCTTTCTTTACAATCCGAGGGAAGAGCCAGGCAAAACAACATTCGGTTGAGCCAGGAAAGGTTTTGGGACAGCACAGGCTCATAAACTGCAAAGCTCTTGGTTTGGTATGTTAGCAACAAAAATATCTAAAYGAGAAACTATATTTCTGAGTCCTGAAAGATGAGGTCCCTTCTTCGAGGTCGAGTAGGAAGAACTTTTAAATCAGAATAACTACAAAACAGCCCCCACTAAATCATGTTTGCTTTTCCTTGGTTAACTACTCTCAGATTGCCACTATTGTATATTATTGTCACATTTCCCCCACCATTGGCTGTATCAATTCTTTTGTTGTCAGTAAGATTTTCTCTATAAAGGAATAATAAGAGCATATTTGGGTTTTAATTGTTCTTTTGACCCAAGTCTATTCACTTTGTCAATCTCTCAAGCTTTTCTTGATAAGAATGTTTTCCATTGATTTATCCTTTAAATCTATGAAGATCTTTATCATAGTGAAGTTTGAGCTCCCTATCATTAACTTTTAAACTTATATTGACATTAAATGTGATTACATTTAAATTTTATAATTAAAATTAATTTTATAACAGCATACACAGCCAGCTCCAAGCACAGGGCTCAGTTACTGGCTGCTCACTGGACTAATAGCATTGCTCCTACAAACAAACTTTGTTAGCTTCCACATACTTGTCATAGCAATCAATACCTGAATAATTAAATTCCTCCATTATCAAATTCTAGTCTTCTTTATCAGCTTTTCTTCCACCAGTAATTTTTTTCTCTTAATCTGGTTTCTTGTTGGAAAGTCTATAGCAACTTCGGAGTTTCACCTGATAATCTTTCTTTTCTTCCCTGTTAAGTTCTGTAACCCAAATTATTTAATGCCAAAATCTGAAGTCTTTAAAGAAGATTCCACTGAATAGAAGTTTGATCAAACTGTATTTTGTTTTGTTTTAATACAGACTACTAATTTTATCTTGTCTTGGCCTTGAGTGAAATCCTATACTTGTAAGTATTTGAAACTGCCATTAATTTTCTTGATTCATTCTCTCATTGATTTTCTTTCCAACTATTTCCATCCAATGTATCTAATAATTATTAGAGATGAGGCAAGAACCAAGTGCCTGCATCCACACCCCTTTGAGCATTGTGGCTCATACCCATCTTTAATTAACATAAATGCAAGCAAAGAAGTTTCCCCAGACTAAAACCAATTGTTTTGATGTTAAATCCTTACATTCATCATTTTCTGGTGCACTTGGACACAATTTTGGTCGGGGGTTACTTGTGGAAGAGCATTACACACCATCAAGCTCCGTGCTCCTCTCAGACCCGATGCTGAATGACTCAAGCAGGAAGGAAGGGGAAGGATTCCTGCTCCCTTTTATACTCCTGTGAAATCACTGCAGCCGCTTTCATCTGTTCATTACTCTATAAATGCAACACTTTCCAAAAGAAATTCACTGTTGAATGAAGGGGGGAAGTGGGACACAAAACAAATGGGGGTGATAATGAATTGAAGTGATGATCTGAGGAGCTCATAGTGCTTCATAAGCATTAATTAATTAAACCTGACTAGATCCCAGTGAGGTAGGTATTAGGGCCCATACTCCAGGCCTGGCTGCGGTGTGCTATTTCTGTACCTCAAATTCATTCTGTTAATGTGCATTCTGATGAGAGGACTGAAATGGTGTCTGACTCGTAGAGATGACTGTGCATATATTTAAGCTGTGAATATTCTGCACGATGAGCCTTCGTATGGAAGAGACTTATTTTTTTTTAAAAATCCAGCCTGGTTCCTGAATAAAAAATGCACGATAAAGTAATTGTACAGAGAGCACTGAAGGGCTGCTGATGACCTATAGTTATGTACAACGTGTAACTCATCCTGTTACCCAATTAGGATGATCAGAACTTTTCCTTCTGTTGCTGAAAACCTGAGTGTGCTTCGGTGGGTGTATTTTTTTTATTTTGTAGAATATTTTGTTTAATTGCTGTAAGGATTTAACCTACAATTTTTAACCGCAGTATTTAGAGGTGTGAAGAGTACTTGAATCTTTTATTAATTCATTATAAAAGTTATTCTGAGGTTTCAGTGCAAGAAACTTGTTTTGTTTTCAGTACTGATGTAGAGCTTTGACTCCTAATGAATGTTTTCCCCTTTTTTTTCCATCTTGCTCTAAACAAGATGTTGTTTATTACTTGAAGCATTATATGTAAGCCCCAAGAATATGTTACATGTGACTGGAGCTTTGGCAGACTTTGAGAAACTGAAGTTTCCAGAAATTTTGCTATGTTTAAACACCAGAGCCTTGTTTTAAGGAAAGATTTCTACTTCCAAATGTGTGGTTGCCTGAACCTTTTACATTTTCAAGTCAGATTCCTCTGCCAAATAACACACTGTACCTTAACTATAATAAAAAAGCAGAGACTCTGTGTTTATAAAAACATTACAGGAGCAACTGTGATCATATTTCTTGAATTTATTCTATTCGTGTGCTCAAATATGCATTTTTAGAGYGAGCTCTCCACTGCACCGGTCACTTACAGGAGTAGAAAATGACATGTAGAGGCAGAAGGCTGGCAAAATGCAACAAACCAAACTGGTAAAGTACAGGAATTCAGAGCCAGACCAAAATATGAGGTCAAGGAAGTTGCTCTTATAATAATAGTGGTTATCTGTTTAATGTGTGATCTGGCAGTGGCTCGATGCTGACCATAAGCAATTACACGTGTTTCTAAACTGGTGGTATATGAGCCCTGAGCAACTCTACACGAGATAGATGTGCTGTGAGAAATGGGCACTTGCTCTATTCTTGTGGTTCTGCTYGCTTAATGTCAATTAAAATTGCAGCTTAGTAACAGATAGAAACTCTCCCTGCGTAAGATAATGTCTACATCCCCTCTATCAGTTGCCGTGTACTTAAACTCCTGTATTGAAACCAGTTTTGTGCAGCGAGCTCCTGTCTGGGCTGATAAACGCTGCATAATATTCTCCTTAACAGACATGTGGTTAGACATGATTTCTCTGACTCTCTGGTTGTTATTTGAAACAGCTTTCTTTACAACCAAGTTCCAACGGTGGCGCCCGTGAATGATGCCCTTGTTCTGGATTCTGTCACGCAGGAGCCGGGGAGGGAGCTGAACGTCCTCGGTGCGCGTTCAGCCGCCTGGAGCTGACCCCGCAGGAGTTAAAAGCAGGAAGGTCTCTGTGATACCAAGCTGCCTGAGCACAGATTAGGCCCTGGGAGCTGCTGTGGTGTGGCCCTGGCTCTGACAGCAGTTTTTCCTGACTTTGGTGAGCTCGCTGGACAGCACATCTCATTAGCTTTTAATAGACTTGGATCCCACTGTTAAAAGAGCCTCTATGTCCYTTTCTGTAAAGCAGTTTTGGAATGTTTTCCTGGGCTTAGGAGGATGTGGCTGGAGTGGGAGCTRTGTAGTTGAGCTAACTGCAGTAGAAACTGTGCTAATGAGCTATGAAGACACCCGAAAAAARCCTCTTCTCCCCAAGAGCAAGGAGATGTGTACGATTTAGCTCCTTGAGCACAAGCCCTGTTATTGCTGGCTTGAACATCAGCCTTTGCACGGGAGGAGCTGTGGTCACCAACTCTCCTTGAGCCTGAGTACCAGCTAGAAATAAGCACTTAAAAAGGGGCATGTGAGCTGCTTACAACAAGTCCCAGCTGAGGTGCAAGCCCATGGCTTCCTGAGRCCTTCTGAAGCCACTTCATAAGGCTTTGGCCATTGGAGAGGTACATTACATACTTGATGTACATTCTTAGCAAACTCTGCATGGATACCTGCAAGGCATTCCAGAGAGAAATGGTTTGTCTTGGTTGCCGAAAGGCTGGATGGAGCAAGGATTTAATCACCAGAGCCTATCACTGGTAATTTAAGAACTGTATCAGGAGCCTTGCAATAGTCCTGAAGTGGTTCTGTGGCCATGGACTTTCATAACACATCACTGCACGTGGTTTGACTGTCTCCGAGGCTTCCCAAATGTAACCTTTCATCCTTCAACTTTTCAGAAGCACACAAATAAAAAAGGGCTGCAAAAATCCATGCTGGTGGCCGAGAACTAAATAAGGAAACAGAACTGCTACTGAAGAGCCACCCCCTCGGAGAGAAATGTCAGCGGCACAATGGGYACCATTATTCCCCTCCTTTACAACCAGACCGGGGGGGTGTTATGTTGGAGTCTGCAGGAAAGGGCACCAGGATCCTCTCAGTAACCCCTGCTCTGATCAGCGTTCAGTGCTCCCTTTTCGAGGTACCACGTCCAGAGGAACCCCTGTGCTCCCCGGCAGACCCACGACTTGTGGGAGGCAGCTGGAGGAGCCACTTTACTGCAGGCTGCTCCAGTGCATGAGCAATATTGTGGCACTTTTTCCCTCATTACAGTGTGAGACAGTTAATCACCTGTGATAAAGTGCAGCTCTGGAGTATGATGAAATGGTCATGTGGAAAAAATGGCTTAGTACATCAAACATCTCTACTGCTGTGGCTTCCATGTGTTGAAAAAAAAAGGAATATATTTGGTGACAGAGCAGGGTTTGTTTTTTCAACTTTTCCCATAATGTGTCTCTTATTTTAAGGGAGAGCTCTCTCTTTGAGCTTTTATCACTATTCACTGTCATGTGGACCCATTACTACTTTGTGGTAATGAAATCTGTACTTTGCAAACGCTATAGCAATAATTTCCATGAGAAAGTTCTGATAGGGAAAGAACATTGTTTTAACCTTTTTTATTGTGATTTACCAGCTGGAAACAAGGAAAATGTCTAGGATTACTGTACTGCTCAACTCTCTGCAGTCTATCAGCAGCAACTCCACTGACTAAGCTTGGAATGAACAGTTTATGGAATAACTATTTGGATGTGTTTTCAAGTAAGGTGAGAAAATAGTCCAGGCTGTGTTTGCTGTCCTATTATTTGGAAATGCTTCTGTTGTTTAAATAAATAAATAATTTATAATAATACTACTAATAAAGTTAATTACAATCCAGGTGATCTTGCAACCTTTTCTTGGCATGTGGCACCTCTTGTATGTGAATGAGCAGGTAAAAATATCTTTATACGACAAGTTAATTTTAGTGAGCTAAACAGCCATAAATTTGCTGATGTTGGGAAGGTTTAATTTGGAAGGTGTCCTAGTGTCTTGGAATAATCTTCCTAAAAAATAATGGGATTTGCCTTTTATATTGGAATACCTAGGAAAATACTTTATATGTTTTAACGGGAGCCACCTCAGAGTTGAGCTGTCTGGCGAAGATATTGATCTTTATATAAGGCTGAAAAATATTTGCAAATTTGCTGTTGGGCAAAGTGTGTTTCACTAAGCTGGAAATTTTTCTTCAGAGTATGCATTTTTTCAGTGAAATTTTTGGTCAGAAAGAGTTAAAATATTTCCCTTTGATATTATGGAAACAAAGCAGCTTGACAAGACAAACGTTTCAATTCAATTTTATAATTTTGGGTTTGCATTTATTTTAAATTATATATTAGATTAACCTTCTATATTATTTCGACATCACTCAAATGAGTGCTTTTGATGTTTCCTAAACAACATTTTTTGGAATATCTTTCCCATGAGAAATTTTGACTTCTTGCTCCTATTCATTATCGAAAACACTCTTTCACCAGTCTTTGTACCTTTGTATTACCCACATGTGGGTGAAGAGGCAGCTCTGTAGGAAGCTTTGTTGTATCTGTGCACTATCTTTCCTACAAGCTCAGACTCTTCCCTATGTAAAATTTGGGTTATTGTTTGCATCTTAAACCTTTTGGTCTTCTTTGGGGAGCGTGATGTAGGTGATGGCTTCGGAAGACCTACCTTAAACCCTTGCCTTGGTGTCCTGTTTTAAAAATGACTGGTTTGCTTCTGGTCTGTAAATCTGACTCAGCTCATCCTCTACACAGAATTTGGGTGTGGAAAGTGGGATGAGGRCAGCAGGTTGTTAGAATCATCCAGCTGTCTCGTCCAACCATTCCTTCAGTGTCATGTGAGACAATGGATAAAGTGCATCATCTTCAAGAAATGTTGAGTGTCAGTTATTTAAAATCAGCTGTAGGAGGTGAATTAATTTCTTAYGAAGAAGTGAATAAGTTTTCACCTCCAAATTCCTGTTTTGTTTTACTTGAGGGAGTTAACCTGTATCTTTTTCAGGAGTAGAAGAGACAGAGCTCCAGGAAAATGGACGAGTTCTCTTCCTTGCTTTCTCTGTGGCAGCAGGACCGTCCGAGAGGCCCAAAGTCTCCAATTGCCTAACCCTGCAGAGCCTGGTTATCCCTTTGGAGATCCTCCTGGCACGTGCCCAGCTTGCCTCCCTGGTCTCCAGCAGGCTTTCTCCCACTCCAGCAGCACATCTCCTGCAGGAGCCGTGCGATCCCTCCCCTGCAGCCCGCGTGGCAGGAGCYGTTTGCGAGGCTCTGTGGGAGTTACTGGTACGTTTGTGAAGACGTACGAGTTTCGAAGTAAGAGTATGACTCAGAATAGCTCCACCTTACTCCCATTCCCTGGGAACACGACTCCAACAAGGCGTCTGCGAGGCACTGGGGGTATGAAAGCGAATTGCAGAGCRAGCAAGCTCGTATCATCAAACACAGCCAGCCACTACAGAAATTTAAGCGACGTAGCRTGCCGCTGATTTAAAGTGGTCTG
Source organism: Amblyornis subalaris (assembly GCA_018881555.1). Classification (NCBI taxonomy): domain Eukaryota; kingdom Metazoa; phylum Chordata; class Aves; order Passeriformes; family Ptilonorhynchidae; genus Amblyornis; species Amblyornis subalaris. Next base: position 2,126,348 of record JACAXG010000106.1, read on the forward strand.
GAATACAATAAAAGGTGAACCTTCTTTCAGAATTATAGGAAATAATTTTTTTTTCCCCCTGGGCAGGCTTTGAGAACTGCTGAATTTATTCTTGTATTTCTTCCCAGTCGTTTTGGATGCGACTGAAACTGGCTGTTCTCTGAGTTGGACTCCAACTGAATGAGAGGGTTTTCCTCCAGCCTCTGCCTGACCTTGGGTTATAGGCACTTCAGAAAGCAAAAGCAGAGCTGCACAAACAACYTGCTTCATGTCTAAGCCGTGCCGGCCCCATGAATGCAACTTGGGATGGGTTTCCATCGGGGTAGGCTGGTTTGCAGCCCAGCTCATCCCGGCAGACACTGTAGGACCGCGCTGGGAAACAAAAAAAATTTGCTTAAAAAATAATTGCTGCTGTGTTCTTTCCCAGAGTCGAGGGGAAAGTTGGAGGGAGGCATGCAGGAAGCAGCAGAAATGCATTATGCATTTATTTTAAGTAGTAATATATCCGAGTGGTTTTAAACCATATTCATTCTCTGGGATGTTTATGTATTCATGCTGAACATGGGATAACAGAGTATATAAGGATATATAATATTTGTGAAGAAGAAAATGACTGGTATAGTACTTTCTCCTCTCAGTTCCTTCTCCACTAATGCCCTTACACCTTTCTTTTTCAGGCTTTTTGTAGCATCCTAAACAGAAGGATATTGAAGGGAGCTGATTCTGCTTTGATCCTTATGCTTGTTGTCAAAGCGCTTGGGATTGAAGAGACTGTTGGCTACAATTGACTGTGACAATTAGGAGATGATCAGAGCCCTAGAGTGGAGCACTTAAAGGGTAATTTACATGTCAGTTTGTCGAATAAAAAAAAGATATTCAGCTAAGATTTTTTTTTTCCCCTTAGAGCCTTGTAAACTGCAATTTGTGCTATAGTAAGAAAAACCTGGCAGAGGAGTTAGGATAGCCATTTCCATTTGAAAAGAGGCAATCATAAGGCCACTGCTGAGCCTATTGTCCACTAAAAATGCTGATTTGCAGTCAGGGAGTGAAAGAGTGGAGCCATCACTAAATAGAACCTCGTGCAAGGTAACTCCCCCTTGGTGGCTTTCTAATGTCGGCTGAAGGTTTTATATACCTTAAATCCCGCATTTACTATCATTATAACATTGTTACTGATCATGAATGTCCTTTATCATAACAAAAAAAAAATGAAGGTATTGAGGGGGAGGAACAGGAGCGACCAGGCAGTGGATAGGCTCTCACCAGCTATCTATTGTATCGCATCTTTCTTGTTCCCTCGCCTTTTGTGTGCCATCACAATTTTCTTCTTGTCACCCTTTGCACTTTGCCATTCAGGCACCTTCCATAACACTTTTTCTCATAGGGTGTTTTTTTTTTTCCATACCTATTTACACTTCGTTTTTAGACGCGCTCCCAGGAGATTTTTAGCGTTTTCCGCGTTTAACCTGCTGGGAAGGGAAAAGAGAGAGGGAGGTGACGGAAGCTGTTCGGAGTTTGCCTTTCTGTGTGATTAGGCTGCAATACAGACTGTAACACAGACTGGAGACATACAGGYCGGGGAGAGGACTGGAGTTAAGGCAGCTGATGATTAAACAAAYTTGTTTGTGATAAGTCCCTTTTTCTTATGTGATAGCTCTGAAGAACCTAGAGTTGCTCCGACTGTAGAGTTTTATGAACTTATAAAAATATCAAAACCCAACACCTCCCTCATTATTCTGGTTGGTGTGAGCTGTAGCATATGTGACATTCCTCACGGTCTAAGGAAGGGATATTAGTGGGTACATATGAGGCTCCAGTGTTTGTGTATGCAAATAAGTGTATTTATTTCGAGGTTGCGTTGCAGGCTTGTCTTCCAGAGATGGGATTGGCTCCCTTTTTACTCTCATCTCCTTAAAAGCAGAAATAGTTGTCTGTTCCACTTCAGGAACCAGAATGAAACACTTTGCTTTGTCACAATTACGACCGAGTTGCCTCTGCTGCCCAGACGTGCATTGCCTAACCCCCCCCCAGGGGTTACTTTTCTGGGGAAGTTTTGTGGCTTCCAGTAAAAGTCACACATGTAGACCACAGCTCTGATTCTGATCCCTGGTCAAACACCACGGGTTTGAACACATTTGGAATTTCTCTTTGTGTGTGTAGGATATAAGGATCAGGCCCTGCGTGTCCACAGGGTCAAAAAACTGTCTTTCCTTAGTCATAGCCCTTATGCCCTGAAGCTTTTTTTTATGTTGAACACCAGACAATGAGGTTTCTACCTCTAAACTTGTACTAGAATCATGTTTTATCCTGACTTCTGCATGGGGTGAAAAACATTTMAAAATATTTCTAAACTTTGCAGAATTATTCCTCAAGGTAAGATTTAAATCAAAGAAAATCTTGTAATACATGGGGTTTCTTCTTTAGGAGAATTATTATGTTGTCACTTTCTCCAGGATGCTATAAATGGGAGATGGTGGCTTTTGCCCTCTCTTGTTGCACTGAACTTGCTGAACATCACAATATTTGTATATGTTTATCTCTGTAACCAACGTAAAGAGCAAACARGAATAAATAAAATATGAGGAGCAAACAGTGTGACAGGGCAAGTCTGGAGTGACTTTGGCTTCATATGTCTGCAGAACTGAGGCAGTGGTAAATTTGTATTAAAAATAAATAAAATATCTGCTGTAGCAGGAGGTCTCCCAGATAATGGCTAAATGATGATTAGATGAGCAATTGTCATATTGATTTAAACATTTTGTTCCAGCCAGTCAAGATTAACTTTAGTTTGTTTTTACTTTCCTTTTACAGGTTTGCATGAAAGGACTCTTAAAGCACTAATTGTAAAAAATTCTAGTAACTGAGCATCCTTTTGCTGGAAAAGTAATGGATACATGAATGAATAATTTTGGGTTTCTCCATACTTTACCATTAAGTCAATTTTTTGAAACAAGCAGGAAGAAGAAAGTTTTACTCAGTGGCCATGCATTTTGAAAAACCTGCATTTTTTGAGATGTAGGATTAAAAAAAGAGTCTTCCTAAGATTTTTGGAATGTAAAGTTGGTTAGGATTTAACTGAGATGTGCTTTTTTTTAATGAATTATCAAATATACTGTTCCCGTTACTGAATATAATTTCAAAATAAATAAATTTATTTATTGATCATAATGCCAAAAAGCACGCTATATATTATATATATTATATATTATAGTACCCCTAGAAGAGCCTTTCTTGCTCAAAAATACATAAAGAGCAAAAGTCTACATATTCACGGTAAAAATATACTTCCTTATGCAGCCCTGGGTTATACAGATTTAGAACTAATTTAGGTTTTAAGTTCACGAGAGTAAATCATAGTGGTGTAACTGCTTTTTTTTTTATAGGTGAGAAATTCTATTCATTGTAAGGCATTGCACAACTTCTGTAGGTTTGAAATAGTTAAAGATCATGACAAATTATGTGTAGTGAAATACTCTGACCCCATTCAGTACCTATTTTCTCATTCAGTCTGAAATATATCCCTTTATTGCTTTGTGAATTAATAATATGATGTTGGACAACTACAGATGACTTCTTGTTAATTAGAATTTCAGATGCGTGCTATGATGCATCAGAACTTTCTCTATTTTCTGCTAATAGGACACACCGAGTGAATAGCAAAATGTTTTTCAAGAGCAGGAAAGGAAAATGATCTCCTGATCTAAATAAGATGTTGCCCTGAGGAAAGGCACCTAACTTCTCCATGCCTGGCTTTCAGGGAAATCTTTCAAAATTGCGGCACTCCTCAAATATGGAATTTTGAGCAAGTGTTGAACTAGAGACCTGTGGTGGGAAAAATCATCTGGTCTCTGTGGTGATAGGGAGAACATACTGACTATATGGTTTATAGTTACATAAATTTGTAGTCTTTTCTAATTGGCTGTTTTATTTAATCAGGCCAGATCTTCAAGTGCTAAAAAATAAATATAACTTCGCCATTAACTATGGGGCAGCTGAAGCTTCACGATTTGTATTTTTATCTGATAAATATCAGAGAAGGTAAGACTACCCTTTGGATGAACTACTGATAATAAAATGGCTCTAGGGGACCAACCACACTTCTCTGGGTGTCTCATCATAAGTGAATTTCAACATTTAGTAGGTGCATCTCCTGGCTCATATATAACCTTGAAAAACCTTGCGCTAATATTGGTGGTATATTTCAGGTTTCACTGTACACCAAATATTTTTAAAACTAAAACTAATAATTGCATTTTTGGCTGTCTTGTCTCCTTTTAGTTTTTAATTTCAACCTGGGCCTTACTGCATAGTCACATAGGAGTCTGTTCCAATGAAGTTCGCAGTAAGAGGGGAAAAAAAAGTTCATCCTGGTGCAAGTCTTTTTCCAAGATTCTCTCCCAAAATGTGAAGCTAAGGCCAAATTTACCATCAATGGAAACGAAGTTTGTTCTGTTGAGGCAAGCAGCTGAGCTCATGTCTGCCCACTGAGCGTCAGAACCAGCTGAAGCTGAATTATGAATTTGATGAGTTTTTGCTTTCTTATATAAGAGTGCCCTTACAGTGAGTTGACTAAGTTGGCTCTAATATCAAATAGACTCATGTTCAAAAGCTGCACCAGTGAAGGTGATAGAATTATTCTGTGGGTTATTTTGTCCTATAATGGTGGAGGTAGTGTTGGTATCCACCAGCTCAAGCCTCTCTCCATGATGTCAGTTCTGGCTCTGTGTATGCCTGGAAGGGTAACCTGTGTTACCCTCCACTCAGGGTCTCCCTTAGGTGACATCCATGGCACTACACTGACTTCTATCAGTTGGAAATCATGACAGTTTTATAGCAACTGGACTGCCTGTTCCTTTCCCAAGTAAAAAAGATGGTTTATGAAAGGGCTTCCAGAGCACAACTATATTTATTGTCGGCTATCAACAGGAAACAACACTTTGCATTCTTATCTGGCAAACAAATGGAAATGCCTTACTTTGTACTAGAAAGGAAAATGATGGAAACAATTCAGAAATTGCTTTCCTAACTATGGTTTCCATAGTTTTATAAGGCTGGTGGTATTTCATAAGAATAATCTCTTACAATCTTTATTGTGGCACACGCATACCTGGATGTTTAACACGTTCCTCCTGTTGGCTGTACAAACTCTGGACGAAATAACATGGCAGAGGGGTTGAAGCAAAATCTGGAGGAATAAATGTACCTCTCACTGAGCTTGTAATGCACGGTAGCATCACTCTCTGGAGCTGGCTTTGCCTTTTTGCTAAATCCTTTAGCAAAAGCAGGAGATGTCCAAAAAATAGAAGTTTAAAGAACAGGGCTGAAGAAATGTGGTGGATATATTGTACCTGTGATCACTGATTGATCACAGGTACCTTCCAACACCTAAAGGGTTGCAAGAAAGCTGGAGAGGGACCTTGTTCAAGGGCATGGAGAGACAGGACAAGTGGGAATGGCTTCAAACTGAAGCTCTTTGGCATCATTTCAGGGCATCAGATAGGAGAGTGTGGTGTGAAGTGTAATTGTGAATCTCTCTGTAGCAACGYGTAGAGAGGAAGGTGTTAAAATTCAATGGTTTGGGCATCTTATCTTACTAAATACTTGCACAAATTTCTCATGAAATCTGTTGCTTGAATTTGTTCGGATAATTCCACTTGCATTCCATTCACAACGCCAGCCAGGTTGCAAAACCACTAAGAAAAACCATGGGCTTCAGGCTGGAAATGTGCCAGAAAATGGGCCAAGAGACTCTCAGATTCAGGTACTTCAGTAAAAATCCAGCTGTTGGGTCTCAGTTGGACAGATGTTGACCCCATGCACAGTTGTGGAAGTTGGATGCTCTAACCCCACGCTGTGGCAAACCCCAAGTGTGTGAGAAGAAAACTGAAGGCTCAAGTTTGTGGCGCTTTCAATGAGCCTGAGGCTGATGAGAAAATTAGCTTTGACATTCTGAATTCATGCTGAAAAGCGTAAGGGAAAATAGGATGATTATTATTAATAATCAGTAGCAGAAGTCAAATGTCTGAAGGACTATTTGAACTGTAACAATACCCTCTTAAAAGTTTGAAATGAACTCTTCAGAGAAGTTTAAAACTCTGGGTATAAGTTCGCGTGCATTTCTTTAATGTCTGATTAGGAGAAAGCGTAGAACAGCTGTTTTTCCCTGTTTTCATAGATAGCTAACTTTTGTCTCTTTCTTTAAAATGTAAAATATGCATCACAGTTTGGAAAACATTCACAAAAGATTACTTCATACTGTGAGCTGGAGCTGCCTTCCAGAGGGATGCGTTATAGTCTGGTCAGATGCAATTGCCTGCAACTACTATTTCCTCTTTAAAAAAGTTTTGCCATCTTGATAAAGTTTCATTAACAACTCTGCATAGCTTGGGACACGTTATTTACCAGCCAGGAATTTCTCCTTTAAGGATATCTAGAGCCAGATACTGAAATAATGTCAAAATGGCAATTTTCCATTGGAGATGATGGAAGTGCATTTGCTTACGATTATTCCCTGTTCCATTCCAGCAGCATTCCAACTAGAATTTTAATTCTTCTGTAAAGAAAATATTTTGACAGCATAGAAAGACATCACTGATGGTTGAAACTTGCCTTTTCTCCCCTTTTCCTCTCATACTGTTGTTCTTCAAGCCGATGTGTCTTTATTTTTTTTCAATATTTCTTAAAAAGTCCCTTTCTCAAGTGAGAGATGAGCAAAATCAGCCCAGAGGCAGGGATTTGGTGCAGCCCTCTCCCAGGTGGGAATAGACACTCCCTTGTATTCCCTTCCTTTGCCACCATTTTGTTCCAGCCCCGAAAAGCAGCAAATGGTGGTTATTGTTTCTTTGCAGGGTATGGTTTTGTACTGGATCCATGTGCAAAGTGTAAACATGTCATCAGTCCTCATTTGCTATATCCAAAAACATTCCCCATGTCCATATTTGATTTTCAAGTGCATCTGTGCACTGATTGAAACCCTCCCAACATGCTGCTACGCAAATGCAAACCCACACATTGCTGATTTGGAATCAAATGCTCTTATGCTTCCACACTTCCATTTCAAAGTTTGCCTCAGAGTTGCAGTATGTGCCCTTTTAACACATTTTTTTCCCCTCTCACAAAGAGATCCCTGTGTTCATCGCAGGAGCCCGGTGCAGTCTTTTCCATTTTGTTCTTATTTATTCCTTGGAGCCTGCTTTTATTTTCGCAGCTTATTTATCCTTTGTTTACAGCCCACATGTTCTTTTAACCAACAAAACCAATATTTAAACAAAGGAAGTAAAATGCTGAGTTATAATATAGGAATTTGCTATAGATAGGAAGTTGGATTGCAAATAGCAATGCATTCTGCCATTAATGTGTTACTTCAAAAAGGAGAGAGAAAAAGCTTATTGAGTTGCAAATTTCCCGAAAAAAGATGAATCTCTTATAAATTATGATGGAACATTTTCCTTCTAACACCCATCAAACTCCTAGTCCTGAAAAAAAAAAAAAGGGGGAGAAAAGAAAAGTGCCAAAATGTGAGTGCAAACTTGTAATTTTAAAGCAAGTTGTGTTGCACCTAATTATTTTTTCCATCCCTCCCGACATACGGGAGTTACCTTAACTGCAAAGCTCTGTAGTACCCTTTGCCTGTCATTTTTAATCAGGTTGTTTTAGGTAATTTTTGTTATGCCCCTCATTACTGAATTGTTTATCAATAGGTGCACCAAGTGTCACTAGCTTTTCTCATCAAGCCAGGTCTGACAAAGAGCTGCAGTGCATGGGAAAGAGGCAGCTAGGTGAAACTAATGCCATAGATGTTTGATTCATTAGGAGCTTATTGTTAACGGGGATGTCTGATTGTAAAGGCTCAGTCAAGCAAAAGAGTGCAGAGTAATCAGTCGGATTTATAGTTTGCAGGGCTAAAAAAAAAAAAAAAAAAAAAAAGAAAAAAAAAGAGGAAAAAAAAAATCAACATAAACCTTTGGATATAGCAGAAACAGAAAAATCCCCTTTGGGCAGCCCTAACCTGAGACCAGCCAAATAAGGTCATGCTACATGAAGGTTGCCTGTTAGGTGATGGGAGATATAGGAGGATTACAGCCATATGGCATGGCCTATCATACCTTCTGACTTAAGATAACAAAGCCAAGCTTTGTGCTTAGCTGTTTTTGACTGACATCATCAATTTTATTTTATGTTGGTCACCTCCGGTAACAGGAAAAAATGGCCTAGGGTTGATAACACATGCCTGTTTTTTTAGTATTAAGATGCCTTACAGCCAGTTTTGTGCTGTAAAAAATTTCAAAGAATTAGTAGCTTGTTCTTCTATCAACCATCCTCCAGCAACTGTCAGCTCCCCCCTCCCTTGTTTTCGGTTTGTACCTTGCAAATGAGAGACAGCCTTATTCAGAACCAGATGTAAGGCTCCTAGAGAATGAGCGTAAGCTGTTGTACTTTAAGCCTAATGGGAAGTTTTATATGCAAGGGCCTTGAACTGATTAGTATAATTCCCTCTTTAATACAGCTGTCCCTCCAGATTAAGGTAAACCAAATGTTGCAATCAGAGATTAGTGTACCTTGCCAGTTATTAACATCCCCGGTTGCTCGCCGAGCACGTCAGACACTAATGCTGTGTATTTATTTGCCACTTCCACGCTGTAACTTGAACTTCTGCACCTGTCAAAGCATTCCAGGGAAGAGAGGGGTATTATTGGGAGGCAAAAGTTTTATACCTGTTCCACCTGTTTGGTTTTGTCACCGCCTGAGATTTTCTTTTTTTCTTGCCAAGATTGCCAGGTGGTTTAATCCGTTCCTCTGCCGGGTTTATGAAGAAAGACTTTGTCTGCTGAATTGCATTTGTTGCTCTCATCTGCTTTCCCTTATCGAGCGTGTGCTACTCACCTAAACTGCCTGTTTATTTATATATTTATTTATTTATTTTGCCTCCCCCTTGCTTTCTTGCAGAGGCTTTCTGGCTGCTCTTTGTGTGCCGAGGATGCGGCTCCGGGCGGGGAGAGGCAGCACCCGCTCCCGCTGTGCTCGCATCAGCCCGCGGTGCCTCTCGCCCAAGGTGGGTCACGCAGTTGTCTTCTTGCATTTGGCAGGATATCCTGTCCACCAGCAACACAGATGTCAAGGGGGACAATGTCCGGGTTATCGAGGCAAGATCTTTGCCTCCCCCCCACCTGATCAGATTTTCTAGATAAATGTACACCGTAAACAGACTTAAAAAGCTTAGTGGGGTTGAGAGTGTCTTGTGCAGCATGGAGGAAATCGATGAAGTTAGGCCATGCTAAATAACTGCTCCTCAAATGCATTTAATTACTTCAGAAGACTGTTAATTTACCTATAAACATGAGAATCCTGGAGAGGAAAAAAAAGAGCTATAGAACATACAGAGGAAGATGCTGCTAAACGGGGTTTATTTCTTTTACAAAAACAATTATTTAACCCTAAGGTTTTAAAATTCGTAGCAGAAAGGAAGAGTTTGCCTTTTCTAGCCCAAAAATTGGATCAAATCCTGCGACAAAATGCCCCAGCCCCTGCTTTTAAATACCCAGACCCTCTTAGGCACTGTGTTGTTAACAGGGAATGCAGGGCTGAATATCAACTGTAATTTCTGGAATATCGCAGCTTTCCAGTGAAGACTCTGCTAAGACACTTTCTTTTTTTTTTTTAATTGAATATATTCCTTATTAAATAGATAATTGACATAAGGTCAAAAAAGGGCTGTTTTAGCACAGTCCCCCTCATACCAAAGTTTACCGCCGGCTGCACACTGCCTGCGCGTTATGGCTTAATTGCAGATTTTTTGAAAAGACAAAAATATGTTCATATCTGAGGAATTATGTCTTGCAGCCTACTAAATATGCTAATGCAGTACTAAGCAGGGATAAAGTTCTTGCCATACCACCCAACAGTTGCGTGGGACACGCTGCCAAGTTATTGTTAATTGTAAAGCGCATGCAGGCTTTGCAATCCATCTTAATTGTCATACTTACTCCAGGTTTGGTGATAAGGCTAGATGGGCTGTTTTAAAGTGACAATGTTGACAAGGGGAAAGGGTGTGGGCCCRGGCTTGCGGTTCTGGAGGGGTTACGCGCTCTGACCTGCCGTAGGTTGATATGGACAGTCTGCAAGGGGATTTTAGTTGTCATGGGGTCCCCAGGCAGTTGAATAGAGTGACTGTCTGTCCTGCTTTTTCCTGTTAGGATCCTGACACGTGGAGCATTGATGAACTCAGCATAACGTTGAATAGGAGCTTTTTGGCAGCTGAGACACAAGGGCTAAGCTGCAGGTCAGAGATAACACTAGTGCAGATCTCCTCATGCACACAGTTAGTAGCATGCTTTCTTCCCTCCTGAGTGCAGGAAATAGCTCATGTTAAATACGTTCACTTTTCAGTTTTCCTTTCTTCTAAAACGCAGCTTGACAGATTGGGCTTTTCAGCTTCCCCCCCCTCCTTATTTTTATTTTTTTTTTTTTTCCACCACCTCTGCTTTCTACCTCAGAAATACTCTTCAGGAAGCAGGAGTTAATCTTGGTGAGGAAACGATAAGGTGATACTTGATTTTTCAGGGGAAAGCAGAAGGATATGACTGCCCGGTAACTGCACAGAAATTTGCAGGGACGCCTTTTTTTAGGGCTTCCCTTTGCTTTTTCCTTTCTCCTCCTCAGAGCGGAGGACGGGCAGGTCTGGCTGGAGGTAGGCAAGGGGTTTAAATAGCATCGGGGGCAGGAAGGAAGTGCTGGGAAGGTACATCGATAAAAGCCGCTTCCCCGCGCTTCTCTATCAGCTCCCCGGATCAGGTGAATCGGGTCGTTCCTTTCCCAACTTTGATGCATCCTGGCTGGCACAGAGATGTGTCTTTGAAGTCGTTTTATATTCGGCCAAGTTTTTTTACGTGGTTCCCAAAGAAAGAGGGCGAGCATTGTCTCCRCTAAATGATGTCAGGCCGGCATCCTGTGTACCGAGACAATGTCGAAGCCTCTATCTGCTCTTGGCATTGCTCTTGAGGCTGCCTGGGCTGTTTGAAGTGTTTGTSTCAGCAGGGCCCGAACCTGATGGAGATTTGGGGAGGGGGATCACTCTTAAACCGCCMTTTCCCTGTGTGTGGCTTGTTGAGTGGTAGCAGCCTGAGATCACCCAACTCGTCTTGCTGGGCATGGGCTTGGTGCCGCCCAGAGCCAGAATCCTCCCCAGTGTGAGTGGGACTGTGCATGTTTGTGCTGGGCTTCGAGGTGAGCGGGACCTCTCCGTGGGAAGAGCCTCGCTGGTGATGGGGGACTCTCCTCCCAGCAAGGTGGTGCTCAGCAGGAGCAGGGCACAGCCAGGATGAGACCCTATTGTGCAGGCCTGTCCGCATTAGCGGATTCCTGTGCCTGTGTTTAGACTTTCCACGACTTAATTGGGCCTCTGCAGCGAACCGTTTGCAGCCAAGGGGCCAAGGCTATTGTTTGTTCCTGTGGCTATCACCGAGAGCCACGCAGACAGGGAGAAGTATAGACATAAATACTGCCTTTGTTACACTCTGGATGCTCCTTTTGCTATCCTGGACGATTTCATGCTCGCTCTTGAGTGACTTCGGCAGCTTTTCCAGTAGAAGCACTTTTTTCACTTTCTTGGAGAGGTGGGAAGTGGTTAGAAAAAAGGATGGCAGAACCCATTTGCATTAAATGGCCTTGCAGGATATTGCTGTTCCCTGTTTTCCTCTTTCTGTGTAAGAGSAGGGTCTGTGGCCACAGTCAGCACCGCTTGGAGCTTGGGGAACACTTCCCAGCTGCCACGGTGGGGTTGCATGTTTCTCCTTGGAAAGCAGTGCTGGGAGCTCTGTGCATTTTCTTTGTTAAGCCACGAATTCATTATGAAATTTATAGGATGAGATCTATGACTCTGCTAATACATCCACACAGCAGTTTGGCCTTTTCATTCCAGAGAGGGTTGGACAGGAGCTAAGAAGATCTGGCTTTTGTTTTCAACTCTTCTRCAACTTCCTGTATGACCTTGGGCAAGTTGCTTAATCAAGCTGTCTCGAGCTTTCCTTTGTAGTAATGTTGCTTGAAAATGTTAGAAGAGTTGTGAATATGTGAGGTCCATTTGGTAGGTGATGTTCTGGTACTGATTTGACACCTTGCAGAGGAAAGCAGCCCTGTAAAATAATAAAGCTGAASTCTCAGTATCTCACCTTGGCTTCGAATGCAGGATGCAGTGAAACACCAACAGCAGCAAGATGCTGGCTGGTCTGAATTAGGATGAGCTGCACATAGTGCCAACCCTGGGCATGAAATTTGCTATCAAATGGAATGGAATAAATGATTAAAAGCTRTCTAAATGAAGGTCAGAGAGCATGTGTAGTGACAGCATATGAGAAATATGAAGGTAGGACCTGAAGATGAGGACAGAGARGCATCAGGGATACAGGCATGACATAGTAGGATTAGGCTGAACATTGAGGGTGTTCAGCCTGGAGAATAGAAGGCTCTGGGGAGACACTAGAGCCCCTTCCAGTGCCTAAAGGGGCTCCAAGACAGCTGGAGAGGRACTTTGGACAAGGAATGGAGTAACAGGACAGGGGAAATGGCTTCCCACTAACAGAGAGCAGGCATAGATTAGAGACTATGAAGAAATTCTTTACAAGGAGGGTGGTGAGGCCCTGGCCCAGGTTGCCCAGAGAAGCTGTGGCTGCCCCATCCCTGGAAGTGTCCAAGRCCAGGTTGGATGGGGCTTGGAGCAACCTGGGACAGTGGAAGGTGTCCCTGCCCATGTCAGGGGGTTGGGAATGAGATAGTCTTTAAAGTCTCTTCYAACCCAAGTCATTCTGCGATTCCATGAATTTCCTTGTAGGAACAGACCTCTTGCTGGCCCTGCAGGCAGGGGAGATGAAAGCCTGTGCTCTACATCCCCCAGGGAAAGAGGAGCTTGTCCTAGCAGCCCATACTGTTCAATACTAAGCTTTAATACAGTGACAGGAGCAGATGACCCTCTGTCTGAGCAATTTTCTTAGAAGTGCTGGAATRTGCACACACAGAAACTAAAATGTGTGCGAGCTACAGAAAGCTCACACTGTCTTCATTAAAGCCATGGACATATGACTACTGGAAGATCTGATAGGACTTGTTTTTTTTAAATGGTAAAAGTATGTTATTAAAGACTAGCATATCTAGATGCTTGATCACAGCCTGGTTTATAGGGAGTGGTAATATCTTTATTAAGCCAACAGATATAGTTGGAGGGGGAAAAWACAGACAAGGCCTCTACAGGGCTCTTTACTGTAATTAAAATAGGCTGCTTATATCTAGTTAAATAATATGTAAACTCTTAAGGCCAAATGCTGCAGCTAGTTACTATTAGTGAGAAACTGTAAACTACAAAATCCCAAACCAGGAAGTCCCATGGAGATAAAAAAATATCTAAAGAGCAGTCAGAAATGTGCCCTATATTATTGGTGCTTCAAGCGGTATTAAGTTGTGAAGGGCTGGAATGTAAACAGAGTTACAGATGTCTGATGCCGTAGGTTGAATTAGGGAAGCAGGAAATGCACTCCTTCGCTTGGGATGTTTGGAAAAAACACCTTCTGCCTGGCCTTATCTGAAACAGTTAAAGGTTTGTTTAACCTACGGAATAATTCGGAGGAGAATAAGCCAGGCAAAGTTGTTTCTTCTATTTATAGCGGCAAAAAATAGGAGCTGTGCAAACCAACAGAACGTGGTCCCGGTTCACAGAGAGCTGCATTTTAGAAATGACCTAATGAGAGAGGGTCATRGTAAGGGTAGGTTGTGTCACACTGGAAAAAACTACAGCTGTACACACATATGGCTAACTCGGGGTAGGCAAGTCTGATTTTAGAGAGACAATTATTATATGTATCTTTGTAATGTAAAGCTAATGGCTRTTTTCCTCCCTCGGGGTGAAGTGCAAAGGATCAGTTTTTTTTCTTARAAGAGGGTGGGAGAACAGTCTCTATAAACCGCTCTGGTAATCGTGATACTTTATTTCCCAACCTTGAAAGCCTACAGCCTTATCTTATCTCCCTATGGTTGTTGTTACCCCTGCCAAACTCTGCTGATGGGCTGCTAACATCATTACATTTGCTCCTGATTTGCATAGGTTAAGCACAGAGCAGACATTGCCTGTTTCATGTTCTGGTGCAGGCTCTGCTCCTCTGAAATCTACCCCAAAGAGAGCAACCTGTTGCTTTGAAGGAGTGGTTTTTTTTTAATTACAGTAGGATAAAAAAGCTCAGAACTCACCTTTGCRGGTTGAGTGGGAGGAAGAGTGAACTGTGATGGTGCAGGAGTTTGAGCTGTGTGGGGAAGGGGACTCACGGGAGGCTGATGTGCAGTAGAGGCTGATTCCTCAGAGGCAGAGTTACCCTTATGAAGGCTGGAGAGGAGCTTTTTATGAGGGCAYGCAGAGACAGGACAAGGGAAATGGCTTTAAAATGACAGAGGGCAGGTTTAGATTGGATATCAGGGGAAAATTTTYGGCTGTGAGAGTGGTGAGGCCCTGGCACAGGTTTCCCAGAGAAGCTGTGGCTGCCCCATCCCTGGAAGTGTCCAAGACCAGGYTGGACGGGGCTTGGAACAACCTGGGATAGTGGAAGGTATCCTTGACCATGGCAGGGGGTTGGAATGAGATGGTATTTAAGGTCCCTTCCAACACCAACCATTCTATGATTCCACGACTCTCTGATTCTATGGATGATGCTTTGGGACACGACAACCTTCTACTCCACCTGTAATGCTGACAGGCACTGGCCTGTGCTGGGGGTTTCTGGGAATTTAAATTTCTCAGATCCTGCAAGCTCTACACTGGCTGCTGCACGGGCCGGTGTGTTGTAACAGACAGCCCTCACGAACCTGAAATAGACTTTGTCCTTTTCATCGTGATTGCTGTGGGTAARCTCGTATAAATGGGAAGTGCCGTTTCCTTCGCATTGTTTGAAGTGTATTTGTTCAAGAAATAACCGAATAACAATTTTCCGTTTTTAAAGCAGGAGATATTTTCCCTAATGCCCTAAGTCTAAATWAGTATTTTGGATATCCCAACGAGATATCCCAGAAGAGTAGGGCAGCCAGGTTAGCGTCCCAGGCATTAAGGCATCCTAGGAGTTCTTCCCTCTCCTAATAATTRACTCTTTTTTTATTTTTTGGTGAGAASTTTTGWCTCTCATTTATTTCTTWTTTCCAGCTGAAATGCCAAGGTAGRAGAAAAAAAGGGGTATCAAGTATCTGTTTTGGAACTGTTTGGTTTGGATGACACCTAGGCAACCTCAGAGACACCTTTCCTGGGTGGGAGCTCTAAGGCAGAGCAGAATTACTGTGGCAGCATGGGTTTCCCGAATTTCCTTTTTGCACACTCATTTAAATTGATGACTAAAAGAAAAAGACTTCATTTCCGAGTTTTTCTGTGTGTGCAGTATGCTTTCCTCATTTTTTTCCCTTCATTCCTCAGTTTTTGCTATTTCCTAAGCCTGAAACAATATCACTGGCTCAACTGATGGTAAGGAAATAGGTGAGAGCGTGGCAGATCACTATWATTAAATCATCCAACATAAAACAAACAAAAAAAAAAGCAAAAAAAGCATCGAATTTGTTTTTGTGAGCAGTGCTAGTTGCCTTGCCAGTCTGAAGCTGGCACTGTGGGTTTGCTGTAATCACTGAGCTGAGAAAAAGAGACACGGGGTTTGTTTGTTTGTTTGTCATCATGGAGTTGAGCAGGACTTAAGCAGTTGAATGCACAACACTTTTCTCTGCTGCTTCTCTCTCTTTCTGAATTCTGCATAAATTCCCCCCTTTTGATTCCTCCAATCTGTTTTTTTGACCTTCCTTAAGGATTAGGATTTATACATCTCCCATGTGAATATCAGCTTGGAAAATGTGCCTTTTTTGATTCTAAAAAGGAATTGGGATAAAAATCAATTACACCTGTGGTTTTGAGAGCTTTGCTTGAGCACCATCTCCTAGGGAAGAAGTGTGTGTATGTGTTGCTTTGCTCTGGGGGCATCCAAGCATTGTTCTGGCCGGTTGATGGGTCTGTAGCAGGATGACATCTTAGGTTTGTTGTGGTGCAACGTGGCAGGTGGGCAAACGCCCAGGATCTGAACCCTGGACACGGAGCAATGTGCCATAGCATAACATGTGGACCTTTGGTTTCAACACAAAGTCGTTCAAAATTTAGGAGGAGGAAAGAAAACATCTGAGGGGAAAAAAAGATTGTGATCAAACAAGATGGCACAGAGAAATACCAAGGGAAAATAATTCCTTTCGTCTCCCACTACTGACTAGCGCACTTCATCACCGAAGCCAGTAATCCTCCACATCCAAGGCAGATTCCAAAGGCCTGTGCTGTCCAGTAGGTTCAGTGCAGCTGGTTGAAGAGCAAAGAGTGAGACCACAGTGCCTGCATCTGGCTTTGGGAGCAGGGATCCTGCCTTGCTGGGCTGCTCTGCTGCCGTGAGGAAGGTCACACCCCGCTCCGCATCCTCCTGTCACACACTGGCTGCTCACCCCAGCCCCGGCTGTAAAGACGGTGCCGGAGGCAAGGAAAGGGGTGGAAAGACATGTGGTGGAAAGATGTTGCGCTCTAGCATTCCTTGGCTTGCACATGGCAAACTCCAGACTAGCACAAGCAAGCCAGAGCTGCCCAAAGACTGTTCTTACATACTTTCAAAGCTGACCTTTAGGCACAGAGTTGGTGCTAATGTGCTTGAGCTCTGCTGAGGTCTGAGGAGCTGGGTACGGCAGCGAGTACAAGTTTTGCATCTCTGCTCTGCTTTTGGCTCTGCCACTTGCTCCTTGTGACTGCAAATCAGATCCTCAGTGTGGCACATTCTTTAGTTGTTTCACACTTTTGGATCTTTAGCTGGTGAATTAGTAAAAGTGAGTGTGCCACTCGCTTTTGAGTGAGCAAGCAGACAAAGGACTAAGCCAAGTTGCCATTTCCAAACCAAGGCATGAAGACCATAGAATCATAAAATTATTAAGGTTGGAAAAGACCTCTAGAATTATCGAGTCCAGCAATTAACCCAGCACCACTGTGTTCATCGCTAAGCCACATCCCCTTTCACTACATCCACACACCTTTTGACCACTTCCAGGGATGGTGATTCCAGCACCAGCCTATTCCAATCGCTTCCTGGACCTTATGCTACTGCTCATGCTTCAGTCACAGTCAGGGGCTTTGCTCTGCCTTGCTTTCCAGCTGACCCTTCTGGGAGGAAGGAGAAAATGTTGGGCCGTGTCACCTCCCCAGCAGCAGAGATTGGCACATTGGCAGTGCTGCTTTGTCCTGGCCTGTGCCAGACGTAGTGATGAGGGTGGGCTGGGAGCCCTGCTCAGTGTGGCCTTTCCAAGCCCCTGATGCTCTGGAGTTGGGGCTGTGTGGGAGTTTTGCCCRATCTGGTAGGTATGCAGTCAACACAACGTTCCAGTAAAGCTCACACACCTGAAACAAAACTGCTTTGTGCTGGACACAGGGGAGTTCAAACAGTAGGCAGCCTCCAGCAGTCTTGTACCACACATTTCTTATTTACAATCCTGGTGTTTTCTCTTCTTGTTAACTTGGACAGGGCTTTGAACAACCTGGTCTAGTGCAATGTGTTCCTGCCCATGGCAGGGGATGGGAACGAGATGGTCTTTAAGGTCCTTTCCAACCCAACCCATTCCAGGATTCTGTGATTCTATGAACTTGACCTTCTCACCTACTGCACRCCACACACAGGCTGTCACCAGGTTTCCCTTCCTTGGCACTGACTGAGGTGCTGGCTAGACCACACAGCTCCTTAGGATGATACAGACAGTCTGGTCTCTAGAGAAACTCTCCAGAATTACCCACCTAGCTTGACTTTATGCCTTGACACATCTGTGAGTCAGCACAGTGGTGATACATTCCGCCAGATGCTTCCAAAGAGGAGTTGTCCTGACCCAGAGGTTTGGGTAGTCATCTCTGACGTAGACCTTAGCCAGCTTTCCATGGGGCAGTCCCGAGGAGATTGCAACTGAGCCAGGATGAAGCATTTGCTTTCACACTGGTTCTTTCACTGCTAACTCTTATTGTGTCTGGGATGTCTCAGGCCACGGTGATTTCATGCTGTCGTTTCCACAGTCAGACAGTGTTTGCATCTGAGCACTCTGCCCCTCCAACTGTTCGCAAGGATGTGGGTGTCTGGTGTTCCCTATATCAGCCCCTTGCACCTTAGGTTCGCAGCCAAGCCAGTCATCCTTATTAATAGAAGGCTGGATTTCTGYGGTGAGGCGTTGAGGTTGGTGTCACAGGGTGCAGCTCGGCGATAAGGACGCGCGTCTGCCGCGTTGGAGGACTGGCTGTGAAAGCTCAAACCAAGCCCAGCCTGGACACGTGAAAATGTCCCTGCAGGACTCACCCTTCCCAGGTCAAGGGGTGCATCTGGCTCCAGAGGGCAGGTTGGTGTGGTAGGCTCGGTGCTGCAGCTGTCTGGGGTTGGTCAGAAGCAAGGGAAGGCAGGGACGTGTTTTAGGGTGCATGAGCCTCCTTTTAACCACCAAACAATGACCTGGCCAGCCCCACCATCTCCTGCCAGCTTTGGAGATAAGCCCACAGCAGGTCATGCCTAAGGATCATCGTGCCCCATCTCTGGCCACAGTGAACTGCAAGTGCCTGGGGACAAGCAGAGGAGCAGGGGATGCAGATAGCGACCTTTCCCAGTCCTCCCCATTTGCAGCCACTGTCTCCTTGTGTGTTTGGTGTGGTGTCAGCCCTACAGCCTCCAAGTGTCCTTGCAGCCATTCAACAGAGAAGTGTCCAAGGGGCAGACCAGGGTCAGCCTTGTACCGTCCTTGTGTTTTGTTCTTGGGATGGACAGATGGACTGAAGTATTTTAATTTAATGTTTAATGACACTGCTGGGGAAAGTGAGGAAAAAAAMCCCACCTGACCCTACAGAGCAGTTCCTGTATCAGGACTATCTCTAACCAAGGCAGGAGGAACCATCATTGCTGGGCCATTTATTATCTGGTTTTCAGAGGCCTCTCTAAAACCACCCATGAATATGAATAATTGTATCATCACTTAAAATTATTAACAAACCGTTAATGAATATGGATAATCATCTCAAAGGTTAAAATCATTAACCGTGGAGGGTTTTCTTGTTGTTGTTTTTCTTAGCTTTTTCCCTCCCTCCTGGCTACAAGGCGACCATCCCTGCCGGAAACCTCTGCTTTCACAGAAGGACTTGCTGAGGCGAAAGGAGTGAGTTTCCTAAGCCCCGGGATCAAAGCAAAACCTCCCAGCCCGGCCAGCACACAGGTTTCCTCCCTCTCCAAGGTTCCCACCACGTGTCCGGGCTGRGTGACCAGCTCAGCCGCCCCCGTGGATGCCACGAGTGCTCTCAGCTACCTCAGGATCACCTTTTTTATTATTTTTTTTCCTTGTAATTTAAAAGCAATTTGGTGGCTCTCCAGCCGAGTTATCTGCTGTTGCTGCAGAATATGCTGCGTGTCGGACTCCCACAGCCCAAAGCCTCTGTTTCCTTTCTGCCAGTACCTTGGTATCTGCCTTGCCCAGGAGCCTGCTGATGAAGATTTCCTGTTTGTTTTGAGTCACTGCTGGAGTGATAAATATACTTCGTCTCTCTCCTCCGAGAGGAAAGAAACCAGCTGCCCCAAACTAAAGGGAAAAATATGTCGAAATTCCACCAAAGGGCCCTGCTATCACGAGGCTTCCCTGGAAGGATGAAACAGGGTAACATGAGCTATGAGAAAGGCGCGATTTCCTTGCTCAAAATGTTCCTTTTTGCATWTAATCGTCCGCCTTCGCTCCCTAACTTTAATTTTTAAAACAGGTTAGGAATAAATAAATAAATACATCCCCCCCCCACCCCCAATAAACTTACACGGTGGAGTAATGCCTGGCTGGATAAACAAACAATTATACTTGTGGTTTCTTGATCTGACCACAAGCTTTAAATGCTGTATTTTTGCATGAACCTATAATGCTTCTGGATAAACAATTGTGTTTATATTGTCAGGAGTATCCAGAGTGGTGTTGTGTAATTTCTATGTGCGATTACTGGGATATAGGATAAATTCCAAAAGAAAAGAAAGGAAAGGAAGATTAGATTATTAAGTCATTTTTAATAAAAACAGCATAGTTTGGAATCGCTTATAGCTTAATTTGTAATTTTAAAAGAATGCAGTGCTGGCTTTTAAGTTTCTACAATTATCTTTTCATCTCTTTTTATGCTTTTCTTTACTAGAGATGGGGCCCAACCCAAACCCTTGGATCTAAACCCAAGATCCAGGTTCAGATCTGAGTTCAGAGCTCCAACCTCATTCCCAAAGAAGCGGAGTCAGGCCAGTGAGCTCCTGCACAGGCTGCATTTGAATTCTCCAGCCTGGGTTCAGGGGTGTTTGATTCTCAGGAGCTACGTGTGGTACAAGGGGTGGTGGCCTTGGGGCCTTGGGGTGCCTCCAGCCCTGCACAGGAGCCAGGTGGGGTGGCAGGGGTCACAAAACTGCTGTAGGTCAGTGATATAAGAAAACGCTCATTAAAAATATCTTGGAGCCAAACCTACACAAGGTGAACRCAACCTCTTGCCATGGCTCCGAGGAAAGTGCACTTCCAAAGAGGATTTGGGGGTTTTTTGGATTAATTTTTTTCTAAAGGTACTGGTTGCAGACTCATAAAAAAGGCACAGGACTCAGTTTTGCTTTTGATGGATGTTTGAACTGCTGCTTATGGGGAAAAAAGAAAGTGGTTTTCCTTCAGTTTTGCTACAGTTTTTGCTATATTTCTCCTTTTTTTTTCATGTAAACGCCTTAAGCATTGCCAAACAATATGTGCTTTTCTCTACTCACCAGCACATTCCCACTCCAACARGCAACTCCAGCTCTCCTTTATATCACTGAGTGAAATCACATGGAACAAAAATAATTATATTTAAGCAGTTTGAAGTGTACTTTTTTCCTGTGGTTTACCTTTACCATCTCCTAGTAAAATATAATTTCTTCTTTCACAGCAGATGAAAAAAGACCATTATAACTTTAAAGCATGAGATTATAAAAGACTGCAGCTAGTTTAGCTCTCACAGTTAGAAGTTAATTCTAAGTCACTGGAATTGAAAACATCAGTTTGCAACATTTACTGGCTTGCTATAAAAATGTATTCCCTGTGTTATGTTAAACATGAGAAACTACACCTCGGTGTGTCCATTATTTATATATTTATTCATATCTTGCTGCTTCTGATTCAGCTGTGTAACTGTATGCAAAACAGATAATTACTGGGGAACAGAATAATTTGTATTTTGAGGGGAATAAATACCCTGAAGGATTTGCTTTTGGGGAAAGAACATACTGCAAAGAAATTACATAGATTTTTGAAACAGATATGAAAACAAAACAAACCAAAAAAAAAAAAAAAAAAGGTGAGGAAATATGGGCCCAGCAACTTTGACACTACCCTGTTTGTGGTGGGGGAAGTAATTTTCCTTTCTCAGCACCCAAATCCACCCGGGAAAATTGAATATGAGGCCCGTTATCTGACATGGTTGTGCATAAAACAAGGTTGAATAGCAACCCTACCCAAATACCAGAATGATGCTGAGGGGTTGGCTGATCTTCATGGAGTGCTGAGATTGGGACCAACACATTCTTCTATGTGGAAGTGTGCTGCTTAAGAAATACCTGCACCAAACATGCCTCACACATGGCAATTTTTTTAAGGAAAATGCCATTTTCCTCTTCCTCTTCAGCCCATGGGGACTGTTGTGTTCACTGCTCTGCGGTGCCATCGGCTGCAGGGAGTGGTCCTGCATGGATTTCCGCAGAGGTAAACGCTATAGAACTCCCCTCCTCCAGCTTTATTCTCTGATTTAGCACTAGAGAGTGGAAAAGAGATGCTGAAGACATTAATTTCTACATCTCCAGTAACAGAATTACTACTGGAGACGTGGCTGAATAACGGCATCACCGCTCGTCTCCCTTTGATTTATTCAGCGCCGGCGTTTGCCTGTTCCATTTCTGTTTGCAGGCGTTCTGGTGGGAAAGACAAGTTTCCCAAACTTTCCTACAGTGAGGGTTTTACAAGCAAGTCCATGCCAAAAATCATTGCCTGGTCACCTKAAAACTACTTGAAAAGCTTTGAAASCTGGGTGGTGCAGAAGGGTTTTAAAGATGTCCTGTGGAGCATCCAAAGGGTCCATCATAAAGGCCAGGTTGGATGGGGCTCAGAGCAACCTGGTCCGGTGGAAGGTGTCCCTGCCCATGGCAGGGGGTGGAATGAGAAGGTTTAAGGTCCATTCCAATGCAAACCATACGGAGATTTTGTGATTCCATGATCATTCAGAATCCTGATGCTGCCTCCGAGCATCTCCTGGGACCCAAATGAGCAGTTTGTGTTCGGCTGTGGAAGGGAAATCTCTCACTCACTTGGTAAGTACACACTGCAGCTGGCTGTTTATCTCAGGTGTTTGAAAGGTCCTTTTGCTGTAGTTTCGTCCTGGTCCCTGGCACACAAATCCCACAACGCCTTGGAGAAGCTGCACCCTGGGCTTCGAGGCACAAGGGGGGCAAAGTGACACGRCTCGGGGCACATGAGAAATCTGAGGTTGGCTGTGGGGTGACCCCCAGTTTTCCAATTCCCTTGCTAGAACAGTGAGATGGTTTCTGTGTTAGTCTGCCTCATGGGACTGTGCCTTTCCACCAAGGAAAACAAGTTTAATGTGAAGACACCCTGCAGACAAATATAGTTATGGGTAGCAGTGCACGAAAAGCAGTTTAACACAGTGTTAAAGAAAATCRAAGTGAAAAATCTTGGTCTTAAAATCGCAGCCTTAACACTTCCACCAGGACTGATCATAAGTTTTCTTTTTTCTTTTTTTTTTTCCTCTTTCCTTTTGGTGGAGAAGTTTTCGAAGGTATTTTTCAAACTTTCCAGTTTAGCAATGTGTTGGCTCAAATTGAAAAGAGAACTAGGCACTGGGTCACAGGCAGAATTAGGTTTGTGCTAGTGGTGGGGGCAGGTTGCTGACACAGCTACAATCAGACAAAACATTCAAAACTTCTGGCTTTGTACTTCTSAAATGCCTCTTTTAGAAAATCGCTTAAGTTGTTATTAACATCCACCACCCACCTTCCCTTTCTGGTCCTGACATTGTGTAATAATAGATAATGTTGACATATGTTCCCTGCTGGTCAGAAATACTATACTTCTGTGAAAGGTAACATTTTCAAGCAATGACAAAATGTATTTTACTTGGACAGAGCATTAGTTATTGGACTAATCTCCCAATGTGGGATGTGGGGTAAAAGTTTTAACATTTTAGTTGTGGGAGAAAGTTTGTTGGGACAGTAAAAGCATCAGTATGGGGTGTGTTTAGTTTTCTCCATTTCTAGAGGTACTGGCTTGGTATCAAACTCTTGCGTCCGTAGGAATTTAAAAGAAACATTTGCAGTATGTATGAGGAACAGCTGTCTGTGTACTCCCAGCAACTTTTCAAAATGACTATTTGGACATTTTTTTCCTAGGAAGGATTAGAGAACTAAGGAGTGTGTGTGTATGTGTGTGTGTGTGTGTGTCCCACAAGCCCCGAATAATTTTTTATTTTACTGGATCGGTTTTGAAATATTGAGTAATTGTGAAAAGAGCTGCATTTTTGTATCTATTTCCCACTAAACAAAGCTGTCTGAAAATAGAAAAAGAGGAAGAGACAGCAAAATCTTCCAAACAAATATGTTGTGAAAAAAAAAATCCACTTTTGAAAGTAATCTAGGGTGAGATTCTATAAA
Organism: Amblyornis subalaris; assembly: GCA_018881555.1. NCBI lineage: Eukaryota > Metazoa > Chordata > Aves > Passeriformes > Ptilonorhynchidae > Amblyornis > Amblyornis subalaris. The sequence continues at coordinate 2,150,074 of JACAXG010000106.1, forward strand.
AAYGTGTCTGCTTTGCATGTTACCCAGCTCAGCACAAGACTGCGCAAGCCTGGGGAAATCGGGTTTTATTTTAGGTCTTGCATGGATCTCTGTGCTGGGGAAGCTGGAAATCAGTTCCTTTATTGAATCTGGTCTTTTTACGTGCTACAACAGGATCCAGAAATAATCACGGGGGGTCGTGTCATGTGGCAGATAAACATCTCTGGCAGTGGGCTCCCTAAGGTTTTTTTTTTCCCTGCACTACGAAGTCGGCTGATCAGAAATGTGGCTTTTCCTGCAAAATTAGGGAAACTACAGGGATCAGCCCTCTGTCCAGCATCTGCCTGCCGCCTCCCAGGCTCTGACACACCAGTCTGCGGGGAGTGGGAGCTTTAACCTGCTCAGCCCTCGCCCCATGCCATGAGCTGTGGCCCTGGGGACATCCCGGGGCCTCCCGAGTAGAACTTCCAGTGCAGGAAAAGCTGCTGCCATGTGGATCTGGGATGGGGTCTCCCACGGAGCAGGGCGGCCAGGAGCTCCCCCGCCAGCTCCCCATCCATCTTCCTTCACCCATCAGGAGCATCCTGTTTGTTTTCAAACTCTCCCTGCGCGTCTGTCGGGCTGCCTTGGGTTGGCTCTGTTCTCAGTTACACCCATTGATGTCAGTGGGGTTGCGTTGGTGGAATCAGGAGAAAAATTTGGCTCCTCGTCTTTTTATTCCCCCTCTCCTCTTTTTTTTTTTTTTTTTTTTTGACACTGCTGAGGCTGAGCCCAGCCCGCTGCCTGGCTTGTCCCGGGCTCCGGCCGCCGCTGGGGTGAGAGCTTCTCCTCTGCAGCTCCTGCTGCTTGGCACGGCTCCGCTGCTTCGGATCCAATCTCGGCTCAAAACATATCTGTTCTGCTTTCTGCTTCCTCCCTCCCTCTTTGCTCGCTGTAAAGCATTTTATTATCCAGACTTTATGGAAGGCTCTGTACAAAATGAAGTTGTGAGGTTATTTGTTTTGGTGCGGCCGATCCAATAGTAYAAGCTACTTCCCTCCTTTAATCTTCCCCTCTTTAGATAGCACATAGGCTTTTATGTCCATTAATTGTCAGAAATAAATGCTTCTTTAGCTATTACTTCCTGAAACAGAGCAGTGATCTCCCTTACATACAGCTGTTTATATTATGCATAGCACAGCCCTGTCATAGGAATACATTATAAGTTTTTGTAGGACCTTGCACTCGCATTTAGCATAATTTCCAGTTTAACTTTCCTTTTTCCAAAGTATCCAGTGGGCTACTGAACAGCAATGCCTGCTGCCCCTCAGCCAACATGGCTCAGGAACAATCTGTGCAGAAGCCAGCAGGCATCAGAAGAAACAGAAGAGTGATAGGGTATAGTGGGTAAGGTTAGTGGAGTTTCACGTTGCTGCTTTAGGACCTAATCATTATTAATTATTCGCTTAATAGTAGAGACTTCGTGTCCCAGCTGAGATTAAGACCAAACGGTGCCAGATGTAATGCAAACACCTATTAACTCATGGTCCCTTTATCAAACAATTTATCGTCTAAATAGACAAGACAGAGAAAAGATGGGAGATGAACAAAGAGGTGTCAGCACCGGAGACAGGAAATTGGAGGAACAGGGGCATTAGGGATAGGGAGAGAAATGAAGGCCACGGTGTAATTTCTGGAGATAATCAGAGAAAGACCCACAACTGGGGCAAAAGCACAGACGCACTCCCCTGGAAACCCACTGTGCCAGCTGAGAACGGCCCCGCTCGTCACCGCTGCCCTCAGGGCTCGGCGGGAAGGAAGAGGTGGTGGAGATGCTCRTTCCCCACTTCCACCGACACAGCCCGAGCTCCATCACTGCTGACGGAGCACCTTTGAACTCACCCTGAGGGTATCTCCGAGCAGGGCTGGGGGATGTTCCCTGCAGCCTCTTCTGCAGGATGGTGACAAGGAGTGTGCGGGGTTGGTGCTACCATTTCAGTTACCACAGCTGGGTCTGGAAGGAGACATCCCCATTGCCTCGAGGGCTGCTTCCCTCCCTCCTGGTACCTTTCCCAGGCCCCTTGGCGTGTGAGCACCACCAGCCCAGGCTCTCGCACGCACTCACATCTGCTTACACCYGCTTACACAATTTAATTTGCACCACCTTACAAATCACCTCCGGGTTTGGGCCCCGGTTCAGTTCGCCTCTAACAAACAGAGCAATGTGATCAGCCACAAATKGTCCAACTGCTTGGGTTCGTCACTTTGAGGGGGCTGCTTTGATTTGTGTCCGTTTTCAAGTTTAGCTCTGTGCAGCAGCAAAGAGCTGACAACTTTCTAAAGTTCCTTAAGTTCTCAAAATGCTCTACAAATGTTAGCTCTCTGGCAACAAAGTATTTAGGACGCTTTGCTTATGTCTTCATGAATAACTTTCGGAAAGGGTTGTGACATACTTGTACCATTATTTTGTATGGCAATTGAAGAAAAAAAAATCTTGGAAGGATGTTTGTTTTTATTTTTCTTCTTCTGACCACTCTGTTTGGAAGAACTGCCAAGTTTGACTCTAAACTTGCAAGTACAGTAACTTTTTTTCTTTGAAACTTGGGTCTATAATGTCTGAAGCAGCTTTTGGTTGAAAGCAATTGTTACGTTCCTGACTCTTGTGATCAATTGAAATCAATTTCATACAGAAGGTTAACAGAGAAGGTCCAAACAAATGAATCCATGTGCATTTATCTGACAGTATTTCATATACAAATAACGAAAGCAGTACATTATCAATTCTCCGTAGTAAGAAGTATTCTTCATGTTTTTATAAAAAGTACTTAAGAGCTGACTTTGAAGAAAGGCTTTGAAAACTTGCCAAACCTTCTTTGTATTTTGAAAGTCCACATCAAGAAAGTAGTAAATAGTCATTGAGCGTAGGAAAAAGGAAACTATTAGCATTGTTTTCTTTGAAAGATAAAAAGAAAAATGCAGTGCAAAACTTCATAATCTCTGAAATGTGTATTTGTTATTTGAATCAATTTAAAACAATTGTCACTATTAAGTTCATGTTAGCCTGCCTACTGAACTGTATAAAATGGTTCTGTATCTGCTGGTTTCATGTATATGGGTTCCCCCYTCTCCTCATCTCCTTCTAGTTTTATAGGCTTAAGGATTTCCATTTAACTGCAGAGTTAGAATTTATATGAAGGCTCTGCTTAAAGAAACCAACTTCAGCTCCCCAACCCTCCTCAGGATTTTTAAACCTATTTTCATTCCTCTAATGTAAGGAAGGATATTTATCCTTGATTTCTATAAAGCAATAGTTCCTCAGCTTTTCCCTTTCTGGGGCCCCACTGCCATCGTGCAGCAGTTCTTTGTAATGTGTTCAGATAAAATATCCTCTTTTTTTGTTGTTGTTGTTTTTATTTTCAGAAGTAAATAGCTCCTGGGCCGGGGCTTTCTCTTATTGTTAGTGTGATTTGGTGCAGCATCATTTTAAAATTGCTGCTTGTCACCAGGAAACATGAGGCCAGGTGGTTTCCATAGGTTGAAAAAAGAAAAAGAGAATCATGCCAGAGCAAGCTTAACCATGTGTTGGGGTGAAAATATATGCAGACTCATACAATATTCCACCTTTGAACAGGTACATCAYGTGCTTTCACAGAACTGGAGCACCTTGGTATTATTTAATGATGTGTAATCAGGGAGCCAACTCGCCTTTTACCACCACTAATGCAGGTTGTACTTATGCATATATTAATTGCAAAGCCATTAAGCTGTCCCATGTGTGAGGTAGTGCTATGAGGAAATGCCTGTTCACTTCATCTTTAGTAAGTTCAGCGCACGTTCAGCTAAAAGGGGATCTAAGCCGCGCGTAACCTGCGAGAAACAGAAGTGGAAGTTGGTACGTGGAGAAACATATGTCTGCCGCRTAGAAATGGGAGATTTCCCCCTCTTTGTCACAGAAGTGGCTGTGGGTTATAAAAGAGACACAGCAAAGGCCTTGCGTGGCYGTATGGGCATATTGGGGTGTTTGGTGGACGACTACAAACGCTGACCTTTTAAGAGGGATCGTGTCTTTATATAGAAAACGTATATTTGTGGATGAGATAAAGGTAGGATTACAGTAAGGATTTTTTTGGCAGGAGTTTCYGTGATTGTATTTCTTAAGAAGATAGTTGATGGATTAAACGATCATCTGAGATTTTCAGAGTTTGTAAAGACTTTCAGATTTACCAATTCATCATCTCTTGTCTCCATCTAATTATTACAAATCTGTTGCCTCTAAATATTTGTTGCTGCTGGATATTGACTCATCTCCTGCCCTAGCTTTGTTCAAAGTATCTATCCCATTTTGCAATAAACAATCAAGAAAACATAAAATAGATTAAACTGTGATAAATGCCAAATGCAGGAAAGTATCCCGCTGAAAAATACGAGAATTTCTCATGCTTCTCTGCCTTCATTTTTTTCATTGATAAAACAGATCTATTCATATTCATTCCTCTTATGACTTTTTTTTGGTAACAGCCTAAGCCTGGACCTGCTGATGGCCTGTTCATGGCCCTTCTTCTTGTAGGGAGATGATGAGTGAAATTTGGTGGGATGAGGTTTTGTTCTGGCCCTGCACGGGACAACCCCAACAATCCCACCCTGTGCCTGACAGAATTGTCCAAAGGTAGGAAAGAAATCTTCGAAGCCTTTTTTTCCCTAATAATCAGCATCAAGCAGGCACACCCCCAGCAGATGAAGAGGAATGTCACATTTGTCCCCATGCCTAGGAGAGCAACGCAAATGACTCTTCAGCATTTCAATTATCATTTTTTTTCCTTCATGCTCAAAGAGTCTATTTTAAGAGCGTTTCCCATGCTCTCATTTGGATTGTGACATTAGGATCTATCCGCTAGCTGATTAAATGCTTTATTTTTTGTTGCTGTGGACTTCGTGATGTTTAACAAGAACCATGTAGCTTACAAGACACATATTTTGAATTTTCTGGGTATTTGACTGGTTTCAGTGAGGCCAGGTCTTCATCACAAGTCTGCTAGCTTTGCCACGGCTTCATGGAGCTGGATAGGAACAGTTTAGATGTTCACACAAAGCAATAAAAAAAAACATTACTTGCTTTTTTTTGGCAATGGCACTTGTCCATTTCTGCACTCCTGGTAAAAAATGTCTTGGTGTAGTTCTTTTAGGGATGATTTTTGGACTAGTTGCTATTTAGCGATAATGTCAAAGGCTCTTTATTCTTCTAAAATGCAAAATTAATGCTGCATTACYCTACCAGTACCATTCCTGCAATGAAGCAGAATCTCATCAAGTCAAACTTTCCTCTTAGGAAGATTAAAGGAAAAGGCAGCAGGACAAACTCTCCTCTGTTGTGTGAGTGTTGAGCTAGATGACCCATTGACCTCAAAGAAATTGGGATTTACGTTAGTGTCATCAAAACAAGCATTTCTCACGTGGATTTTCCATAGATGTCTGTTAATTCTTGAAATATGGAACCATAATAACCCTGCTGTTCCTAAGGACTCTCCAACTGCAATCCCAGTGGTAGTCATGTTACAGTGGATGGAGGAGGTGTGGTTTGCACTGCCTGTGTGGAAGTCCTAGGATAACTGCAGCTGGAATGAGCAGAGACATTCTCATTAATACACAAACTACTGTAACTCTGCCTTGTGCTTCCTAGAAATTTTCTGCCTGCATTTTTAAGGAGAAGCTCAAGTTATGCGGCAAAAATATTCTTGTCAGTGCTTTGCTCTGGTTTGCAGTCGCGAAAATGTGCTTTTTCAAAATTCAGTGTATCAGGGCAGAAGAAACATGTTGGGGCTCCATGTCTTTGGGAAAAGGGGCTGTGTCTAAGCCCTTGGCGGGGTGTCACGGCGCGGTGCATCCAGCCACCATCCTGGGCATCCACCAAATTTTGGGATGAGAGCATCGCGCTGCCGGCCCCCACCCTACCCCGCAGCCCCTGGGACATTCCTACAGCCGCTTTCCAGAGAAATCCCACGCCGGCAGGGTGACTCACATCAGAAGACATTCCAGAAAGAAGAATAATTATGCCGTTGCTGGAATTGATGTAATGGTGTTTYTCAGGATGCTTTAATAGACATGAGTGATGTTTTGGCAGGCAATCGAAATAACCCTGGATATCTGATTGCATTACTGACTGCTACCAAGGGCATCTCTGGGGAAAGGGACATTACTTAAGGTACTTTCTCAGTATTTTTAACTTGCTGGAGCTAACTTCCAGTGCAGCATAGGGCTCCTTTTCAGAAGACAGACATATTGGAGAGCTTAACCAAGACATATAACAAACCAAACTCTAAACATATACAGATTCCAAGAGACAGGCCTGTGTAAACAACATCATAATTCCCTGGGTTATGTGCTGTTTAAAATAACATTCAGCTATGCATTCACCTCAAAAGATTGCCACTTAACAGCATTGTTTCTTTTTGTAATCTTTATTGTTTAGGTTTATTATGGCTCTCATTTTTTCCCCCCGCTAGAAAACATAAACAATTTCCTTGTTCGCCCCGCGAGCGGGTTCCCCATGTCCTGGCAGCGCTTCCTCCGCGCCATGGCCGGCTGAAAAGATAACAAGTAAGGACTATGCCGAGCCTCTTTCTCCTAGAAATAAGTTTATTCTCCGTGCCCATGTGTGTTTTACTACCATGTTCCTCAGGATGGTGTCTCTCGTTACTAATGATTACTACCTGGCGTTTAAACACATCGGTTGGAATCCTCTTGTTTAACACCCACGCGGTCCCACCAAGGGTTCATTGCCTTCATTTAGGCCACATATCAAAAAAATGATGATAAAAAAAGCCCTGCACACTGATGTCCTCAGGTTGTTTTGCAGAGCCCTGTCGTTTAGCCGCTCTCTGCAGGTAAAKAGGTCTTTTTCTTGGTCTGGCACGTTGATAAGCCTTCACACTTGGCTGGGCTCGAGGTGCGTTTGTGCAAAGGCAGATTGTTTTAGTTAACATAATCAGTGAACTCACTGTTCTACCTGGATGTCTGGGAGAATTGCCAAGAGATTTCCCAACATTTCAATCAGAGGCAGGGGCTATAAAGCTGTCAGTTTTCTTGTAGGCCAATTTGCCTTTGCCATGGTTCTAACGTTGTGCTCATTTATAAAGAAATCAGCCCAGGTCTTTTGGGGTAATATTTTATGCTGGTTTCAATTTGAAGAAGAATGATTTCTTTTTCTTTCTTCCTCCTTTTCTGTTTTTCCTTTTTATTGTAAAGATGCGCCTTTAAAAACCCTTTCCTGACACAGAGAAATGCCCGACTTTAATATTTGGATACAATAGTAATTAAAAAAGGAATTAAATAATTAATTAAAACTCCATTTTTGTTCCCAGCAGTGGAGCTGAGCTCCTTTCACATATTGTACCAGCCTCAAGTAAAGCTGTTCTTAAACAAAGAAATGAAGATACTTAGGTCAAATGTTCAGAGTKATCTTGGTCTGCCTAGTAATTAGAATCAGAGATATGTTAAACTACCTGAAAATAATTCACTTTCACAGGRAGAAAAAGTATACCTACAAGTTTATGGTTTGCAGGTCATTGTCATCTACCCTACTTCCACCTGCCGTAATAAATTCCGGTGAAATATCTACTACTGAGTACTGAACTTGGRGAATTTTTTTTCCCAAGACTTCAACATTTACCACCTTGTGCCGGATTACATCATGTAACCTTCAACAATGTTGTGACATTTATTTAGTGGATGGGATGCATGGAGCAGGGGACCACATCCGCTTGAAGTTTCTTTGATGTTCCCCACAGGAAGTTTTTCAGTATTTGGCCAATTGGATGTTTTTCAAGTATTTTGTCGTGGTCAGGGCCCAGGACAACTGTTTGCTATTTTTGCAAGCTGGTGATGGGAAAGGTGGACGTGTTCATCCCGCTTTGTAATGCTTCCAACTTCGGGGAGTGGTGTTGGCAGGGATGATGCCGAGTGCATGGTCCAGTGTGAGCCTGCAGGACAGGGACGTGGTACCATCAAACGTATTTTGCAAAAGCACCCTCAGTTGGTTCATAGTTTTGAAATTTAGGGTTCCTAAATTTCCTAAGAGGGTTCCTAAAAGAGGGTCAGTGTCTCAAGAACRTGATGCAATGAAGCAGGATGGTGGTGACCCTGGGAGACAGGAGAGATGTGGTAGGATCAGGCTGAACACTGGGGTTGCTCTGCCTGAGGAAGTCTCCAGGGAGACCTTAGAGCACCTTCCAGTACCTAAAGGTGCTACAAGAGAGCTGGAGAGGGACTTTGGACAAGGACTCGGAGTGACAGGACAAGGGGGAATGGCTTCACACTGACAGAGGGTAGGTTTAGATGGGATATTGGGGAGAAACTCTTGCCTGTGRGGGTGCTGAGGCCCTAGCACGGGTTGGCCAGAGAAGCTGTGGCTGCCCCATCCCTGAAAGTGTTCAAGGCCAGGTTGGATGGGGCTTGGAGCATCCTGGTCYAGTGAAAAATGTCCYTGCCCATGGAAGGGAGGTTTGGAATGAGATGATCTTTAAGGTCCCTTCCAACCCAAACCAATCTGTGATTCTACGACCACCTGTCATGGGAGGATTCCGCTCCTGCCAGGAGCGTATCAAGGCTTGACAAATTCACCTGTCGGAGGCTTCACACAGCTGATTTATTTGCCAAGACAGGTGGAGAGCTGCCCGGGCTTATCTCTGAGCAAAGTGGAATGAGAAGAGGCACATTAAAGAAGTTCTGCCTCTGATTGCAAAGACGAGAGCGCGACTGTTACAGCGCCGCAAATTAGCAGACGGTTTTAAACCAGCTCCCAAGCACTGAAATTAAAAGCACTTAATACAGGAATCATATTCTCTAGCTAAGGCACAACGGGACTCTGGTGAATTTAGTTTATAATGCTTCCGTGTTGTAACAGAAATTTGTCTTTTTGAGGCAATCAGGGGAGCCGCATTACAGCAGGACTTGCAAAGATTCGTGTTTGTGTCTGGTGCCTGCAAATGCATTAACTCTTTCATGTGAAACTTCCCCGCCAGTGCCACGATTCCTTCTGTGCTGAGTTCTGTGGGCCTCTGAGAAATAATGCTCAGTTCAAGGTGAATAGGAGATGGGCAATAAAATTTCCTGAAGAGACTTAAGAGTCTTGTAATGGAATTTTATGAGCAAAGATATGTTGGACTGTTTCCTTTTGCGGTAATTTGTTGTGAATTTAACAATTAAGCGAGTCAACCTCTTGTGCTGTGGCTCAGCCAACAACCAGATCCACAAACATTTAAATCAAGAATGCAGTTTTTTGAAGATTATTATTACTAAGAAGAAATAAAATTGTCTTACATTAATTAACTTTTTTTTCCCCATGCAATGTGATATTGGGTAGAATCCCAGAATCCCAGAATGGCTTGGGTTGGAAGGGGCCTTAAAGACCGTCCTGTTCCACCCCCTGCCATGGGCAGGGACACCTTCCACTAGACCAGATTGCTCCAAGCCCCATCCAACCTGGTCTTGGACACTTCCAGGGATGGGGCAGCCACAGCTTCTTTAGGAAACCTGTGCCAGGGCCATACCACTCTCACAGTCAAAAATTTCTTCCTGATATTCCATCCAAAGCCACTCTCTTTCAGTCTGAAGCCACTCCCCATTGTCCTGTCACTACATGGCCCTGTAAAAAGCCTTTCCTCATTTTTCCTGTTGGGTGCCTCCAGGTACTAGAAGGCCACAAATGGGTCACCCCAAAGCCTTCTCTTCTCCAGGCTGCACAATCCCAGTTCCCTCAGCCTTTCCTCACGGGAGAGACTCATCCTTTCCTCCCTTGCTCTCAAACATTGGCAAACACACCACAGTACCCCACATGGTAATGAGATAGCAGAGGAGCTGGCTGCCCATGCTCATTACTGTGTCATTACTTGGTGATCTGGAGAGCTTTTTTCCATCAGTGCCTGATTTCTGTGTTATCAGGAAAAGGGCAAGAYCTTTGATGTTTTGTAACATTGTTCAGCACTACTAGAAAACTACTTGTTTTCTTCCTTTTCAAGGATAAATCAGTGGTTTATAATTGATCTATAGCAGATCTTTCAGATTWAACCTAGGGTCATGTATAAAATATTAAATATGGCCATTATAGGGACTATGCTTTTTAAAAAAAACTGTATGGGTGTTAGCCTCTGTGTCCTAGACAAATTCCAATTTGGGTAATTAAATTTTGCCTGCATTCATTTTCCATGCAATTTTAATTGGATACAATATTTTTCACTTCCAGTGCAAAGTAACAGTGCACTGTCCTGTGCTGTGAAGGAGTTAATACGTGCTGAGCCGGAGGTTGCTGCACTTCAGTAGCAAGTGAATCTGCTGCGTACGTTTGAAGAAACCAGCACAAAAAAATGCCAAATCCTCTTGAAATAAGGTACCAAATTTGTCAGATGTTTTGGCATGCTGTAAAAGTTTAAAATTGCATTAGTGGCGTCCAAGTTATCACACACATATCCTAAAAAGCAGATTTTTGTCGTGTTCAAATATTCAGCACGCGGCTCATCAGATTGCGTTAACCACCACTACAAAAGGGAAAGGAATCAATACATATGTAAATGTGATTCTGGTTTAAAAATCTATTTTGGGTTTTACTGTTGCCATGCTAAAAGGCATTGTAAACTGCAACAGGCCCATTTCCTGCGGGTTGGCTTCCCTCTGCCACCGGAGCAAGTGGAGCACGTGGCTCTCCAGAAGAGGAGAGCAGTGAAATGAGGGCTGATGTTAATCATTTACAGAAGATCTTRTTCCATGTTGAGGAGGTGCCTAGAGATGAATCCCGCTTGAGAGGTTTGCCCGGACTTTGGAAATCACATACATTGTTTAAACATTTATTATGGATTACATAGCATGGGCAGAGCATACTTTGGTTTTTGGATTAGGCAGTAAGTACTGTCATTAACATTAGGTTTTGTCTAATTTAAGAAATCTGAGTCAGTTGTCTGAGGCTGTGAGGTCTATTAGCAAATTTTCCTCCATCTGTAGAAGGTCTTACAGGTCACCTAGAATCATACTTTTTATTTTTCTACTCTGGAAGATAAAACCCAGTTCAAAATATTCACAAAGCCTGAAATTATAAGTACGAAAAAGAGCAGACAAATAACATTTTCTCCAAGCAGTGGTCCTTGAAGTTGTTTACATTCATCTATATCAATAAAATCAAAAGCCGGGTGTTCTTCTTCATTCTCTCCTTTGTACAATGTATTTGTTTCCTTTGAAAAGAGTTGGCACTGGAGAGAATAATGATTGAAACCCCAAAGGTGACAGAATTTGACCCTGACAAGGGTTGAGAAGTTTGGCTGAGCACAGCGAGGGAGTGAGACCCGGGAAGCTCTCAGGGGACAACASTCACCCCAAGGGTGAAGTGCAGAAGGGTGTGGCAAAGATGGGACCTGCTCCTGGGTAACCCCAAAAGATGTGAATCGCTCCAAGATGACATTTCCTCTGCTAAAGTTTGCCCAACCTGATGTCAGGTATGGAAACATCAAAAAAACCCTTCACAAAAGCAAAGAATATTAGGAGAGTTTGGATTGGTTTGCTAACAGATGCCCGAGGGGGATCAGAAAGGCCATGTGGACAGACATAAGGATTTAAACCAATTTAGGAGATAAAGAGGAGGTGAGAGATGGCAGAGGTGAGAGGGAACGGAGACCTGTCCTGCAATGAGCGTAGGGAGCAGAGGCTGCCTGGTTAAATAGTTGGGGTTAGGGAGAAAGGGTTCTGGTTCATGACAGTTCTCACTGTCTGAAGGAGAGATTCACTCCTGGTCCTCCAACAAAGCATTTGCCCTCAGTGCAGTTTTGCCCAGGAATTCAAGTTAAAATGCAAAGTATTTTGTAGAAACAAAATCTAAGTGAAGACATTTTTGTGCATTAAATGAAGGCAGGTTATCAATAGGGAAAGTTATTCATTTAAAATATGATCAGAGAATATTCTGCCTTTCAAATGCATCGTTGGGTAGCCACAGTGGAGTTTGGGTTTGTTTATGCTGAGCATCCAAAGAGAGATGCTCCAGAATATTTGAGGATAATCTGTGGGGATTTTTGCTTCATCTGTAGCTTTCCTCTTGGAATTTAGTTTTCTTGCTGTAATTTGAGCATCACTTTAGGTCATAGAAATATTTATTATCTTGTTAGAGGGAACTACCTTCACTGCTCCTGCAGCAAGATTTTTGGGAATCAGCCCCAAAAACCATCATGAGCGATGCTGTGCTTTGTGGACTAAAGAAATGTAAATGCAATTATGCACAATTATGCAATTTTTAACCTTGTGTTTAAGGCAGTACCAAACATTCTGGCTTTCATAGGGGTTTTGTGGGCTCTTGCATGTTCAGTGATGCATTATGGCACATGCCACACCATGGCACAGGCTGCCTAGTTCCCCAGGAGCTTTCAGGAGATGGTTTGGTGTGGAGAACAGCCATGCTAAGCTGTACACAGTTGGTCTTTCAGTACCAGTATTCCCATATGGAAATGAGTGAGGAGAGTCACAGTTTTCAGCTGACTCTGGGAAGCCAGCAGGAAATTGGTCTCTATTTTCTCCAGGTTAGCATTGGTTGGGAAAAGGATTAGAGACAGGAATGTTCAGTACACAGTACAGAGAAAAGGAAACTTTATGTCCTTAGGATCTCCCTTTCCTCTCCACATAATTTGAAGGTGGAGTAAAGGCAGCACAGCAAGGAGGGGGCTGATGATTTCTCATCTGATGCTTTTACCACTGGGATATATTTCCTCTTCTCTATCTTTCCCCTCCCTCTACCCCAAATGCCTGAAAATGATACTTCTTTTCTCATTCTCTTTTGAAACATTAATGAAGAGGGTTTGGAAAACCAAAATTTTCGATATGAAGCAATAGCCACTGAGAACTCATTGAATATAGCACTTATTTTTTCTTTCCAACCTTTTTATTGCTGCATCGCATCTCCAAATTTGTAATCTTTCAGCTATTATATGACTCCACTGTGACTCTATCCAATGATTAATGTGGGATTAATAACTTTGTCTGGTGGATGCTGGTGTAAAGGAGTGACTGCTGCTGACTGTGCCCTGGTAATGATACTTTTTCATCAGTTTGGAGAGCAAATTTCCGTGTGCCTCACCTACTCAGAAACAGCTGTTCCAAGAAAAGACAGAGTATAAGATTGTATCTTCAGGAACAATCTGTTTTCTGTCTGTAATTAATATGTTCCGGATTGTTTGGCTACTTTGGTCTGTGCATCACAAACTGGACTATTCTGCTCGAAGCTACTTTGGGGACATCCAGTAATAGCTCCTTTTGAAAGCATTGAGAGCAACCCCTGTAAATCACTGTGGGTTTGAGTAGCTATCCAGCTTTGCCTAAACCATGCCAGGTTTCTGTAAGAAGTGATGAGCTATCACTGGGTAAAAAAAAAAAATAAATGTATCCTTGATTCACACCTCGCTGGTGTAAATCCTGTTCCAATTTTAAAAGCACCTTGTTATAACAGTGTTGGACAGAGGAATACTTGAGGCTAAGTGACATTTGCAGCCTATGATACTACTGTATCTGTGCTGTGTATCCATCAACATTTGGCATTTAAGAAAATCTGCTCATCCTCGCATCGCCTGTTAAACACTCACTCTATTAGCAAAAAAAAAAAAGCGGGGGGAAAGTAAAAAGAAGAAAACAATCCTCTTTGCATTTGAGTTTTTAATAAGCAAAAAAGGGGTCAGTGTGACCACAGCAGTGTGAAATCAGCCCCGAATGACCTCAGGAAAATGTACACCTTGAAGCCAAAGGTGGGTTAAAATGACATTTTTTTTTGTCCACGAATTCATGCTGGAATAACTTGCGCTCTTTAGTGTGCACAGCTGTATTATCCCGGGGCAGTTTTTGGCTCGGTGTGAATTTACACATCTGTCAGATCGCTTGGAGATCCATAGGCAAGATGTAGCGCTCGGGAACATTGYGTGGATTTGGGATGTTTCCTGTAGGAGCTGGGAAGCGATGAAGAGCGAAAGGCTCGCCTTCTCTCCTCCCCACCCATCACCCTCCGCTCCAAGGAACAGCACAAAAGCACATCTGTCCACAGGTGATTTTAGGCTCTGCTTCAAGACTTCTTTCTTAATTCAAACCCACATTTTTTTAGTCCAAAACTGCTAATTTAAAACCCCTCATGCAGTCCCTCCAGTTTATTCCAAATAGCAGTYCCCAAGGGGTGTTTAAATTTGTGTTAAGGACTAGAGGTTTGTCTGACTTGGTTTTTTGGAAGCATAAGCTCAGCATCAGACCATGAATACTGAAAGCTAATCTAGGGATTCAACCACAGATCAGATTCCTTTTCTTCTCCTAATTCCTGTTCTCCTTCCTGAAAGGAGGTTGTAGCCAGGTAGAGGCTGGTCTCTCCTCCCAGCTAGCAAGTAATAGGAAAAGAGGAAATGGCCTCAAATTGTGCCAGGGGAGGTTTAGATTGGATATTAAGGAAAATTTCTTCACCAAAAGGGTTGTGCAGCCCTGGCACAGCTGCCCAGGGCAGTGGTGGAGTCCCCAACCCTGGAGGGATTTAAAAGCTGTGTGGATATGGCACTTGGGGACATGGGTTAGTGATGGGCTTGGCAGTGCTGGGGGAATGGTTGGACTTGATGACCTGAGAGGTCTTTCCTAACCTAAAYGATCCTGTAATTTTATTCTGTGATTTTATATTTCTTTAGTTGTTTCTATGTTGTCTTTTTTTCCTGGGCTGCTGTTCATAGWTGTTCAGCTCCCTTCTGTTTTTGTGTCTTCAAAACCAAGGGCATTTCCCCTGACCTCTCAAGGCACTCTGCTTTATGCACGATCCTGATTTCCTCTCCAGAGCTCTTCATACCTTCTCGGTGCTGTTCCATGGCCTGAGCTGGAGCCTTGAAACCACTCAATTCCTGCACCTGGGTGTGCTACCAGCTTTCCAGGTGTCCTYTGGAAAATTTTAATTTATTCCCTGTGTGGTAGTTTTACACCACTCTGGCCTCTAACTTGTATCTGAGATGGCTGCCATGTATTTTAATGCATAATGTATTTCGGGATGCAATTTCTGTGCTGCTACGTAAAACATGGTTGCATTGCTCACATAGCAAACCATTTTTTTAATTCACAACCCTGGGATGAGCCGAACAAACATAATTTTTCTTTAATTTTTGTGGAGGGAGAGTGAACATAGTAGAGCAGAAGAGGGTTTTGCTTGTTTGCAGGGCCCTGTTGCAGGGTTTGGGGCTTTGCTGTGTGTGTTGGTGGAGCTAGACGCGAGGCGGACGCGCTCGCTTGGATTGGTTTTGGGGGAGGTTGTGCGTAGCTCACGGTGGAGCTGGCACAGCTTCCAGGCCTGGGGYTAAGTTGCTCAGTTTGGTTCAATTGGTAATTAATAAAAGCAATGGCCAATTTGACTTTATACCATGTGTCTGTCTGTGTGGAACCTGGCACAGKCAAAGCCCCTCTCTACCGAGCAAGATGCTCCGTGCATTTTCTGATGTTCTGGGAGCTGGGAAGCATGTGGAGTTTTGGTGAAGGAGCATAATCCTCCTGGCCCCTGACACAGGTTTAAAATGGTAGTTAAATGTGACTTTCAAAATGTTTCTGGAGTGCTGTTGTAGGCTCACCTCCTACAGCTTCCAGATTTGCAGCAGACAGGTCCCTCGCAGTTTCAGGGCAGCATCACAGCAGTTGGGTTGTCTCGTAAACCCAGAAGGGGCCACCAACATTTTGGTGCAAGACTTCCCCCCACACCCCTCCAAAGAGGAACATCTGCTCCTTAGCATGCTGCTCATTTCCATGGCAGGACTCCAGTTGCTCTTCCAACGCGGAGCTCGGCAATAGTAGTGCTGGTGTCTGAGCTCTGGAACAAACCAAGTGGTTTGCGTGTGCTTTTGTGTGCCATGAGTTATTTCTACTGTGTGCTTATTTATAATAATGGGCATTCATTATTATGAGGGAGCCTTTTTGCTCAGGAATCATCACAGAACACGCTGTAAATGCATCTTGACAATAGTTTGCGTTTGTAGATTATGGACTCATAATACGTATTTATTTGTGTGTATAAAACTGTAATACCAAATGCATAGTAAAAGGGGGGAAAAAAAAAAAAAAAAGAAAACCAACCCAAAAACAAACCTTAGGAAATTGCATGAACAGTAGTTCCATTTAAAATATCATATCTTGGCCAATTTTGTTATGTCCAAATATCCTAGTCACATTGTAGACTAACAGCCTGCCAAATTTCACTTAAAAGCACAGCCAATTTTTAAGTTACAGAAGCACAAAGAGCAGTGGAATGTTCTTTTTTAGGACTCCTCTAACTTAAACAAAAATTATAAGGTTTTTATTGTTTTGCTTAAATCCAAGGGAAAAAAAATATTTGCTGCAACTGAGCCTGGATCACACTGCAGAGTTCAGCATTTGGCTGTCCTACACGAGCAGAGTGTGCTACTTAAAACAAGTTGATTTGCTCCTTAGAAGTTCAAAGCCTGTGTAAAAGTATATCTATTAGTAAATATGAGGCAGTCAGAGGAATTTTTATTAATGGAATCTAGCTTTATTTATTTATTCCCGCTCCCCCCCCCCAAGCAGAGCAGTTCTCCCATTGGACTATTAACTAGAGATATTTTCTCTGCTGACTGCTGCTCTGAATTGGGGTCTTTTTAGAGGCTTTATCKTGCTCTTTTCAGATTGTAACAGGATACACTGTCTCACTTCCAGTGCAATAAAGAGAAAGTTTAAAATAATCTAAAGTAAGATACACTGACTGATTTTTTTTGCTCCTAGCAGTGGTGGTCAGGAACTACTATTAAAATATCTTAAAGGAAAGAAAAAAATATTCAAATTGTGGACATAACCCCAAATGTTGCATGAAAGAATTGTGGTTTTTTTTAAATTTTATTTTAACTAAGGTTTTGTTGTCAGGAAAGAAAAAAAATCCACTTTTAAGATTTCTCATCTACATACTTAAAATCATTTTCCACTGGCATCAAAGGAACAAATGCATGGATTCATTAGAATAATTACAGGAAAAAAAAAAAAAAAGGGAGGAAAATCGAACCAGTGCGTTAAAATCTCCATTTTAGCTCTGTATATTGCCTGCCATGCGGGGGGAAAATAGTTAATGAGGACAGCAAAAGACAGCACTGAGAAAATGCGCTGTGTGACAAAGGTGGCAGAACTCGCCAAAGATTCGGATGGAAGGAGGAAGTTATAACCATCCCTATGAAACGGCTTAAAAATATCTATATACATATAAAAAAAATTAAAGAAATATATACATAAAAGCCCCCGTAGCAATCCGCCACCACTCGGTTCGGCTATTTCCAAAGGGTTACGGCTGTGAAATAGTATTTATTCGTGCTGCGCAGGCGGCTGCTGCTCCCTCCCCGCCGCCCGCGCCGCCTCCAGCCCCGCGCCCCGTTCCCATTCCCGTTCCCGTTCCCGTTCTTTATTCCCAGAGCAGCGCTCAGCCCGCGTGGCCAATCGGGGCGGCAGCGCCGGCCCAGGACCGCGCTTGGTGCTGAGCTCCAAATGTGATTCCAGCCCTGACAGGGGGATTATAGGAAACAGATGACTTACGCTTCTAATTTGTGGCCTTAAATTGCAAACAGAATTTCAGGAGTCGAGCGGAGTAATAAATGGCAATAGAGAAAGCCACACACAGCCAAATCAGTATGTGGTGGTTGTAGGTTAAACTAAATAGGAAGAGACAGGTTATGATGGTTTAGTGTATTACAGAGAAGAAAGTCTTAAATTACTGGTGCTGAGAGGTATTGCGCTATGGCAGACAGTATTGCATTGTGTAGTCTACAGATATCACAAGCAGAACAATAAAAAAGCAGGTTTAGCATAAAACCTGTTGCTGGACAAATCTTTTTTTTTTTCCTTCCCCTCGAAATGGAAGCAGTGTTTTATGTTTGTTTTGACCTTAACTATAYGCTTGCCCCTTAACATCTGTTTTCTACTGTTGCAGTTTTTCACACCAAATTAACTGTCAGGGCTTCAGATAAAATAAAGTTGAAAATACTTCCAAATTATTTTTTTGGTGACTTTCAGGACTAGAAGAGTGTCCTGGTACTCTTCCTGCCCTTATCTCTCACAGGCATAAAATATATTCTGTTAAACATTTTCAAACTGTTAAAAATTAGAATGGCAGATTTTAAACTTTTGCCCCCCCCTTCTTTTTTTTTTTCCTTTTTGCTGATGGCATCTCTGCCAGCCGCTGCTTTTTGTGTAGTGGCATCAGAGTGTGTTTTGGAGGAGGTTTTTGCTCTTTCCCGCTGGATCTGCTGACTTCTTTTGTTATCATTTGTAGCTCCTGGTTCTGAAAAGCTTCGGCGTGTTTATTTAATGATGATTTGTATCAAAAGCTTGCTCCGCGGTGTTAATTGGTGCATGCTCCTTGTAAGCCTTAAATWATAAAGATATATTCTTAGAACCCAGAGCAGCTTCAGATCTGATATGCCAACCACTAATGCGGGATTTGCYTTTTTTTTTTTTTTCCCATCCAGTGCAAGAGGGAAGGAGAGATGAAGAATATGCTTAAAGGTCTGGAGGAATAGCTGGTACCACAAAGGCACATGTCAATTGTTAGTATTTCTTAAGCCTCTTAATTTGAAGATGTATTTTAAAAAATGGAACGAGTCTCGTCTTTAACAATATGTGATCTCTGGAGTCTCTGGAAGCTGTTAGAAAAACATTCCCATTACACACCRAGTAACGTGCCAGCATTATCCTACCACCCAGATAATATTGTCCTAAAATGACAACTGGCCAGACCTCCAAAGAGCATTAACCCAAAGATTTAAAACGAGAGAGGAGAAATAAACCTTTGGCTCCCCGGTACTTTGCATTCCTGTGCTGTACGGGACACCGATCTGTGCAACCTGTGGTCTCCATCCTGGTGATTTCCCACTCGGAGAAACCCTTTAGTGTTTCAGGGCATTGTAGCAGGGCCAACGWCGACGTTTCATTCCAGGCAGCGGAGCCTGCCTGCATCTGAATGAACATAACTGTTATTATTGCAAAATGATTATTGTTTTAAGCGGGTCTTTTGATTATCATTGAAAATGACTGGCTAAATACATTTTGATTAATCACTTGCAAAAATTATGCTTGTTAGAGCTGTTTTATATTCTCTGTCRCTGTGTTCTCACTGTAGGTTATAGCCATTTCTTTACAGCTGAAGATTTTTTCCCTTTAAGTCACCTGGTGAGAAAGGAAAACAAATCTTAGTTGAAAGCTTTTGTCTGCGAGACAGACTCCTCTTTTCATCCCTATGTCCTTTAAAAAAATGCTCAATTATTGTCTGTGCCATGGAGGAAAGAATGGGGCCTACACAGGACCTGAACCTTTTCAGACAGGAGATGGCTTTTGTTTTTGCACCCCATCAACACCGCTCACCTAATTAAATCTGATATCTCTGGCTGAAGCAAAATGATTTGTTAATAGTTCTTTGGGAATTTCCTTAATGAGTTTAGATGTCTTTTGTATGGTACATGTGGGGGCATTTTGCAAATGGAGCTGAAAAAGAAAAAAAAAAAGAAAGAAAGAAAGAAAGAAAGAAAAATGGGGCAAAGGGAGAGGAGAAAGAGCACCAAAGCGAGGAGCAAGGTGTGGGCTGACGGCGGGTCCTGGTGGGCTGCCGCCGGTCATTAGCCGGGGACACGCGGCAGCGGTGCCGGGGAAGAGCCCTCCCCATCCCGCACAGCCAGGGACATCTGTCAGGCACTCGGATATTACACCTTGATCAGGCCCAGACAGTGACACCATTTTCTTTAACAAACACCAGCAGCTTTTCTTTCTCCTTTATTTTAACATTTCTCAGGGGTTGGATTCCCTTTCTTCTCCTGCTCTGCTGAGAGTAAAAGGAGCTTGTTAACTTGCTTAGATATTTTGACTGCTGATGCACTTTGGCCACTTGCCTGTGGTAACAGTGTCAAAGCATTACTTGGGATAATTGCTATATTTGCAGTCTGAAGAGTGCTCTGACTTAGTGTTCAAGCTGCTGAATAAAAAAGAAATTGTCATTTTGGAAGAAATCTGTGAATTACCCTCCCAGTTAAAAAAGCGCACAATTTTCAAAATGTCTTTTCCCCTTGTGTTCAAGCATAATGTTATTCAGATAATTAACATTTTAATAACTCGCTTAAAATATGAGAGCGGCTTAAAAGGCTCTGGTTTCAGTAGGGTTTTGTTTTGTTTTTATTTTTAGCTTTGGGGATTAACCACTATGGGGCTCTATTTCTTCATTCTGCGCATACCCAAAAGTACCCACCGGTCCATAAAAATACCGTGCGCTTCCAGCTTGGGCTTTTCGAAGGATGCAGGATCAAGCCCAGATGTTTCGCCAAGTTTACTTGTCCTCCTGGTTTCACATTTCGAACTAACACTGTAAAACATCAGTGTTCTTGTAATTATGAAATAACTGGGATATTAAAAATATTAGTTAGGTTGTCAGTTGTGGCTCAAGTCGTACTGCATATGGATAGCCCATGACAATTTTCTGATAGCCCTTCATTTAGTAAAGATGTGAATAATTTATATGTGCTCTTATGATGTCCGTTTTCCAAGTGGAAATTGAGATTATAATGGAATTTAATTGTATGAATACACTATAAGAAATGGCACCTTTGTATTTGTTATGCTTTACACCTTTCTGATATGTTTGTGCATCCTGTTTGTTGTGCAATCTTTTTCTTTGAGAGATTAGAACAGATACCAGGGAGAAGCTGTGGTCTAGGAAAAAGTCCAGATTTCTTGTAGACTCACTGGATGTCCTCAAGCTTCCTCTGATCCACCTTTGGCAGGGGCACCTGGCAGGATCTGGTTGGAGCRAAGGGTTGGAGTCCAAGGACCATGGACTCCAGGTCAGGTCAGCACTGCCATCAGCAGCTCAGGGCAAAGGGAGGGGGAGGTGATCTAAGCACACATTGTTTTTTGTGGCCTCTTTTTTTTTTTTCAAGTTTGCCCCAGAGCTCTAAAACAGAAAGTAAACTGAAAGAAAAGTTATATTCTGATAGTCAGCATTGTGCTTCAAACCCTGCACGTCTAAATTCACACTTTTAAAATTGCACTGGATCAACTGTATCACAGCACACAGGCAATGTATTGTGGAATCATGGAATCACAGAATGGATTGGGCTGGAAGGGACCTCAAAGACCATCTTGTTACAACCCCCTTGCCAAGGGCAAGGACACCTTCCAACAGACCAGGATGCTCCAAGCCCCATCCAGCCTGGCCTTGAGCAATTCCAGGGATGGAGAGTTTAGCAGGCTAAACCCGTCAGGAAATCCATCATTTAATATCATCTAAAGGACATCCAGTAGGACAAACCACATGAGGAAMGGCTTGAGTGAAGCTTTCCAATGCCCATCCTCAAACCCAAGTCAATCARCCTGGAAATCACCAGTTATTATCAGCCCTGCTGCTGTTTCTCRCTTACCTGTGCTGGGTCTCAGTCCTGTTGCATCTGGCTCCTGTCGTGTTATGGCACACTGATAAACAGCTATTGATTTAATCAGAATTACGTAGCCAGGACAGTGCTTGGCCCCAGGAAATCTTGCAGGGAAGCACCTCGTAAAATTACTCATCCTGCATTTTTTCTGTTGCTCGTGGGCTTCAGCGCTCGCCCGCTCTAATGCAAAGTGAAGCATACTTTGTTCTACTGCCTCCAGATACCTTGTGTGGCTGCCTGATGCACTCTGATGTGCATTTCACCTGGCACTTGGAAGTATTTATTCAACACAGGCATGATTACTTCTCTGGYGGTGTTAATTCCGAAAAATGCTGAGCTCTTCCAAAAAGGGCTGATTGCTCTCCTGACAGACGAGGTGGCAAAGGGGAGAGGTGCAGGGTCCCAGCTGATGTGGCCCGAGGCTGTTGGTGGGGAAGGCTTAATGTGCATGACAAATTTGCTGCTAACAAAATTGTTCAGGGGCCAGGTTTTACTCTGGGTTATGTGGATTTGAATTTGCAGCACTTCCAGAGGGTTCATTTGTCACTGGAAATTTCGAAGGTGGGGTAGGTCAGGACCTGGCWGTCTGTGTTTAGGGGTGTATTCTGCTCAGTTAGGGAAACACTGCCAATTTTAACTCCTCCTTTATTTAATCATCCCTTCATAATTATCTTTTTGCTTTTAAAAGAACTCTTTTTAGTTTTTTTCCAATTTGCTGCCCTGAGCATTTCCAAACTACTTCTGAATTAAAAAATTAAAGCAAACCAAAACCACCTCATTATWAAAAAAAAAAAAAAAAGACAAACCACCCCCCTAAACCCTGAAATTCCAAAAGTTAAATAGTATGAAAGAAAAGCTCCTTTCTGTTGGGGTAGGGTGGCCAGTGCTGGGATAAGCCCCTTGCAATATTATACATATTTGAAACATGAGAGCTATTGTTTTGAAGCTTTACTACGTTATTGTCCTGCTTGTCTGAGTGAGAAGCGTGTATCTCTGGTGGATGGAGGTTAGCTAAGTAAGTCATGCATAGATGGAATTTATTAAGTTTGCATGGTAGTGACAGCTGTGAGTGGGAACAGTAACTCTGAACGTGCCAAGGGCTGAGAAAGGAAAGGAATTTTCATGTGTGTCTTAAAGGAAAATGGTGGGGTAATGGTGAGAGCTCTTCTAATCACTCCATCTCATTACCAAGGGGGAAAGTCACTGGAATGATTTTTAAAGTGTGAGTCTGGCAGAGAGCTGTCTTTGGACAAGCTCACCAGGCAGATGAGGACAGGGAAGAGTCAGGTTCTGTTAAGAACCACTGAAAATCAGCAATTTCATACAAATCCATTCACATAGAGTTATAAATACACATCGGTGCGACGTAGGAACTAGTTAAGTTATCTGTTAAATTGGCTAAAAATGTTTTTTAAATATAGATTTCACCCCCAAATCACTTCCTAACYATCTGATCTTCAGGAGATTCTTGTGGAAACACTTTTTTTTCGTTTCTGTATTTTGCATTCCCTCTCTGCCTCCTGAGATGAAACTCACCTTTGCTGCTGGATCATTAAAATGGCAGCTGTCACTTAGAGGGAGACAAATTCCAGTTGCTGGGGCTGATCCTGGCAGGGCTGTGTACGCAGAGAAAGGTCAGCCTGGCTTGTGAGAGCCAGGGATGGGCTGCCTGGGGAGCAGACCCAGGCAGGGACAGAGGAAAAAACACTGGGAAAAAGGGAAATATTTATTAATGACACACTTGATATTAAGCCAGCCCATCCTCCTGGTTTATTGCTCTGTTTGTGGTGAATCAGCCAAGCAATGGAACCTGTCTGGAGCAGGGATGCTCCAACCCAGAAACAGTGAGAGAAGACATCTTCTGCTTTCCAATGTTGCACTGGGCAGTTCCAGAGCAGAACGTACTCACTCGGTTTTTTAACATGTTTTTGAAACACAAAACACTTCTCTGGCCCTTGTGGGGCTGCCAAAATGAGAGGTGATCCCTCTGCACCTCCTCTGCTCCCTTTGTGCCCTTCTTCCTCTTGCCCTAACCTGGCTGCACCCAGGATCTCATTCCTGTACATTGTACGTAACAAAAATGCCACAGGATGGGCCCTGCTAATACATTTTCCTGTGGTTTAGGTTATAAAGCTGATCAGCAGAATATGTTGTCTGCCSTGTTTTTTAAAAGGGCTGCTTGTTCCTTTTGTTTGATGTTATATATACTTTTAAAACACCCCCACCTCTTCATAGCTCTGAGCACCATTCAGATTTTTTTTTTTTCGGGCAGATTAAAATTAATTCTAATTTTAGAGAGCTCTTTAGGTGGCATCTTTTAATTTTCACCTTTTCCAGGGCTTTTGTTGCAGCCTAAAAATGAGCTTACTGTAGGTTAAATCCATGTTGTTAATGAAGCACTTCTTGCTCTCTGKTTTTTTGTTGTTAGACCACATAGGATATGTTCTGTTGATGTGTGGGGACTTATGATTAGAYGAGAATTTACCTCTGAGGAAGCTCAGATTATCACACATAAAGCATCAGAAATAGAAAAATGATGTGCACAACCATGAAAAAAACAATGGATCTTATCTTTAGTTTTTTTCCTAATCACCCTCCAGCATCACTACAGCAGTTAAGTTGCCTCAGGGCTCGCTAGGATTTATAGTTTATTATAACATTGATAAGAGCAGCTGAGCGAGCAGCGAGCTRGATGTTCGGTAAATATTAGTTTGAATTCGTGGCAGAATTTTGATCCGACGCGTTCGCAGTTCTCCCTCGTTCACAAAGTTCACTGCAGAATTGCTCTGCATCCTTGGCAAATTCTGTGCGTGTGATTTTTGCCTGAGCAGGGAACTAACCCGTGCAGATCAAACAGCTCTCGCTGTGGCTGGAAACACAGTTTGAAGTCGACGTTCTGTCTGTCACACGAATTCCATATTTCACTTAATAAGTTATGCAAATGGTGGATTTTATGTTTGGCTTTTTTGTAGTGTTGACTTTGAGTTTTGAATAACATCCAGGCTTAATGGTTTGATGGTGAAATTAGAGAATAATTGGGAAGAGCAAATCGTTGCTTTTGTGATCTGTCGGTGAACCATTTAGATAAAACTGTTCCCTGTGACTTGTTTCCTTGTCTTATATTTTGACACTTGATGCCACATCGTTCAGGGATTACCCTGAGGAGCTTTTTCCTTCCTTTGCAGGGGAGTAAAACCCACCTCCCCCCCTCCATACMACAGGAAGCCCAGAGTGGGAATACCAGCACTACCTTAATGCTACCTAATGGATGTCACCTCCGTGGATTTATGAATCCCACTGCATCTAAATAATGGAGGAGAAGTGATGCAATACCCTTCACCCCTTGTTCTCTGTGGCGGGATGGCACTGGGGGCTGAAAGTAGCTGATCATCATCCAAATTCACTCTTTGATGGGAATTTTAATATTCATATTTTTTCTAGGCGTGGTCAAAKTTAAGAAATCCTGGGTTAAAGTGTTTTAAAGAAGGGGATGAAATAAGGAAAGAATTAACCCAAAATTTCAGCTCCACATCATTCTCCTCTTAAACAACAGATGAACACCTATTACAAATCTGAGTATGAAACACACACGTGCAATAAGTTGTAAAAATACTGAGTTACTGTGGATTTGCAGCATCTGCCTGTCAATAGAAGGACAGAAGATTGTGCCTGATGTAAATCTGAGCTCACATGTGGCCATGACCCAAGCGCCCAGCCTGCCAGAGCCRTCTCTGCTCCCCGGAGCCAGGCCATGCCAAGCTGTGCCACATCTGGGCCTCACATCTGCRTGGCAAAGAAGCCCCCATTGCCTTCCTGAGAGCTGTTGGTAAGGWCATTAGAATAAATAAATAAATACGTGGAAGAAAAAAAAAATCTCAAATCTCAGCTGATCAGGCCTTGCTGGATAATTTAGCAAAAATTCACATATTCTGCCCATTTTAGCAGAAGGGAGGATTTTCTTCCAGGATTTTCCAGACTAAGAGAGTCTGTTGGTGCTGTGAACCAAAGAAGGAAGAAGCAGAAAAAAACCCCCTCATTCATGCTTCCCTAAGTGAAATCACTTATCCCTGTTTTAYCAGCCTTTATCAGAGTTTGTACACTTGCTCCAATTAAATTATTTTTTTCTTCAGGGGAGCTCGCGAGGCACTTACATAAATTCCCTTAATTTCTGAGTAATGCAGTCCTGACAATCACTTAAGACAGTGGAGTTGATACCGCTGTCAGGGAAGACTCTTTTTCAAAAGAATGTTTTTGTAGAATATCACTGTGACACTTCGCTTAGATGGATGTCTTTAGCAGAATTTGATTAATGTAATGTAATAAAAGAGATGCACACTAAAGTGTCTGTACATGTCTTGTTAAGTATGTTTGATTCATTATATGTAGTTCTCCTCACTTCTTTTCTCTTTCCTCAGTTCATTTTTTATCATTTCAATAATATATCTATAAATATGAAAAAGTTGGCACTTTCTTTGACATATATGGCTATTAATTCATAACTCTAAAAAATTGTATCTTTCAACTTGTCACTTTAAAGCTTGTACAGTTTATTACAGTAAGTAACCTGTGTTGGAAATTAGATTTTGAACTTTAGCAAGGAGATAAATAAGCTTGTGGACATAGAAGTTATGGAGAAGATACCTAGATATAGTGCTAGAATAAAATTGCATGAAAAGATCACTTACTTGAAGATGATAATTTCAGAGCTCCCTGAGGATCACATTAAGATTGCGTATAGGAAATGGGCTTCGGCTTGAATTCCAATAACTTTAATTCCTAGAAATGGCAATATTTCAGTTAATCCTTTTCCTTGGGTGGGTGAGGCTCATTCCGTAGCCCAATAATACGTATCAGCAGCACGCAATTTCACTAAATATAGGACATTTACTTTAGAAAGACTCCGGAAAATTCCTCCAGCCCAAGCTTTGTCTGTCCTTTTTGCAGAATCAATCAATCTGAGGAAGAGAAAAACCTGGAAAATTTTAATATCTTTGTTACAGAGCATACAATAACTTTTAAAGAGAACCACGTTAGTTGTTTCCTGGCTGGCCAAGTAAGTCATGGGGAAACAAGGGTGGTCAGTAACTTTTTTTATGGTGTTTTGCTCTGATGGCAAAACAGCCACTCTGCTTCTTTTCTGGTTAGTTTTTAGACTATGAATTTTTCAGAGCAGGTCTGACAAGTCCAGTCCAATCTTGGATCATGTCGGGTTTGGGACTGCAGAGATTGTTGGCACTGAGGATTCTGCAGCTGGGAAGTCGTCTTTGTGCGAATGTTTCTCAGGACTCATCCGGGATGCGGAAATTTTCTTGAGGGAGTTAAGCAGAGCAGGAGCTCCTGAGCTGGATGTCCACATGGAGGGGAAAATGGGGAGGGGAACGGAGGAAGGATATAACCACTCTGCAAAGTTATCTCCATCCTCCTGCCAGCAGGATTATTTCATTTGGGAATGGCAGGGAATGGGGTGCCGGTGAGCTGAACTCGGCAGGCGGAGCGTGTGAGGAGCTCACACCACTGACATCCAGAGCACAGACCACATGAAACGGGTGGAAACACGTGCCCTGGGGGGCCTGGCAATGGGTGGAAGGTGGGTTTGTTGGCAGCAGGAAATGCAGAAGTCGGGGCAGGCCGGGAGCGATGGGAAACCGCACAGCGCAACTGCCGCGGGATTGCAAATCACGGAGCGTCTGAGGAGCACTCGGCGAGCAGGGGAGATGTGGTGGGGAGAGATGTGTGAAATCAGAGCTCCCAAGTGAGCACAGATGGACCAGCCACAGGAAGAGGGAGGAGAGGAAGGTGGGGATGCCACAGAAGACGTGCCATTTGGTACATGCTGTAGGAGCGGTTTGCTGTTACTTTTTCTGCAAAGCAGGGATGTTATTGCTGATAGTTTGCCATGAGTTCTGCTAGGCCAGGGCATGTGATGTTGATAATGTGCATCCTCAGAGTGTGGTTGTATTAATCAAGTGCATGGAGCAAACAGGATCAAACAGGAGTCAGGGGGATTCACTTTTGAGAAGTGCTCAAGCTTCGGTGTTTTCTGAGGCTTTGGGGAAGCGCACGTGGCTGCCTGGAAGCCACAGGGATTGCAACGGGACTTTGGGCACCCTGCAAAGGGAACTGAGTGTTCACAAAACAAAGGTAGGGTTCAGGATGAATACTGGACCAGTAGCATCCAGACCAGCACAGATAAAGTTCATGATGTGGGGAAAAGAGGGTACATTATGTACCACCCTTCTGGAAAATGTTGGGAGGTGTGCCATGCCCAAGAGCTGGGACAGGTGCTCCAGAGCTGGTCCTCCACGATGCAGTCACATCTTGGATGCTGAAGTTCCTGTTTCCCGGATACAGAAGGTGGTCCTGCCAGTCATGCATGGGGAGGAGGTAGTGAGGCCCTGGCACAGGTTGCCCAGAGAAGCTGTGGCTGCCCCATCCCTGGAAGTGTCCAAGGCCAGGTTGGATTGGGCTTAAGGAACCCTGGTCTAGTGGAAGGTGTCCCTGCCCATGGTCTTTAAGGACCCTTACAACCCAAGTCATTCTGTGATTCTCTGAACTCTGTTGCTCATAACTTCCTTATTTATAAGTCATTAACCAGCCAGATAAAGAAAACCCAACAGGCTTTTCACCTTGAACAAGCCGTGTCTCAGGGGAGTCAAGCCAGCTGTATTGATTCCTGTCAGCACACTTGTCCTTGGGGAATCGTTTGTTTTACAAAACCAGATTGCCAGATCTGTACAGCAGAAGGAAAAGGGAGAAAAAACAGGTTTTGAACAAAAATGAACAAAACTTTTAGGAGTGAAGAGCTCCTATCAGTGATAATCTGCAACATCTGAGCATGAGCAGCTGGGGTAGACACCTGAAATAATGAGGGAACAGAAGGAGGTTGGACCACTGCTGTGAGGAAAAACCCCTCATGAGCTGGCTCACATCAGTGTGAACACAGCTCGCCCACAAGCTGACTTATCCTGGTGTCTCTGGGGTGTTTTCACCAGGGAAGTTCATCTCTCCCTTCAGGGGCTTCAGCAGTCAAAACTGACGGACATGACATGTATCACAGAATAATGCTGAGTTGGAAGAGACCCACAAGGGTCATCGAGTTTGACTCCTGGCCCTGCACAGCACCATCCCCAAGAGTCCCACCAAGTGCCCAAGAGTATTGTCCAAACATTTCTTGAGCTCCATCAGCCTTGGTGCAGTGACCACTGCCCTGGGGAGCCTGATCCAGTGCCTGACCACCCTCCGGGGGAAGAACCTTTTCCTAATATCCAAGCTAAACCTTCCCTGACACAACTCTAACCATTCCCATTGGATCCGGTCACTGGAAAAGACTGGGGTCTGTCCCTCCTCTTCCCCTCACAAGGAAGGTGTAGGGATGAGTCTCCCCTCAGTCTCCTCTTCTCCGGTTGAACAGACCAAGTGCCCTCAGCCTCTCACACGACTTCGCCTCAAGGCCCTTCACCATCTTTGTAGCCTCTTTTGGACTGTCTCTGATAGTTTAATATCTTTCTTCTGCTGTGGTGCCCAAAACTGCACCCAATATTCAAAGTGAGGCCACCCCAGTGCAGAACAGCATGGGACCATGAGGACATGGTTTAGTGAGGACTTAGCAGAGCTGGGTTAGTGGTTGGACTCGATGATCTTAGAGGGTTTTTCCAACTTAAGTGACTTAATGATTCTATTCTCTCATCACAATGATTTGGGATAGTGAAATAACCAGTTTCTGCTGTGAATCAGGTAAAGAACTAGAATATATTCTCTACAATATATTGTAACTCTCATTTTACCTGTAGGCAAAACTATATGTAACTACCATGAATAACAGAGAGAGGGGATTAGGGTGCCTGCTCACCCTCTTAGGAGGATTATTACTGTCTCAGTAGATGTGCACATGTGAGCCTCACACTTGTCATTTGCCAATTTTGAGGCTTGACTTGGCTTACAGGCTTTCCTTAACCTCCTTCCTTGCTCCCAGGTGTGCTCTGGCTGCTCCAGAAGGCACAAGTGCCTTCACTTGGGCCTGCCTGTAAGGAGGTGGCTATAGCAGAGGAGCTGGGCTCTCTCATTTCTTGGATCAAGGAAGGAAGAGAGAAAGAAGAGAAGGAAGGAAGAAAGAATGCACCCTTTTTTAAGGTAAAACCTGCTATGGGAGGGGGGAAAACAAAGTTGAGGTGCTGTGTTGTGCTGGCTTGTGAACTTTTTGTGTTTGAAAACGGAACAGCGAAACCTGAATTTCTTTTCCTGTGTTGGAAAAGATTTGGAGTCTTTGGTCTTGTGGATGTTTAGTGGTTGAGCCCTGGTCTTGCTGTTTGCTTTGGTTTCTTCAAACAAATCTCTTGAATATGTTCTTAAATAAAACAAGCAAATAAGATTGTCTTAAAGGAGTTAGTGCATTTACTTGTGTGATTATATTAAGTGTGTGCTTAATTGTTCTTTTGATACCAGCCAAAGTACACAGATATCAGCTCACAGAAACTGCTCAGAGCAGCTATCTTTGCTTTATGTTTCTGAGTGAGGACTAGTGGAGTTTATAAGATGGAAACGAAAAATTGGTGCAAAGTTGTTACAGGTGTAGAGCCTTTGCAAGCAGTTAAAGAGGATGTTACAATTGGTTTTCAAGGCTATTTCATAGCAAGAGAAGTGGAGTTCCTTCTGAAAGATGCCTGGTCCCCAAGCAGAGTAACAAGGAGGGTGTGGAAAATGTCTGTGGCTGGTTCACTCGAGGCCCATAAATGCAGTGACTCAGGTATTTTGCCTTCATATGCGGAGCTGCGAGCTAATGGAAATATGTTAAAAACAGTGAAGCTGGCAAACCAAACCCTCTGTGCTCATTGTTCCTGCAAGCACAGGGAGCTGCTGTGGTGTGGGGCTGGAAGGGGATGCCCAGCTGGGTGTCTCCAGGAAAGGGGAGGAAGGGCTGGGCTGTGCCTGTGGCCAAGGCACAGGTTACCGAGCACCAGGGCGGTGAACGGTTTGAAAATGAGGAAGGGGTGTTGCAGGCTGTGAAATTTCTTCTGGAAAGAAGGGTGTGTGTTGTGGTGAGAGCACAAGGAGGTCGGGCAAGCAAACTGTAAACACCTCTCCAACAGGGCTGTTTCCTTCCCTGTTCCCTGCCCAGCGCCGGCCTCCCATTATCCCCAGCGAGAAGAGAAGTGAGAATTAAAACCTCGTGCATTTGGGGGTGTTGGTGTCCCTGCTGCACCTGCCCAAGTGCTGAACAGCAGGTGTTTGTGGCCACATTTTTGCTCCTGCAAGGGAGGGATGAAGGGCTGCAGGCCCACGAGCCGTGCCAGGGTGGCTGCACAATATTTGGGGTGCTGGAGGAACCTTGGGTGCTGCAGAGATGCTCTTCAGGTCCCAACRGAGAGCGACTTGAATGCAAAGTTTTTGCATTTGTTTGCTTGCTGTAGCCCCCAGTTTATTGCCCTGCAATCCCCTTCCTCCCCCCAGAATAAAAACCCCATGGTTTATCAAACCTCATTTTCTCCAAGTGCCTTTCTAAGTTTAGTCTTCTCTCCTAATTGCATGCCAAGATGGGGGAAGGGGGGGGGAGAAATTGGTTAATTGATTAGTAATTTAGTCTCTGGTGATATGCTTATTTAAGAAATCTGCCGGAGTTATATATGTCAAATGATTCACATGAAAACAACATCAAGTGAATCATATATAAAAATGACATAATTGCTATTAAACTTAGAAGCCATATGTGTGGCTGAGGAAATTACTGGCTTTAGCAACTCTTTTATATTTCTTCCCAAAGCCAGTTATACTCTTCTGAACAGAGAAAGCAGCTTTATGTGCAGGAAAATAGTCCCTATGAGTGTTATTTGGAGATCTGTTAATTCAAGGAAGTAGGTGCATATTCCAGCACTGCAGGAAAAAAATCAAAATTGGGAGTGTTGGGAAGCTGAGAAAGGGGTCTGTGGCTTTTTCTTTTTCTCATCAGCGAGATTAAACGCCGGCTCTTGCAATATGCACCATCTGAGATTTTATTGCTCTCTGTTATTTTTAGTACTAGGAGGGAGATTAAATGAAATCCGGGATTATTTCAGACAGTGTTAAACTTTTTATTGCTCATTTCTGCCATCAGGCTCGGGCTGACCCAGTTGGGTGGGTCATTAGGGAGTTTGGGCTCTCCCCTGCAATCACCCAGACAATTAATTCCTCTACCTATATGTGGTCTTATAGGAAAGCACCAGCAAAAGTAAATACAGCTATTAATACAGCTACTTTTTTATTTGACATTATTCTCTTTGCAGAAGTCTGTTGTGTGCTGAACTTCACATGTGCAACAGTATTTTACGTGTGGCTCAGCAACCTTGCAGCCTCTGTGGGATCACAGGCTCGTGTTGCTTCCCCGGGTGTTTTGGAAGCTTATTCTTATTTATCTCTTTAAGTCTGCTTGAAATGAACCTAAACTGATTTAATATTTTGCATTTCTTATCAGGAGATTAATAAGAAGGCTGATTTTTATTTTTTTTTTGAGTCTGTATTTACTTCAAATCTTTACATTAAAAAAAAAATTAGCTTGATACAGCTGACTTGATGCTCGTTACTGATGGTTCCTTCATTTTTATTCCTTTTTATAGGGTGGTGCCTTTTCCATTAGTCACAGCCCTCGACACGTTGATATATGCAGTGAGGAAGGCTTTAGGTGGTGGTGGTGATGAATAGCTCTTGGAGCACTCTCCTGCAGTTAATCTTGGGAGGAAGGAGAAATTCTGGTCTTGCTTCTGCAGGTTTCAGAGGTCTCGCTTGTCTTCGGGGTGGGTTTCGTGGGTTCAYGAGCGTGCCTGCCAGCTGGTGCTGGCACAGTTTTAGCTCAGGACGTCAGCAAGTCCCCCTTGATGAAGAGGAGGGGTCAGTAGGCAGCTATTCAGCTCTGACAGGGTGCCCGTGTCATGGGCACTGAGGGATGGAGCATCTATTGTAGCCTGTGCGATGGGAAGAAACCCCCCAGTATTTTCTGTAATTAGTCGGTGATAAATCAACTTCTGGAGGCTGCACACTAAAGACTGTCCCAGTGGCATGTCACAATAAGCTGTGTTTGGTTGTATTTGGAATAACAGTCCCCGTATTTGGGGTACTCTGGGTGTCCCAAGGCTTGTCCTCGGCCGCCAGCCTGGACACACACCGTTTCTCCCCCGGGCATTCTGGCTGGCCTGGCACAAACAAGTTTGTCGGGAAAGCGGGGATTAC
Organism: Amblyornis subalaris; assembly: GCA_018881555.1. Classification (NCBI taxonomy): domain Eukaryota; kingdom Metazoa; phylum Chordata; class Aves; order Passeriformes; family Ptilonorhynchidae; genus Amblyornis; species Amblyornis subalaris. The sequence goes on from JACAXG010000106.1 coordinate 2,182,659, forward strand.
ACTGTCCTGAGCTGGATTTTTTCCCTGCTGCATGTCTGTCTAATCTTGCTGTGGAGTCACTAATGTCAGAGGAATGAGCTCGGGCTGGAGTGGGCAGTGAACGCGTCTGCGATGGGAATAACGATTTATTCTGTAAACACGGAGCGCTAGCGGAGCCCTGGGCTCTGACTCAGCCCCAGCTTGGGAAACCCAAACCCTTCCCCTTGCCTGTGCCTGCCAGCCCCTTCTTTCCCCTCAGACCTTCAGGCTGGGAGCTCCTTTCTGAGGCTCCTATCTAGGGTAGGACTGTCACTGAACTCGTCAGTAAACATAAAGGGCTTTTGTTTCAAAGACTTAATGCAGCTGGTTTGCTTAATTATTCAAAGGAAAGGGGCATCAGGCTAGGCAGGGAGCTACAGAGTCACCAATATTTCTAAAGAATAATCTAACTTCTTGTAAACTTTCTAAATGGGAACACATCTGAATGGAGAATTGGTATCAGCGGTCATGAAACTTTTTTTTTTTTTTGATTTTGGGAGCTCTTAGTCATTTTTGTCTGAATCCAGGTTCACAGCTGAGTCATTCCTTCTGCTCTTCTTCCCCTGGTGACTTTTCCATGCTGTTTCATTTTTCCCAGATAGATATTACTGGAGCAAGACTATGCTAAACACACTGCAAGTAGTGAAAACAGCGTGTGATTTCCTGGGGAAGCGGAGAACATCCTCCGTGTGTGTTTCTGGGATGGGTATCGCCATCACATGGAGTGCCTGTGCTGTAGGGAAGTGGCTCAGGATAAAGTGGGGGAGAGGCAGAGGCCATTAGAGTCACAGGATTTACCTCCAGCTCTGGCTAAAGAGGAAATAATGAGCAAATACGTTGCAATCTTTCCTCTGGTGCTCAGTTTAGCTGTGCAGAGGGTTGAGGAGGGGCTGAAGGAACCAGTGTCAGGAGCTGCTCTTGCACAATTTGTGTTTTCACCTTGTTTGGTATTGGCACAGCACGGGATGGCTTGAGAGAGACAGAGCAAAATGCATTTCAGAAGAGGAAAGGGGCCCCCATATAATGAAGAGTTCAACTGAAATAAGTGGGGGGGAAAAAAATTTATTTCTTTGCATGCCAGATTTCTTGCCACTTTCAAGCTAATCCTTTCAGTTCACTTCAATACAGTCACTGAAGTAGCTTAGAAAAAGAGAGAAAAAGATCTTTGATATGCTAGATCAACCAAAGTTTAAAAAATCTCTCTTTGTATATGCCATTTATAATGCAAATCTCAAGTTGGCGTTTTAGTTTCACTTACTGCCGTTACTGAAGTACCTTGGAATACAAAGGCTGGAGATGGAGGGAGATCCCAAATGACAGAGTGCCTTTAATAGTTCAATAATAAATTAAAAAAAAAAAATTACACTTTCTCATTTCTGTAAATACCTTCTACCTCTGTAGTGTGTGAGAGAGACGGGGAAAAAGAGAGTATTACCGTACAGAGGCTGAAGTTATTGGTCTGAGTCTTCTGGGAATTTGAATTCAAATACTAGCTTTGGTAGTAAGTCCTCAAAAGGATTTTACCCTGGCTGGGGTATCCCGTGACTTTCCTCCTACCAGGAGAAAATGTGTTAACTCTGCTTATTCAGTGAGCAACTGGTTAAGTTTTCGTTTGGAAAGAAGCCTAATTTCTGAGAGTCGCCTTCCCAAATATATAACCTGATTTCTTTCCCCTGTGTTCCCAACATTTAAGCACTGATTAAATGTCACCAAAGATAATAGGAGAARTGCTCATGACGGCCAGGCTATTTTAAAATAGCATGGGCATGCTTAAAGCARTAAGTAATTTTGCCTCTGCTACACAGTGTGTTTAATGCATATTTAAATTAARCTGTAGACAACTTTGAGCAGGCTGGATCTGGAAATAAGTTATCTTTCTAATTGGGGATATTTTGGGATTTGCCCAGCTGAATTTCCCACAGCCTGTCTGTGGAAGGTGGCTGTAAAGGGGATGATTGTGGGCTCCTGCCACTCGTGGGAGTGGGGTTGTTGAGATTTCCCTGTCTGCCTTTTGAATCCTGGTATTTTGGTATTCTTGGGACAGTGGGAGAACTTGCTGGTCTGTAGTTCATAACCCAGCCCTGTGCTCTGTTTCTAAGCCAGAATTAGTCTTCCTTTTCACTTCCAGCTTGGTGCAAATGTCCCATTGTCTCCACTGAGAAACCACTATAGCATCAGAGTTGAAGCATAGTTTAGGGCATTTTCTGGGAGTCAGTGTCAAGATTTTGTTTATTTATTTATTTTCCCCCTCTGTGGTTTTTATTTTGTTTTTTTATTTATTTTTTTTTTAACTGCAAACACCACTTAAACCACGACTATAGCATGTGATGCACTGTATCCACCAGAAGTGCCAGTCTGATTCTGAGGGGTTTGGAAATGTTTCATTGAATCTGGGGAATGATGGGTGGAAAAATAAAAAAAAAAAAAAAGGTGTCCTCTAACTAAGCTGTTACTGATTATCTGAGTGCAATGTACAGATTAAGGGCCTGATCTAAAGACCACTGGGGTCAATTGACTGAAGTGGACTTTGAATCAAGTCTTACGAGCGTTCGGTGAATGCTGCAGTGGAGGGTGATGGAGATGAGCACAGCACACTTTCCTCTCCAATAAGCCTGATATACTCCAGCTGAAATTCTAAAGCGGAGTTGGTTTTCTGGCTTGTATTGAAAAGCCCGAAAATTATTGCATAAGGAGTGTTTTTAATATGTAACGCGAGAAATATTCAGCTGGGAGCACAGATTATTTGTAGCATCTCAAGAATGTGACTTTCCAGGTGTAGGAACTGGCATTTCGGAGGGTTTTTTTTTTTTGGACAAAAGGGTGTTTCATCAAACTTTCTGCTTTTCAAAATTCTATGATCTAAGTCCTTTAGATTACATGTTTTCCCACACGGCAGGGATTCTATTGCCTATTTCAGGCTGCTAGGGAAAAACTTGAGGGAAAAATATAAATAAAATATGCCCAAGCATGCAAGTCAATGATCTGTGTGTTAAGCCTATTGGCACATACAGGACAATTTTATTGCATGACCTACTGGTTAAAAACATCAAAAATATAAGTCAAGTCATTTGAAGAACTGCTGTTTAGTGAGTTAGAATGAATGAAGTCTTTATTGAGTACACGCTTCCAGATTCATCACTGGTTCTGTTCTAGTCATGCCCTATCCTAGTCTTAACTGCCCCAGGCAGTCTTTTTGAGGCCACTTGACCTGCCAGTCATATTTCAGAAACTACTGATACGGTTCCTGATTTAGTTTAGATTCCAAACAGGCTAGCTGCTGGATTACAGACTAATGACCCATCAGATGCTAAAGGCAAAGGCTTAAAGTGCTCTAGTGAATTAAGCCTCAACATTGTCTGAAGGGAAGAATTTATTATGTCATTAAACTTGATTCAATAAGTTTCATTTCTTTAGATGCAYTGCGCTAAGCAAGAAGTCAGGAATTAGTGGGAGGGAGAGATACCATTTTGTTCTCTTCAGGTAAAGCRTTGATATTCAAGTCGAGCAGCAAGGGATGCCATTTCGCAGAATTTTGGCTGTATTGCTAAAAACAATAGGTTGAGAAAACTCTTCATAGCTGATTAACTAACCATGGACTCCTCAAAGTAGGTTCACTCGAATATATGCTTCAGTTGGTAAATACATAGCAAAGTGAGGCTTGCCTGATTTGATGAGACCCTTGGTGAGGTTTCAGGGGCTTTCCATCAAATATCAAAGCCTCAGTGGTGTAAAGATATTAGTAGCAAGTTATAGATGGCACTGGGATTTAATGCAAAACTTAATACGAGCACATAATGTGATGAGTCAAACGGGGATTGCAGCCTGCCTCGGAAGACTATAACAGTGATCTGAAGGAAAAAAAGCCTGCATAATGCAAAGATCACTTTAAAGCATAAAAAAAACCCCCAACAAATTAAAAAAATAAACATTTGGTGTTTTATCTGTCTGCATATGTCTCCTGGTTGTGTTACAGCAACAAGAAAAAAAGTGTTTATAAATAATAACAAAGATTCTTCAGGAAAACGTTAGGATTTCTGCCTGTAGCTTTTGTCACTCATCTCTCCCAGTATCTGATGGAGGGTTTTTGAGTCCTTTAATATGTTTTTATGTTGTAGAGGTGGTCACACAATCAGGAGAGAAGCAAAAGRCTAGAAATGGTGGTTTTACTGACATTCTTTTATATCAGACAGTAAGATGGTAAGAGTGTATACTTTTGAGTTTTAAAATCAATTTAAATGTGATTAGATTATCATTTTAATAAATTATGGACTTTATTACAAATGTTAAGTTGCACTGAAATATTTTGAACCATATATGTTTATATGACAGCAGGTCTGGGATTAGGATTTTTTTTTTATTAGATGATTTTAATCACTTTAATACAATTCATAATCAAAGGGAGTATTTAATATTCTGGTCTTAAAATTAAAATTGACCTAATGGGCTGATTGTCTCCTCCTTTAATGGAGAGTACTCTTTCCCTAAAATGCAGTAGCTTTTCCTTGGGAGTTAAAGAAGTAGTAAAGGTCACTCTGATTTATGTTCGTACACAGCTCTACTTTTTTTCTTTTCTCTAACACAGTAGAAAGGCAAAATTCGCTGCTGTGTTAAAACTACTTTCCACTGTRATCTGAATGATTAAATCCTGTGGATATGTGTGTATATATACACACACTTACGAATTCATATTTATCTTTAGGCTTCTAATGAAAACCATATATAATTCAACTGACCACTGCAAGATCTTAATCTATTGGATGGGCTTCTGAAGAACTAAAGCTTGGAAATTCATACAACTCCAGGAGATTCAAAAGAACATCCAAAGTGTTTTCCACTTTCCCCTGCTGTTAGAACATTCTTAATTAGTCTGATAGTACTAAGTAGGTGGCCCACAAGTTGTCTCAGACCAGTATGAAACTCAGCTTTACCTGGTTTATGGTGGGTTTTGGTTTTGTGTTGTTTTTGTGTGGGTGTTTTGAAGAAAAATTTCTGCTGGGAATCAAGGAAAAGGATGTATTTAGGACACACCACCAGTTGTACATCAGCACAAACACTCTAAATGCTTAAACCTTTGTGTTTGGGACTGGAATGGGCACCTCAACGGCCTAAAGTTTGTAAAAAAATTTTCCAAGGAATTCACTTAGTGTTTGTAAAACAAATGTTGGAGTCTTGGATGCTGCCATGCAGTGGAGTTGTGTTGGAGTGAGCTTTTCTACCATCCGTTGTGGTGGCATTTTTTGTTCTAGGCCCAAAGTGATGTCACCTGCAGTGCTCTGCGTGGGCRTCCTCAGCCCTGGGTGTCTTGTCCTTCTCCACTGAAAATGTCAGGAAGCTCTGAACTGGCAGTTTGAGAATTAAACAGATTTGAGTATTGTGCTAAAAAGGCAAAATATGCTGGTTAGATATGAAAGGGTGTATATTTATCTTCAGGCATCATCTGTGGCATCTTGTACTGGTGGTAAGGAAATGTTACCCCCAGCTGGTGCAGTGGGACCCTGTTTCTCGGCATACTCTCCCCATTCTGCTGCTCCTGGCCCAGTATGGGTAAAAACAGCTTGCTGGAGTTTGAGTCACAGAAATTTCAAATTTATGGGACCTCCTGGATACCCATCATGTGTCTCTTTGTAAGGAGTTCCCCCTAGGAAGGAGGGGAGGAGAGGGATGAGGAATGAAAGAGGGGAATGTGGAGCCACWGGTGGCCTCAGCATGTGCTCCTGCTCCTTTTGTGAGCCAAAACTCTTGAGCAGTCCTATAGCAGGTTTGGGGAAGGCCATAAAAGCATTAGCAACTGCCCCTCTCACCCCCAGAAATCTCTGTATTTGAAAACATCCAGCATTTCGCTTTTTTTGGCATTGATTCTGGATATAAAAATGGGGATCAAACTCCACATCTGATGAGTGGCTCCTCATAGCCTCGGCACAATCTCCTTCAGTTTTCCCAAACTGCATAACAGGGATAATATTTAACCAGCCCGTGGTGGTGTTAAGTGATTATTGCCTCTGTAGGACTGTGTTTTATTATCACCCCCCTGTCTGTTCCTTGCTGACCTGGGCAATGTGTCCTTGCCAGCTGTATTGTGTGGCCAAGCAAGTGTTGTCAGGTGGCTTCCTGTTGGCAGAGGTGTGGGACAGACTTGGAAGTTGGGGTAGTGGAGTATTAGCAAACAAGATGTGCAGTAAGAGAGGTTTTTCACCAGCTTTGTGTTCCTGTGCACTTTTACYAAGCTTTCGTGGGGGATAGTTGCAATCTGAGGCTGCTGGAAAAATAAGAACCCAAAMTACTGGATTTTTCTCTGAATGGTGTATGGGTGGGGTAAGAGAGCAGGGCAACAYTGCCTGAAGGCCACCTCAAAGTCTTCTTTCCCTCTGCTAAACCTGTCCCATTTCAAACTGCCTTTAGTAATTTTAACCCAGACTYGAAATTTTTCACGGCATTACAAATACTCATTCATTTCTCTTCTTYGACTGCTAAACATGTGTCCTGCAAAAGAAATACGCTGAAGGGGAAGGAGAAAATGTCTTTCTAGTTTAATGCTGTCATCACTCCGTAGCTCAGACTCTGTTGTGCTATGAAAACACAGAGTATAAAGATTTCTGCTAACGAATATGAATTTGACTTCTGCGTGCGAGTTATGTTGTTCTTTATGGTGTTTCTTCAGCCTGCTCAGAAGATACTATTCCAAGAATAACTTCAGGTTTGGAGTGCTTTGAAAACGATAGCTTTCAGGAAAGGAGATGGGATTCAAGTTTTCCCATTTTATAGAAGGTGAAATTGAGGCATGAGGAGCCACAGCTGGCCAATTTTTTTTTATATATGTTGTCTGATAACAAAAAAGGGTGTACCTTTGGAAATTAAATCTGCATTCTGTTTGTACAGGAGAAAATATGGATTTGCTTGGGCTTGTTTTTCAAATAGGTTCCCCCCCCCCTTTTTTTTTTGGCGTGGAACTGCTCCAAATTTGTACAGGTATATTTTTATTTATGTGATTGATGTAGTATTTGCTATAGTTCACTGCAGTCTTTAGTTCTTGTTTCTGATTTATTTTTTGTAAATGCCTTCAGATACCTAATTACAACTTAGATAGCTTTACAAAGCTGGACAGTCAGCTGAAAGGAGAAGAGGGGGGGAAAAAACCCACCCAAACATTAGTCTAACGTGTCAGGTGGGTTTCCTTTCCCAGCTGTAATGTGTAGGATTACCGTCGGATCTTAGCACTGGGAGGAAAGTTAACCACAAAGACAACAAGCTGCAGTGACAAAACGTGTTGTTCTTTTTTGTGCGGYGGGTGACTTTAATTTCCAGAAGGGAGTCTCAGTTACCTATTCCAGAACGCTTCACTTGGTCCCAGGTATTTCAGGTAGATTAACAGCCTGATGCAACGTGCCCAGTGTGAAACCAGCGATGCGGCGGCGTTACCTTGGCCGCGATAGGTACAAGGTACAAACTTCATATTCCTGTTTTTCTCCTGCTTGCATTCCATCTTCCACCTTTAGGTAAATTTTAAACACACGTCGCAGCTCCAGCAAGGTTATTATTGGGTTTGCTTGCAAAAATTAGTGCAAAGCAGTCACTGAAAAGGGGAACAGGTCATTATTKTGAAGACTAGATTGAAGCGTCAAGGAATCCTTGGCTATTCCAAACATTTMTCTTCTGATTTGTTTTAGTAAAATATCCATTAATCAGACAAATAGCTGGAGTATGACATGTATTCTATTTATCTACCCATTTTTGCCACTCCTGTTGGATTYGTTTGCTTCTTGGCCCCTGCTCCCCCACGGATGGCAATGCGGAAAGGCATCTGACTGATGGATAACACTATAAGGATGTTTTGCTCACAGAAAAGGAATGTCTGGAAGTTTCTAGACATGGCCTTCCAACCACAGCCTGGCTTGATGTCCAAAATATAGGTGTAAGACTATGAAATTTGTATCTGAGAGTGYGTTTGCATTCGAGCCTGCACAATCCTCTTTCGGGGGATGTTATGGCCTGAGGGTGTTGCTGTTGGAGAACCCTGTGAGATGGTAAAAGTGGCTTCACCTTACAGAGAAAATAAGGGGTGGAGAGACTCTCATTTGTAGGTGGATTGGGGTAGATAAGTGGTTTCATAATTTGGGCTGGCAACCAAAACTCTTGCATAAAAACTGGCCCCCACAAGGACCTGAGAAGCTTTAGTTGGCACGTGGCATTGCAACCGRAGTGGTCAGTTTGTCTGACCCTGGGCTGGCCAGTTAACTTTCTCTGGCTCTCCCCTTTCTCTCCCCCTTGCCCCTTTGGGCAGCAACTCAACACTGGAAATCACTTTAGAAAGTAACACTCATAGAAGTATATTTCCATTTAAGTTCATGAGATCAAATGCTGGTTTTGATTACAAAAGAGTAAACCTATTGCCCTYCACGGGGTTGTGTTGATGTAATACAGCCATAAAAGAGCACAATTTGTTTAGCCTAGCAACAATGAAGACTAAGAGGGGTCACGATTGCTCTGTGCTTAAAAAAAAAAGGGGGATGTAAACACCAAGAAGGGTTGAGTGGTCTCAGTTAAATGACAATATTGGCATGAGAACAAACGAATATTCAAGAGCCATAAATAAAATCAGCCTCGAATTAAGAGTCCTCAAATTATCTAAGTTCATGGAAGTTATGGAGTTAACAAATTTAACTGGTTTTAAGACGAAGCTAAGTAGTTTATGAACAGCATTATATGATGAGCTTTCCTGGGATAGCAAGGGACAGGGCTCTAATCCAGAACTGAGCAAGATTTCTTGTGTTTCTATAAGCAAAATTTAGCCAATCTGGCCTGCATTGCTTCCACTTCAGAAGTTGTGTTTATGTGAGCCCTTTTTGCTGAGCATGACTGAGAATGTCCAAGCTGCATTTCCAAAGTAAGATGGTGGATGTGCTTTCTTCAAAGCCTGCCATCCTCATTGGGTGTAGGTGTGCTGTYGGGTACTTGATGAACTGAAATAATTTGAGCTTTGCCTCTTTCCCTCGAGAGGCAGATGGGTTATCCTGATATCTCCCTTTGGCAGGGCTGCCAAGCTGTGGCTGGGGCCAGGAAGCCCTCGCTCCCTGCGTGCGGTGGGGGTGACCCCCATGTTCTCCCGTGTGGGGCTGGGGCACCGTGTCCACGTTCATGCCCTGTGGGGGACCTGGGAATAAATTACAGACAGTTTCAACTTTAAATTTCCTTGCTCTCTTGGGGGGTGAAATATAATCCTTGCCCTCGCTCTAACACATCCTTTGTGGTTTAATTTAAATGGTGATTTTTACGGTGACATGTGATGTTCATCTGCTAACCTTTTCCCCAATATGTTCAATTTAAAGAAGCATCGAATCTCGGAATGCGCCTCTCTCTGTAGGCACAGAAGCGTGCTATGAGGTAGTTTACCTACTTAGGTTGGTACCTAAGAGCTTGTAAACAAATTCATAAATTTGTCATGATGATTATAGTGTTGGCAAACACAATGGTTGATCATGTTATAAATGTTTATCAACACCCGCACTCACCCACCTGCTAAGAGGTGCTACGCTTTAATGAAATTGTTTGAATATCAAGGCTGGTTGCTAAGATACAATGTTCTTGTTACCAGGGATGTGATGCTTACAGATTTCTGTTATCAAATAATGATTAGAGATGTGCTAACCTCAAGGTGCTCGGTGCAGTGGAAGGCTTACTGAGCCACAAATTAGTAAACTGTCTGCCTGAGCAGACACTTACAGAAGGAGCACATGTGCATCAAACTTACCGAGCTGACATTTTTAAAGAAGACAAGATCTGGCAGTGTAAATGTTCCTATAGATGATGAAAGACTGTCATAGGAAATGTTTACATGATCTGTTGCCTAGCACAATGTCTTCGTGCCATTTTCCCTCCCGACGCAGAATAGTGTTGAAATCACCGAGTCAAATAACTGCTTTGCTCTTGCTCGCTAAAATGTCTCTTGCCACTCACCTCTTGAAATTACAAATTCTCAGATGCTGATTTCTATTTCCTAAAGGCCACACAAAGATGGGAACAAAGATGTGTAAGAAAATGGCCAGCACGTGGGTCTGGTGGACAAAAGATGGCATTTCTGGGAACTGCAGTGGCTTCAAGGTTGAAAGTTTTGTTGCTAAAACCACAGCTAGATGTTAAAGAAGACAAACATCAAATATTGATGATGTTTTGTTTTTAATGTAGGTGCCCTGATTTGCTAATGCACTTTGTAATAAGGTATAAATATTGTACTTCATTTTATTCTTTTACCAAGTGCTTTTCAGAGTTATTAATCATCAAAGAAAATAATGAACAGCACAATATAGGTGATCAAAAGGATTTTGCTCACACTGCTGCAGTGCTAAGTAACCTTTAAGTGTAATTGCTGATCTCATTATTGAATTAGGGTTCAAGGTGTGTTTACAGTCTCTTCATTAGCATGAATTTGAGTTTAAAGCCAGTTCAGCTGAAATAATCTCACTTGTAAGCAGGGTCCATGCTTGCCTGTGAGACTCACTGTATTTACATCACCAGTAATTGTTTGTTTCAGTGTAAAGGGATGTTATTTTCTTGCTCCTGTAAGAATCCTCTTGTAGCTACTCACAAGACACTCCTATTGCTATAAGTAAAAATCTGTTGGCAATTAAATCCAATTCGGTTCAGTTCTGGTAGATAAGGAGACAACTTTAAAAATACAGAATTGCAAAATAAAAAAAAAATTCAGCAATATCTTACTACGGTTATAATTCATGATATTAAGCTTTACCCTTTGGAAGTAAAATTCCTGCTTTATAAAATGATACAAGACTGCATCCTACAACAGGCTCTTAACATAACCCATGTTCTACCTACGCTGTGTGGGCTGTTCAGACAAATAATCGCCTTCAGCAGATGCCTTTGTCATAATGAGTGTGATAGTTTAATATTTATGGAAGAACTGCTGATTTTCAATGCCTGCTTTAAAACCCCAAGAACAATTTTGCCAGCTCTAAGGGCTGCATGGAGATGAAACGTTGTGTACAGTGAATGGGATATAGAAACCTTTCCGTGCCACTTCCTAGTGATGGGAGTGGATCTCCTGCAGGAGGTAACCATAGTGCAGGTTCTCTCTCCTCCTGCCTCCCCAATTTTACACAGGGAGCAGCAGAGGGGCTGGTAAAAGAGGCTGATCATCCTCAGTTAGGTCAAGTTGATGAAGTGATGCAGAATTACTAATTCCTGTTGCTTAAGCTGAGGTGGGAGAACCTGAAATGTGGCCTCTATGGGAATGGATTTGCACCGTGGCTTGTGTTCACCTCCCAGGACAGCCGATCCCCTTCGCCTGCTCTCCCACCTGTKCCTCTGCTGGTTTTCACTCAGCTTGGGACCTGCATTGAATTTTATGGCTCTGCTATAATATTTCTGACATTTTTCCTTTTGGTGTAGCGTATATTAGCTACAAAAATATAAAATATTCTCTACAACTAAGTCATAAAACTTCCCTTCCTTTCACCAGTAGTTATCAGCAAGCCGGGACTGTAGCTGTGGCCACCCTGGAAATGGAGGTGTAGTGAAATGCCTTGAAATAACACCACAACACAGATTCTCACCTGGCCCTTTATGAAAATATAGACACTTTATCTGCTGCAGCTGCCTGTGAGGTGGGAGAAAAGTTGGCTTTTTTTTTCCTTAGRTTTGTTGTAATGAATGATTTACATGGCATTAGATTATGTTGGGATATACTGTGTCAGGTGGCATGACCTGATATAACCCAACTTAATGCAACACATATGTTTAGATTGTATTACATGTGAAGAAAAATTCCCCAAGAAGCTGTCAGGAGCAGGTGATTCCTGCAAATGGAAAATATTTGCACAGTGATATTTTATACGAGTCAAAATTGAAAGGTGTGTAATACTTCAGCATGGATTTAGGAGCCTTAGCCCCGTGGACTTTGCTGGGACTAAAACTTTTTTATATGCCACTGTTCCCTTCGGAAATATGATTTAACAGCTGAAGTTGAGATGGAAATTTCACAAAGTCTCGCTTTCGTTAGAGCCGATGGAGTTGCAGTTTTGTGAGAGGCTGCGAGTGAGATCCAAATGAATTGACTCGCAGCTAGCAATAAAGCGGGATGCAAGGAATTCACACAAGCAAGTCTGCATTATTATTTTCCTTTTAAAATGTTGCGTGCTTGATCGCTTCCCCTTTTGGAAATCAACTTGATAGGAATGTGGGCCGAAGTGCAAGGTTTACATTTCACTCCGACATGACTATGTCGAGGTACCCAGCTCTAAATTCAGAGGCTCATATGGATTTTTTTCCTTCTTTTTTTTTTTTCTTTTTTTATTTAGTGTCGGAAATAGGAGCCTAAATTTAGGCTGCGAAGTTCATTTAAGAGTCTAAATATAAACGCTCTGCTTTTCAAAAGTGCTGAGCACCCTGCAGCTCCCGCAGGCTCCATTGAGACTTTGCCTCGGTGTAGGATGCTGCTCCCAAACTCACCCCATCCCCGGGGGGAGGCTCCTGGGTGTTTGCACAGCACAAAATCCTGCAGTGCCTGGGATTTGAAAGTCAGAAAGTGCCTGCGTGACCTTAATTGTATACACACGCAGTGGCCTTCTGGTGTGTGTACGTTGTGGTGGGGTTTGATCACGTCCCGTGCCRCGCTCGCCGGGGTGAGCGTTTGGGAGGGTGGTGTGAGGGAGGCAGGGGTTACAGACAGACAGATGTTTCTGTGAGGATGGAGAAACAAAGTCCGTGGTTTGGGAAGCCAAACATCGGCACTCTGAGCTTCTTCATGTGGGCTCTCCTGTGGACAAGCTGAGTTTGAAACGGAAGCGTATCACAGTTCTCTTGCAGGAGGTTTTTTACCTGTAGCCTGATTGCTGCTGCTTCTGTGTTGGGGATAAGCTGTCTCTACTCTATCCAGAGCCTTCTCTATCCTGTCTGGTGCCCATCATTTCATCTAGTCTTGATCAGATTTTCTTCTCCTACTTTTCTCCTGTTTTAGCAGACTCTTAGTTCCCCTCAGTCCAGATTTCCCCCAGACCCTCTTTTATTTAATTTCTGTCTGAAAAGCACTGGCAATGTGACTTTGTGTTTGCTCTGGGTACCCAGCACTAAATGCAGGAGCAGCATTTGTGAGTGATAAATTCTTTTTCTCCTGTAGCCCTAAGCTCAGCACGAAACTCTCCCATGCTGTGCAAATGGCTTTAGAAAACCCTGAGAAGGGATAGATTTGGCTTGTGAGAAAATACATTTCAATTTTTAGGAGATTAAAAAAAAATAAAATTAAAACTACCTCACAAACTTGAGAAGTAAATAAGAAAAACCTGAGATGTAAATAAGAACAAACTGGCCAAAGACAAATGGGTGRTACTGGACAAGAGCTACCCTTGTTTCCACTGAGTCCCAAATTCCTACTTGGAATAGTGGTAGGATCTTTGGCAAGAATAAGCCTTGCTGTTATTCTGGGCAAGGCAATGCATTTCCTCTCCCCAGCCCTCATCAAAGAAATGCCTTAACTTTTTTGAGCTGAAGTGTCTCCAAAGCATCTGCCTCTCAAACAGATACCTGGCATAGCACTGCCAGCTCAAACAGTTAAAATTGGCTAGACAAAAAGTGACTGAAATCGGTGTCTATTAGGAAGAGGAGTTTCCAGGCAAACGATTATAAGTGTTGCTGCCACTGCCAATAACGCCGATATTTATTTTTGTATTATGCACAAACCTTTAAACAGGATCATCCTCGTTACAACACATCGTCAGGGGCTACTCTGCACTGAGCATATGGCAGGGCTGGAGCTCGGAGAAGTGGGTAGGAGCTGGTAAACGCTGACAGCTGAGAACAGACCATTGTCACTACTCTGAGAGTGTTTGCAGTCAGGGTGCAGAGGCAGCAGTTACCTGCTTTTGAAGGCTCCAGCTCCTCCAGAAAAGATGGGAGCAGATGTCAGGAGCCTCGGATTTGGATCCGATAAGGACTTGGATCAAAATATCAAACAAAAATATTTTAGGGAAAGTTTCTGGGAGGAAGTGAGCTATATGGGGAGCACGGCTTGCCAGGCTTTTTAAAAATAAAACGTTCTCACTCTGTGTTTAGCTCTCCCACAGTTTGAAACACTTGCGGTGATCGAGCCTAGCAGCCCTTGTCAGTCTACAGTACATCATCCCCCTTCGGTTGGCTGGGAACATCTCTCCTGTAAGGGCAAAATAAAGCTGCTCATTTTGCACACATGCTTTTAAAACTACAGGCAAGGAATACCTAAATATAAAACAAGGGCACCTTGGGCTGAATGCTCTCTGACTGGGGCTCTTATCGCCCTTTGCCCTTGCAGCCGCACATCTGCTTCTCCTGCCTTTTCTTACACGCACCTGTAGCTCGCTGACAATCACAGAATGGTTTGGGTCGGATGAGACCTTAAAAATTGTTTKGTTCCAACCCCTGGCCACGGGCAGGGACAGGGACAACGTGCTCCATGGTGTGTGTGAGCTGCTCAGGTTCACACCGCTGTCACACCTCACTCACTCTGTGCTCGGGAGCGTTCTCCTCCAATTAAATTCCAAACCACAGCACCATCTCCACAGAGGCAGCAGGAATCTGGTGCACGGGTGGAGGAGAGGAGGGCCTTCTGGTGCCTTCACAGACCAGTGCATCACCCTTAGTCCTCTGTTTGCAGGGGGGATACAAGTTTTGGGGGTCAGTGAGTACTCTCAGTATCTTCTGTGTGTTTTTCTTGGAGGGCCACATAAGCAAATAACCTCGTGGTAATTGTGGTACTGTGGCCAGGAGAGAGAGATTTTTTTTTTTGTCTGTCTTTTTAAAATTACTGTTCATATGATACCTAAAAATATCTATCGCYGACTGCCTTTTTGCACTGTTCTTTTTGTTGGCGCTTTCAAAAAAGTGAAATTAATTGATTAAAAATAAACTTATTAGTAACTGCCTTCAAACTGAGCAATGGGTAGGGTTTTCTGGTATCTTTTTGACTGGAAACTGCCTGGGTTGGGAAGACATGGTGCTTTTCAATGCATAGATTACGAAAAAGAAGGAGATTAGCAGACCTTCATCGAAGAACCATGAGTTATGCTAATCCATGAGGCTCCTTATGGTAATTACAAACTAAATCAAACGACACAACTGTTGAAATGTGCTGTAGAATTTTTTTGCCAATTAACAATCAGAAACAGTAATGTTGATGTTCCTATGATAAGTCATAATATGTCAGTTTGCAAAAGCATGCAAAGTAAGTTTGCTGTTTCATGGCAGGCTTTTCTTTTGTTGCTTGGTAATGAATTGTAATGTGGCTGGTTCCCATTTACCATAAAGAGATAACCATAAGCACTTGGTGGGCTGAGGGCCGCCTCAGGGGTGAAAAAAGTGCTGTTTTGGCTATAAATGTTGTGTTCAGCCTGTGAAAACATTATAGAAATGATCATTCACCAGAATAAAATGCAAAATCTACCTAGATGATGTTCATGTATCAATATTCGAACACTGCCTCCTAAATTAAGACGCAAGGAGGTTACCCCCATAACACCCAAACGTGGAATCATCTCAGCCGACGGCCCCCATAAAAAATTTGTTTTAGGGGTGTGTTTTATGGGAAGCAACTGAGTTGGGATGAGCATCTCGCAGGGCGTTGTTTTGTGTGCTAATTACCTCCACCCGCGGCTGCGCGGGGCGGCTCGGAGCGCTGTACCTGCTGTGCCCGACAACTTGCTGGCAGTCACGGAGTATCTGCTTCCTGTGGGCACCTGCCTGCTCTGTGCAGAGCATCACATTGAGGCATGTCACCTTGTGTCACATCACAGATGAGATGTGACCCAGTGTAACCTGGCACAGCGCTGGCACTGCGGCGGAGCCAAACCCGGAAAACCCGCGCCAAGGGCAGGGAAATATGAGCTGGCCACCCCTGGACCTGTAGGTACTCGGATTTACCCATCAGCCTGGCTCTTTGTAGGTGCTTTGGCACGTCTCTCTGGGATACAAACACAGGAATTTCTCTGCTTGTGTTTATTTATGGTGCTTGTCTTTTGGGAAACGATAATCCTCCTACTTTTTAATCTAAATTGAACCGTGGTGAGCACACCAATAAAACACGTCGCAGCAAACAAAGGAAATTCTCCCTGTATTAATAATAAAATCTAAGATTTATCAGTCTCTCCCTCTTTCTTCCCTCTGTGTGATGCAGTCTAAAGCAACTGCTACATTTATAGATGTCTGATAAAATTTTAATAGAAGAACCCATTACCTTTGAATCTGGAGTAAAGAGACTGTATCAAAACCAGGAGTGTAGAGCCTGAGCTAAATATAACTTGTTAACTGGGAGTAGCAGCCCGTGAGCTTCGTAATGTTGATGGATTTACTTTGCTTTGCTACAAGCAGTGGGACAGTGAATATTGTAGCAGGTGAGGTGTCATAAAACAAGAGCAAGAGATATTCCAGCCACTGAGCACTGGGAAGTTGACTGGACTCTGTTTTGGAGGTCTTTTCCGATGTTAGTGATTCTATGAGGAGGCTGTAGAAGACCCACCATTGAGGATAACTCCTTGAAACAAAGAATTTGGAGTTTGCTTCCTTGATCCTGAGGGCCACTGAGGTCTAAAATACACTTGTGTTCTTGCCAGAGGTGGGGTTTGCCATTTATTAAGATGAGCTTTGAAACAAGACCTTAATGCAGGGTTTAACATCCAAATCCAGAACGACTTGGGGTAAAATTGCTGCTACCTTGTACCCCATGGGGGCTTTTCGGGAGCTGTTGGCTCTCCACCATCCAACTCTGACTTCTGGATGCTCTGGCATTTAGCGCCTGCATAACCATCTTTGTAGGGAAGACTTCAAATTTTGTGGTAATGTCAAAATAAATTTTCCCTTTTTAAATTTTATTTTATATACTTAGTGGTATTTCAGGCAATTTTTTCCCTTAACACTTAAATCTTTAGCAGAATTTTTTAACACTGCTGACACATTACTAAATGAAAATTGATGATTTTAAATACACACACATATATATATATGCATATATATGTATGTGTGTGCGTATATATATGCCATAAAATATGACTCTTTCAGTGTCATTTAGAGAAGAATCACTTTTTCCATGGGAGGAGCTGTAGTTCAGGACAGTTTTTAGCTGTGTAGTTACTGCTGATTACTGATAAGCAGGTAGAAAGGAGCATTTTTGGGACTAGGAACTTGCAGTGTCCTACTGCTCCTATGGTGAATAAGCTGAAAAATAAAACTATATCATTTGTTAACAATTTTTTTCCCCTTTTACTAGAAATATAGTATTTGCTGAGAGTCGTATTAGCAAAAAATCCAGATATTCCTCTGACAGGATGGAGTTGAAAGTCTCAGTGAAAACATGAAGCGAAATGAGGGTCTTATCTGAATCCCTATCTGAAATGGGAGGGTTTATTACTGAGCTAATACTCAGCGTGGTAACTAAAGTTGCACGATGCAGCAGGCTTCAGACAGAAGCTGATGACCTCTATTATGACACATCCACTTTAGAGCCAGATGAAATGTAGCAAAATGTATTTAAAAATATTTCAGAAACATATGTAGCTACCAGAATCTGAAGTCCTAAATGCGTATGGCCTCTATTTCTCCACCAAAAAGATGAAGTCGGTAAATACAGTAACATCCTTTCTCTCCTCGGGCTGAGCTGAATTTAAACTGTGAGCTTCATTTCCACAATTCAGTGTCCAATATGCAATCTGATCACACCTCCACTTTTGTGAGTTGTAGCCATGGCCTTAAATTAAATTACAAACCCTACATTGGACTGACATAAATCTGATTTTGGGCTGAACTTGAAGTGTTTGAAATACCAAATCACTACTCCCTGATCCCTAATGAGAAGTAATCAAAGAATTTAACCAGCAGTACAAACACTTACACATCACTACAGATGTAGCCAAATTGACTCAAAGTACTCTTTTTCTCTATGAAAAAATTGTGYGCAAATATACCTTACTGAGACTGGCTATTCCAGTAGAATCACTAAAGAGGAGGGAAAAAACTCTTCTAGTTTAATTCTGAAAAAGAATGCTAATATATTTTTTTCTCCCTTCCCTTCTAGAAATCTGTTTTTTACTGTGCCACATAAATAATAAAATGCAATAAAAACTTACCCAACCTGCCTGGATGGGACATGGACAGTTTTTAACCTGGTGCCTCTGCCATGATCCAGGCACCCATACATTTTTTGGGGTCCCTTTCTCTCCTGTCTGTTTCCAAAAAAATTGGCTTGGCATCTCACCTGCCCAAACAATCTCGATTTATTTGACTGCCAAACTTCCTTGTTGTCTCCTTGCATTTTCCACAGCAGCTCAAAATCTCAACACATCGGGGCAATTATGATATTATATGGCAATGCATAGGATGGTACCGACACAGACTAAAAAAGAGAACTAAAAATCAATAGTGTTTGTATCCTTCTGAGGAGAAGCAGCACTAAAGCTTGCCCTGGTGGGAATGTGAAAAGGTACGTCCTGAATTTTAGCCTTAAGGTGATGCAAAGCGAAGGAAGCTGTCTTCTCTAATGAATTGAAACCCTTGCCTTCTGACCCTATGGAGGAGTTTTTTTCCTTTTCTCTCTGGTTTTTTTTTTTTTTTTGTCTCTCTGCCTTTTTGGGGAGTAGACATGAGTGAGAAAACAGTTGTTATTAGTGCCACTCTAGGCAACTTATTATTATTAATTTTTTTAAAAATTCCTGAGCAAAGAGTGGATCGTGCCAGCTGCTCTGGTAACTGCAGAGAGGGATTTAGGATACTTAAATGAGGCGACCAGACTTTAAGTCATTTTCTGACTGCTGGAGAAGTAATTTTACACCTGATATTTAAGATAATCTGTCTACATCATGCATGTCATCTTTCTCCAGTGTGTGTTTTACTGCCTGGGAAAGCTCATGTTCCTGTGTCAGTATAGTGCTGTGAGTTATGTTTTGTCTAATACACCTATTTAAAGTGTACAGCTATTGTTTGAGGGGAAAGTGGTGCTGGATGACACGAGTAGCACTGCAGGTGCTGACTGATAGATGCTCTTAAGGTCTCCTGTAATAAATTGTGCTGGTAAAGTTACACCACTAATGATCCTAGGAAGAAATTCTTCCCTGTGAGGGCAGTGAGGCCCTGGCACAGGTTGCCCAGAGAAGATGTGGCTGCCCCATCCCTGGAAGTGTCCAAGGCCAGGTTGGACGGGGCTTGGAGGAACCTGGTCTAGTGGAGGGTGTCCCTGCCCATGGCAGGCGGTGGAACAAGCAGATCTTCAAGGTCCCTTCCAACCCAAACCATTCTGTGATCCTGTTGTAAGCATTCCATAAATACAATATGTATCTAGGGGATGAAAACATCCATTAATTATCAGATCAGTGCCTGAAAGCTATTAAATGTGGACTAGGTGTCTGGCTGCAGTGTTTTCCACACAGAGCAATGTTTGGACCATTGTTTTTATCAAGGAGATTTATTTTTGCCCCTGCCGTAAAGTAGCAAGTTGCAGTGACCAGTGTTGAATTTCAGAATTTAAATGACAACTCAGGAATTTTATGTACCTCTTTGTAGAGAAGGTGAGGCTGACACACCTTGATGGCTGTTTCTCTGGTTGTTTTCTATGCATATGTTTTCTCTTTTGCTATTTGACTACAAGTTGGTAGAGAATGACTCTACAATTATAGATCCTGTGATTCAGGAGTTAAATTTACAGACTGCAAGCTCATGAATCACAGGTTCTCAATGTGCACGTATCTTTCCTTAGGCACTTGCAAAATCTGAAGTCATGAGGCTCCAAAGGAAAAGTTCAGAGAAAAGAAGTTTCTGTTCCTGCTTTCTAAATGTCCTGCACTCTGCCATCCAACTTCCCTTGAAATAGAGCTCATAGTCTTGTATTCTGGTTTGGCTGCTTTGCAATGACCTTGTTTTTTGCAAAGGGTCAGCACATGTGACTTGCAAGATGTCCATAGGCGTTTGGAAGGGAAGATATTCAAGGCTCTCTGTGCTGTATTGGGAGACTTGAGGGAAATATGTTCCCCACTAAGGTGTCTGACCTGGGAC
Organism: Amblyornis subalaris; assembly: GCA_018881555.1. NCBI lineage: Eukaryota > Metazoa > Chordata > Aves > Passeriformes > Ptilonorhynchidae > Amblyornis > Amblyornis subalaris. The sequence goes on from JACAXG010000106.1 coordinate 2,202,690, forward strand.
AGGGCATTCAGGTTCTTTCAGCAGCATCTTTCTGAGGACTTCCAGTAAAGAGCATGCTTAGGTCTTTGAAGTCTAAAAATGCAGGTGCGTGCCAGGTGGGATTTTTGAGATTTCATAGGTCTTGGCTCTAGAAAAACACTTAATCATAAGTGTCCATCAGGGACTTACCCCTTGAAACACACAGCTTAGACCTAGGTTCTACATCCTGCTGCCACTTAACCTTTGGACAGACCTTAAACTCCCTAGATACGAAGTGTGTGTTGATAAACTGTAAGTGCTTCCGAGAACTCCGAAATTGCTCAAGCCCAGCAGGCAACACCGAGCAGCGCTTCCCCTGCCTCCCTCCGTCGTGTCAGCCAGGCCAGACTTCTTGGAAACCATGAGTAGGGTGAAGGGAAGCAGATGGAGGAGTGGAGGGAGGTTCAATCCCTTCCYGCCGTCTGGTGAGGCTGCTCCATGGGGCGGGATGTGTCCGTAAACACGTAGGTTTGGAAAACCTTACGAGAGCACGGCTTCCGTGAGGAAGGAAAACCTATTTCTGCTCCAAGGAACACCTTATTTGAGTATTTGCAGGAACCCACACGGGGTGCTTGGTGCAGGTTGAGCAGAGACAGCAGCACTGGAAGCACCAGCTCCTCTCTTTCCGTTCGGAAGCAGCTGTTATTACCTTCTATGAAACGAAGTGTCTGATGTATTTGCAGACAGAATTTGTGAAGACATAAAAGTGAGATCTGTCTGATGTCAGCTTTCACAATGGCGGCTCTTGGTGTCGTCTGACCTCCTGAAGACCCAGTTTTTTCCACACATTTCCTCTTATTTACAGTAGTGTGCTGACACTTAGGTGGGGATGGAGACCTAGGGAAAGGAAATGGAGGTTACGTTGACCAAGAAAGCCGTAAGAAAGGTGGYTCCTTAAGTTTAAGCTTTTCCCGGTGTTTTTTTTCTTTTCCACAACTCTTCCTTTATCGAGATGAAGCGAGAAGACCTCAACTGACAGGAAAATTARGGAACGGGGAATTACAGGAACATGAGGCCGTCAAGTTCATGTCACGTTCTTTCTTTTGATTCCAGTGGAAATATAAGCTCACCTATATGTGATATTGGTTTGGTAGCTCTGGACAAGTGTCGCTTGCAAAACAGCCCCACAACATCACCAAGTGTTTGGCTGCTGCTAATTGTCAGTGAGAGGTGAGGGAATGAAGAGCATTTTCACAGAGCTCCACGAGGATAAAAGTTCTGTAGGGAATTTTCTGCTGTTACGGGCACACACTGGGAGATTCTTCCCTTTAATGTTCAAGGTAAGTTTCTTGATTAACAAGGAAACTCACTTAAATTAAGAGCGCTGGGGGGGAGGAAGAGAAGAAACGAAAATGAGGAAGTTCTTGGTACAGTACCAGAAAAAAAAAAGCGCGTATTAACGATAATTGAAACTCACCTCCGCGAGGGCAATGAATCACCAGAAACAGCCTGTGGAAAACAAGGTTGTGCAACCTTGACCAGCGTGTGTCACCGACTGGTGGAATTTTTAGAAAAGCAGCAGTTTGGGCTCATCGCTGTGGTTCGTGATTGCACACACCTGTTCGGCTCGGAGGTTTTGCAACCAAATTAAAAAAAAAAAAGAAAAAGGAAGCTGAAGTTGCTGCTTCTCCTGAGCAGTGCAAAAAAGCAGAAAACCACAGCTGTTCTAGCTGTTAACAGATATCAGCAGAGCACCTCCTGTTACATAATTGAGGATAACGTTTTTGAAGCATATGGGCTGAAGGTATTGTAAACTCATTAAAGCTTGAGGTGGGAAACATTCTAGCGCATATCTAGGTCTGATATCTTTAACAAATGTTTACAATTAGAGCTCCTATAAGCAATTTATTAAATAATAAATGAAGGGAAAGCTTGATGAAGAAGTAGAAAGTCAGGAATTCCTGTGCAGTGACACGTGAGTTGCAAGTGGAATTGTGCAAGATTGCTGCCCATTGATCTGATAACTGGTCACTTTGGGTGGCTGGAGATGCAGGATGCAGTTTTACTGTCTGCTATGTAATCTGAGAGAAATACAGTTTTCAGACACCCTGGAGATGTGTTTTTCTGGAGTTACTACCTGCTGCTTGCCAGCTTCCAGCATCTGACTAAGAAAAGCCATAGAAAATTAGATGGTTACAAAGTGGATCTTGACAGCCTCTGTAGTTCTACTAATCTGATTGTGAAGAGGAAGGACAGAGGTGGTTCTTGCTGTTATTGCACTTGCACTAATAATGCACAGATGATTTGGTCCATTTCTGAAAGCCCCTTTGTCAAGAAAAATTAGGTAATATGACAACACTCAGAGGCTTAACCACCTATGCTCACTAAAGCACATATGTTAAGGGCTGGAAACAGCAACTGGTTTTGGGGGTGCAGCTGCTGGAAATGTGGTTTCTGATGTTGTACAGCCATCCTTATTGACTCAGGAGGCTCCACTGATTGTGGGCTGTGGATCCCTGACTGTGGATCAGCAGTTCAAATCCAAGCCAAATCAGTGAACGAATTCAGGCAATCTGCAACAGTCTAAAGACYGGGAAATACTTGGTCCGTGAGTTTTCTTCCAATGAAGCTCTACCGGCTAAAGCCAAAGAATGTGATCTTTGTTTCTGCAGGAGTGATGAAGTTTGCCAGGTCATAGTGAGTTCTGGTATCGTTTTTGGTGTCCTAATGCACAATCATGAGTGATTCAGCATTTCCAGGGAAGTAGATAACACGTCCAGCAGTTTTCAGGGAGTATTGTCTCTCCAGATGAGGCTGAAGGCGACATTTCACCTGCTCTCTGTCCTCACAGGTCTCTTCCTAGGGTGGTCCTACAGGGCCTTGGTACCAAGTGGAGCAGAGAAGAAAAGTGTGTAAAGCACCAGAGCATCCTGTGATGGGTTACTGCCAATCCAAGTCTATCTGTTATTCCCTGCCCTACTCCCCTCCCATGACACCACACAGTGCTTAGAGTTCACTGTACTGGTTTGCTTTCAATGGCAGAGGAAATTTAGTTTGTTTAATCTGTATTTCATTTGGTTGGCATCAAAGTGACAAGAGGGCTCTTGGCTGGCACAAGGCACGTTATGTGAAAAACACATTCTTGATGATTTATTACTAAGGACCAAGTTTTTCTTTTATGACTAAGGCTTGGCTTAAGGCTTGGCTTGTTGCTGGCTGGCTGGCATGTTCCCGCAGCATGAGATGTGAGGCCATCCTAAAAAACCATTATCTGGGCCTCTTAAATAAAACACAGGCTTGTTAATGAACATCATGATGATTTTGCAGCTCCAAAAATTGTAACTTCAGCAGCAGGCATTAAAAAAAAATAGAGAAAAGTCTAGGATATGACATCCTCTCATAACTGATCCAGATTTTGCTGAGGCCAGCATTTCATCCACGTTCTGAGGAATCTCAGAGCAGGACCTGACCCTCAGGTACAGCCAGGTGATCCTGGGGGGATCCAGGGGGAGCAGGATGTTGCCTGTTATCTATGGACTATGTGAAACTCTGCTATATTTATCCAGTAGCACACAGAAACCGGAGACCTACTTTCCATCTCTCTGGGTTTTTGCCAAATCCTTAACATGATTAACAATTTTATTTTTTTAAAATGCWATCAGATGCTCTTTAGAAACAGAAATGTGTTTGAAGGTTCTCCATACTGGAGAACTTCTGTGAAGTTCTTTACTTTTCCTTTTTTCCCCCCTGCTTTGCTTGCAGTTAAGATATTAAAAATGTGCATCGCATATTGTTGCTCTTTAAACTATTTGGGGAGTATTGTGTTCTGGAGAAAGAAATGGGAAATTATTGGCTTGGTTAGGGGCTTACTAATTATTAAATGTGCTTACTTTGAGGAAATACCCATTTCATTCTAAATGCAACAAAAATTTGAACTGGGTTCAAGTTATTCATCAGTGTTTTTTCTCTGCATGAATTTCAGGTCTCTAACTTCAGTGCAATTAGAGGTTAACCTGATCCTTTTGTTTTAATACCAATCCAAAGCAACACAGCACAACTCTTCTGTAAGCCAGTAAAAAAAAAACCAAACAACACAATGCAAATAATATTCTGATTGCTTTGGTAAATCTCTGGTATTCATAACAATGGAGTATATCAAGTTCATATGTGGCATTAATTATACTGCAGCATTATGGATCAAGAACAGCTGAAAAGGAAGGATTTGCTGGGGCAATAGATAATCTGTGGAATATTTGTGAAAATTTGGCCACGTGTGCCTGGAGTTCTGCACGTCATCTGAACTCTGGTCTGATTAAAGTTGCACAAAAAAATTTCCTGGAGAAACTCTGTGAAGTTGATCTGATTTGTCATGTCCTTTAAAACCATGTTCCCCAATTTGTCTTGTTCCCAAATTCTCGGTGGTGTAGGGCTTGTCTATGTTTTATTTCAGCTTGTTTCATTTATCCACAGGGTTTGGGGAAGATGTTAAACATATTTTTTGTTTTGTTACAGCTTGATGTGCAGTGTTTTAATCAAGGTGTCTCCCTGACACGCTATATTCCCATCAGCATGGGTAACTCTAGGACACAAGTTTATTCTGGAAGAGGGTAATAAAAATGAATGTTGTCAGTGTCTGTGGGAAATGAGCACTGGATCTCAAGCTAATCAGGTTATTTCAGACTAGTTAAGCATATTTCTGATTCCAAATTTGTTTGCATTCGTTAATGTATTTCAGTCTAAGATGCTCTGTGTGATGCTTTCATGATGTTAGAGAGTTTTGGAAGGGGTGGATATTTGACCTGTTTTGCAAAGAATGCATCTGTTCACTAAATCAAATTAGAAAATGCTTAATCTGTAATTTTTACTGCAGCAAGACATCAAGGAAAGGAGAAGGTTTTACTGGTAATGGAAAAACTATTAAAATTTTTAGCCCTATGTAAATATATAGAATAACTGTACATGGAGTTTTTTGTTAGTGAAATAGTCCTCCCTTCATTAGAACACTTTGCTAGAAAGGCAGAGGGCAAAATTGGCCAGGCATTTTAATTATCCGGAGTTTTCCATGCAAGCTCTCCTCTTGTGGTGTGGGTGTTTTCTTTAATAACCTCCCAAATACCTGTAAGGTTGGAGAGTGGCAAAACTCCCTGCAGGGTTACAGAAATCCATTCCAGYCTCACCTTTGGCAGTGAAAGGTCAGTGCAAAAACACTGACTTTTCATGCATGCCATAACTGAGGCTTTTGCCTCGTTGTTACTGTTTCCTGCTTTGAATCCAACTCATCCACTTGCATCTCCCAGACTTCCAGAGCACTCCTGCTTAAGTGGGGGACACTCAGGTAAAATATTTATTGTTAAAAATTACCCCAGTGAGGTATAGTCACTACAGCTTCAAACTGTGCATTGCTGTATATGCCACTTTTCCAGCAGAAGCCAAGGGCAGATAGGAATTAATCATTTTTGAAAATTAGCTTGCAAGTACCTAGAGTCAGATATCCACAAYAAAAAARCCCCCTAGCCCTTATTTTTCAGGTRCATTTTCCCCAGGCTATAAAAAGGAGCAACTGTGTTTGTTTTCTTTAAGAATACTTGAAACTCTTTGAAATCCTTTGTTGAGAGCTACTGCTTAATGGTGAAATACTGGCAATTCTTGAAAATTTAGGGCTGTGGGAGAGTGGCTGCCCGTTATCTGGCTAATGTGGGCACACTGTCACACTGTTCTTTTAATAGGTGTGTTTGTGAAACCAGAATAAGGCTTGCGTGATCGCTGGTGRTGATCTATGATACCCAGTTTCACAGCAAACTGTGACAGTGAGGGATTGAAACAATTTTTCCCCAAGTTGCCCTGAGATTCTCACGAATCATCCTTTTGTCTGTCCCCAAAACGTGGGTGCCACTGCCTCGGTGCCGAACACTGCTGCGACTGTGTAGTCTCTGTTTCTCCATGAGAAGACAGAAACCATCTGGTCTGAAACACAGCCCTCTTTGAAAATACATGTCCCATTATGTTAGCTCTGAAACAGCCTGAGCAGCTCTGCCTCTGAAGAGGAGATTGTATCTTAACATGTAGAAAACTTTTTTCTTTAAATCTCTCTTCTTTTTTTTCTCATTTTACTTGGGGTATGGGGAGAAATGCCAAGAATATTTTTAATTATCATGATTTTTGCCCTGAACCTGTCTTGCCAAGGAAACTGCTTTCACAGAGACCACGCTTGCAGGATGACTTATTCCCTTGCCTTGCAGTGGGGTGTGGTGGGTCCCCTGCCATGCCCCGGGGACTGTGCTCCAGTGTGCTGGGGGCTAACCCAATCCTTTTCCAACCTCCAGCGTGGCCCCTTTGTCTTCTTGTCTGTGCCAGGCAGCTCAGGCACACGAGGGCAGCAGGCTGCGTGGCTTCTGGCCACCTGTACACTCTTCCTCTTTCTCTCCATCCTCCTCCCCCCGTGGCTCACGAGGTCCTGGCTGCTCGCGTCCGTTTGCCTCCCTTATCAGGAAAGCCACTGTGCTGCAAGAGACCCGGCCCGGGCACCTTCCACGGCCCCGTGCTTTGAGAAAAGGTCAAACACACAGGCAACTAATCTGATTTGGTCTCTATTCAGCACTCACAGCTCCTCCTGCAAGGAAAGGAGGGGGTGAGGAGGGTGGACAGCAGAGGGGGGCTCCATGGACTCTCTGTGAGGCTGCAGCAAACCTGATGCTCTCCGGCTGGGAAATGTTCACTTCTGATTTACAGCAGCGAGTATGGAATTAGATTCACTTTTTTACCCTGCTTCTCTTTTTCCTGGCTCGTACTTGTAGGACTAGCAAGTTATGCTGGTTTAAAAAAAAATAATAAAAACCCCCTAATGTTCTATAACTCCCCTTTAGCAAGACAGAAACACAAAAGGCTGTGCAAAGGTTGCTAAATGCAAATTTAGTGTTATAATTAGGCATTCACTATTGTTTTCCACTTTTAAAAAAGCTTAGGGTTTTTTTTCTTGGTTTTTTTTTTTTTTTTACACTTATTTGCCTTTTTGCTCTGAAGGTGCAGGTTTTGCTTAGCTTCTGCCATAGGTCTTCCGATGACAGCGGGTCTGTGAGTTTGGTTTGAWAAACTGATTGCTGTACTGCTTGGGAATCTGATGTTCTCAGCTGTGCAGGGCTTTAAAAAAACCCTCAGAACCCAACAAGCACAACGACTCAAACCCCTCATTTTGAGCCCTTCATTTGGTTATGACAGGCAGCACTCGTGGTTCTGCCCTCTGAGGATGGGAAGTGCAGGCAGCCAGGGACGTATACGAGGTAACCATTATGTTTAAGTCAACACAGGAGCACGCCAGGAATGTTGCTGATGCTTTGAGAATGCACCTAATTAATTTAAAAGTAGTTCTGTGGGTATTATTYGCTAACCTAACCCTGGAAGCAATTGCCGTTTTCTTTTTAAAGGAGATAAAAACAAAGCAGAGCTGCTCCGTTTAGGTGGGAGAGCTGCCTGATTTTTCAGGGCAGGTAAGGTAGATTAATAACAGACCACTCATAAGAAGGTTTYGGATCTCACTGTCAGAGGGTAATAATTAATGATCAAATGTTAATGGAGATGCTGGGCTGTTGATGCCATTAATTCAGCTCAGTGGAGCCAGTCCTGCCCAGGACCTGCCACAGCTGTCACTGCATTCGCTTAATTATTCCAGGGCCTTCGGGCTCTTTTTCCCTTTTCCCTGCTAACTGCAGGACAGTATGTTTCCACTGAAGCAGAATTACGGAGAACGCCTCGATTCCCGGGCACTGCCTGGCCGGCTCCACACGCAGACCTACAGGCAACAGAGGCGACCACAAAGTTAAACAAATCACCTCTCTCTGCCCCTCCACGAAGTCCTGTGCTATTCAGGAAGAAGTGGGGTGATTAAAAATAGCCAGGAAGAGCTCAGGAGGGGAGGGCAGCAGGGCTGGGGTTGCCTGAGCATCATTGCCATGATCATTGGTATCATGGATCCTTTGCTGGGCTGGTTTGGAAGTGCTGGTCCATCCTGGGAGTTCACTTATGTATTTCTCCATAATAGTAGGTACTTCCCACCAGTTTGGACAAGGTAATAAACTCATAGTTCCCACCAGTTTAGACATTCCTACCTGCTGGGAGGCAGCTTTGATATTCCCAAGGCCTGTTATGATGAAGCATCAACCAGTTCTCGGCAGAAGGTGGATGTTAAATAGGGCAAGACTAACTGAATTCCAGKGAAATCCCAAAATCTGGAAACCAGTAATCCTTAGAGCAGCAGTCAAGGGCAGAGGATCTCAGACTAGGGTGAAAAATTGATTGGTTAAAAGGATGTTATTGTCAGAACTGAGGATGGAGAAATGGGAGTTCTCAGTGTTTAGCTCTGTGCAGTCCTGCTAAGACTCAAAAAGAATCCTAATCCAATCTTTCAAGCAATTTTTCAAACTTTTTTTAATGTCCTGCCTCTTTTTCTGRTGCAAACCCCCCTGACATTTCTCCCCATTCTTCTTAAAGGGCATGCTAATTATTTTAATTGTCCTGCCTTTACCACCCCCCAAAAAAAAGAAGAAAAAAAAAACAACCAAAAACCAACAACCAAAAAACCCAGATTTCTCTTTTTTTTTGGGTTAATTTCCAATTCTGAGGAGTACTGCTTTTTAAAACCAGTCCAGTGTGTYTTGAGCTGCAAGGCTGGAATGCTTCTTGACTCGCTTCCAAACTGAAGTGCTTAAAAAAATGTGAAGCACTACAACAATTTTAAATCACTCTATACACTGCACATGGTGATTTAAAATAATTGAAGCTCTTCAAATTTTTATATGCCCTTGAATTTGGAAGTGATCAAGGTTCTGAGCATGTGCAATACACAATGATTTAAAATTATTAGAGCTCTTCAAATTTATCATAAGTGTTTCAGCTTGGAAGTGATAGGGAATCTGGACTTCAGCGGTGTAAAGTGATTTAAAATTATCAGAGCACTACAGATGTTTTATAGGTGCTTTAATTTGGAACTGATCTCAGTTCTGGACTGTACCAATGTATAGCACATTACTTTTAAGATCACTGAAGCGGTTTCATATTTTTCCAAACCGGGTTTTCTTAAAGTCAAACATCTTTGATAATTTTAAAACACATTATGTTGCGAGAGGCACCCTTTTAACAGAATATTTTGCACTCGGTAGTGGTGGCAGGAATGATTGCAGTTGGGTTGCAATTTGCCTGTGTGAGTTTTTATAAAAGATCAAAGGTTCACATCCGGATGCTTGAGGCTTCACCTTCCCAGCACATCTGGGATGTCACATCCATCTGCTGTGGAAATGACACAAACCTTGCATTGGAGATGCACACAGAACTTGAGCYCCAACCCACAAGAACACAGGTTCTGTCCATGTGTGCACAAATTAGGTAATAGCAGGTGCAAGTGGGTATTTAACCACKTAATTACCCAGTTTGGGGGTGCAAATACCCATCTGCTGCTGATTTCGTTGGGGTGACTCTGGCGTGTCGTGGTGATTTCTTCTTAAGTGTTTTAGGTTGGTTGATGACAAAAGAATAAAATAATCTTGCACAACACATAAAATCTAACATACAGAAAAAGGACCTTTTCTGAAGAATTATTAATGAACTCATAGAATTATAAAATCACAGAATGGTTTGGGTTGGAAAGGACTTTAAATATCTGCTCATTCCACCCATTCTGTCATGGACAGGGACAACTCCCACTATCCCAGGTTGCTCCAAGCCCTGTCCAACCTGGTCTTGGACATTTCCAGGGATGGGGCAGCCTCAGCTTCTCTGGGAAACAATTCCGTTGAGATCAAGGAATGGAGACTACACTATTACAAACTTAGGTAATTACGTAAACTTAGGTAAGCTTATTCTTTCAAAGTAAAAATACCATCTAAATTATACTTAAAATAGTGTTTCAAGCTGTAAGATTTAATTAAATGCTAGGAAGAATCTATTTAGACATTCCCTAATGTTCGGTCCTGAGGTCTTTGGGTAACACTGTTATGTCACTTATAGCCATATTTACACTGGAGCTGAATCTCTGGTGCTGGGATGAAGAGAGACAAATGCTTCACAACAGCCTCCTTTTCCTTCAGGATAGCTGATGGCAGCATTTCTGAAGATGTTTTTGTTGTGGAAGCTATGAAGGAGCCTTGTTTGCTGAAGATGAAATAGATGTTTCTAGAAATTAGAGGTTGCTGGGTCAGGCACTAACACACTCAATGAGCACTGTGACTTCAGCATGGTGAATGCTCACCGAGTGGTCTTTGTCCTCCTTTTCCTGCCCCTCAAATATTCCCTGATTTTCACTTCAGGCTACAGCCACAGAGGTAAAATATTAATTTTTTTTTTTCCATTGACTTCCCACACTTGGCAAATATTTTAGTTTTGATTAAAGGGGAAGGAAGAAAAGTCGAGTAAATGAAAATTAACTTACACACTCACAGAAAAGAACAACCTCCATTTGAATTAAAAATTTTTAACAGAGAGGAGTTGTTTGACCTGTGCTCTACTTCTCTGACTCTCCAAGTCACTGTGAGAGTAGAAATTTAACAGGATTAGGAATAAAAGATTCTAATAATAGCAAGTATTTTACATTTAGGATTATGATGGAAGATACCATCATTAACCTTAGCCCTAGGACTTGTTCTAACACCATTAACATCCTGACCTAGAGCTTAACACCATCCTATTTTCCTTGGTTGGCGAAATACTTGGCTTTGTCTTAAATTTTCTTTTTTTTTTTTTTTTTCCCTTATTACAGAAAGCAAGTCGAACAGTTTGTGTTTGTTTAATGTTTTAAGGTCTTTCTCTTTTGATGTTTCTCCTTTGGGATAAGAAGCTTATGATGAGAGAGGGGGAACAGTAGTCATCGTTTTCAGGTTTAGGAGAGGGATATTCAAATGCGAGAGGTTTAGTTAGGTGGCCTATTTCTGCTGCAGATCAATGGTGTTGAGGGCTTGACTGCCCTTTGTACTTGGAAAATCTCCTGCTAGATGTGTGAAGTCAGGAACACAAAGCCATACACGGGCAGCAAAGTTACTTGCTCTGTATTAAAAAGTCYCGTGTGATTTTCGTTCCCAAAAAGGGCTGGTTTGGGGTTGACGAACTACAGGTTTTGGAGCCAAGCCAGTGTTTTGAGTGGGGTGTACTTCAACTCCAGTTTTTGGTTAATTTGGTGGGTAAAAGCTGAGCCCAGTCATGCAGACTGAGTCCCTCTGCTTTGGTGCTAGAGCCTCTCAATCTGCTTTTGAGGGGTAAGAAAGCTGAGGGAGGATGTGTGTGCGGGTGAAAGGGAGCAGGGGAAGCCGTAGTCAGGTAAAGCAGAGCATCAGCTGCTAATTTCTACAGCATCTCTCATGTATCATTTTCGATAAAAATGTATTTTAACATCACTACTGTCATATGGTACTCATAGATAAAGCAAACAGTTTAAGAGCAGGCTGTGCAATTCATGCTCTGTCAATATTTCAGCATTTCAAGCCAGCAAATTTAAGAAAATTTATTTACAGCATTCACTGATATCAAGAAAATTTAAGTTGTAATGACCCTCTTGTACTTTTCCACTGATTACTGGGTTTGACATAACAGGATTATGTCCCTTTCTGGCAGAAGGTGTTAGGACTTCTTGAATGGCACCAAGGGCCAAGATTTTATTCCCTACCTGAAACGTGGTGTGAGAGAGCAGCGCAGTCTCCTGTCTTCCTCACCTCTGGCAAGCAGTATCTCAGAGATAAAAGTCACAAGTTAAACCCATCATTCCCAAGACACTCAGTTTTGTCCCACGTTGTTACCTGCCATGGGCCACGTTCCCAGCTGCTTGATTCAACCTAACTTGACCTGTGTTTGGAGCAACGAGAGTCCATCCAAGTCAAGAATCTGGCTCTGCACGGTGTCCTTTTGTTGATCTCTAGGAATTGCTGCAAAGGTTTTGTTAACTTCAAAATTACTGAGCACAAACTTTGGGCTTTTTTTTGTTGATGTTGACCCACTTCTCCCCACCTTGTGAGTGCAGTGGTGATGGCCAGTGGAGCAAGAATATTAACTCTCCAGGCATACAATGCTGTGAATGATGTGTGCTTTAAACTGGATACTGCATAGGGAGGAAATAAAAGGAATTTTAATGCACAAATCATCTTTAAAGGACACTGTCAAAAAATAGTGAGAACTCAACTCCTCCCCCATATTCCTATTCCATTTACAAAGTATATGAGAAATTACAGTCTTAATAAACACAGAAAAGTGACAAATTGTTGTAGCATGAAGTGAACGATGATATATGGATACCACAAATCCTTAATTAGATGGGTTTTATTTCAAGTTGACATAACTTAGATTTTTCTAATTAATTTTTTACCTGTTCAAAGAACCTGATCCCTTTTCCAGTTGGAAGGATGCATTACTTGGCCATTACTTTATTTTTTTTCCCCCCAAACAAAAAAGAGAGAGTCCTAAAATAATATGAGGCACATTATTTTTTATATGCAGTGGTAACAGATTTGCACTTTTAATTTGACTGTGTTAAATGTTATGGAAGAAGCAGGTCACATGAGGGTGAACTGTCTTTATTGTTATCCTAATATGTTTAAAGGGAGACATTCAAGTCATACTAATTTGTGTGATAATAACACCCTCGTCTGGGCGGTCCCAAGCCGAGGGAATCACTTCATCTCATTCAGCCTTTTGCTGAGTTATATTACATGTATTACCATGCATTAGGAGGCCATGTAAATATGCTGTCCTCTGAATGACAGCCTATTATGGTGCCCCCTCGTAGGTAGGGTTCTGCAGGCATCTTAAAGCYGGCTTTCCTCTTCAAAATATGCATCTTTTCTGAATTTGAAAAATGGAAAGTAATTATACGAAAATGGCAATTTCTGCGCTGGGGGGAAAGCTGTCAGTTGTTATTAAGAGGGCTCCACAGATCTGTGACAATCGGTTTTGTTTTCCAAGGGGAGCTCTGTTTTGAGTAGGTCTCAGTCGCAGGTCTGCATGGTGGTTTGGGTTTCCTAAGTGATGGAAATTGGACAAGTGAGGAAATTAAGCCACTGGAGCCATTTTGGCCCAGTCTCTGCCTGATGAATTTGCATGTTGTCATGCAGCAGCTCCRTCCTTGCACTTGTGTGCTCATGGTGTGTGTGAAGTCAGGCCACTGAAGTTTCTCTGCAAAGTCCATCTGAGTGAGGCTTTTGCCAGGTGCTGCTTCCTAATGTGTGGGGAAAAAATGGTGCAATGGTAGTGGGCAGCATGTTGGTTCTTCTGCTTGGGTGACTGGAGAGGATGTCTGGCCAGAAATACCTGAAATCCAGTTAATTGTGGCATCCCTGGAAATCTATTACAGCAGTTGTAYTTCTGACAAAGCATTTCCACCAGGTTTAGCAGGGCTTGTTAATAAACTGAATTATTATGAGATGAAGACAGCATATTTTACTTGGTTTGTGATGKTTTTTATGTTTTTTCCCTATTTTGATTCTTTTCATAAGGGAAAATGTCAAAGGTTGCTGGCCATAGTACTTTTATGGGAAACCCTAAATCCATTCTGCAAGCTAACCTACTGCAGACAAATTAACAAAATAATTAAAAAACCCAAAACAAAAGACCTCACCAACCACCAACACCTCCCAAAAATCCCAACTAAAACCAAACAAAACCCCCCGAACTCTTCACACCCTGGAAGCTTAATATTTGACAATTGATGCTTCAAAGAATGTCTGTTAAATTATGTTCTCATGAAACTTAAGTGAAGTTGGTGACTCTTTTATAGTAGTTGTTACTATATATTGTTAATTTAAGACTCTTCCAGAGGCTGAGTATATCACAGCCTGGGTGAAGGACATGTTAAATTCATGCTTAATAGATGGCAAACTACTGAATTCACAGGTTAGAGTACTCAGGAAGTGCATGAAGAGAATCCCAAATGTATCTTACAAACAAAATGGTAAATATTTTTGTATTTAAATAAACTAAACATACTGACCCAGGGAAGATGCAGAGTCTAAAAACTGTATTTATATATGAAAATGAAAAATCCAAGTCAAGAAACACCAACCATTGGATTAACTTCCTTGAGGGTGTTCTGGTCTGGTTTGCAGGAAGCACATCCGTGGTCTGTTGCATTTTTTATGGCGAGGATGGTGAGGCCCTGGSACACRTTGCCCAGAGAAGCTGTGGCTGCCCCATCCCTGGAAGTGTCCAAGGCCAGGTTGGAGAGGGCTTGGAGCAACCTGGGCTAGTGGAAGGTGTCCTTGCCCATGGCAGGGGGTGGAACCGGATGGTCTTTAAGGTCCCTTCCAAACCCACTGGAAATAATTTTAGGATTCAGTGAAGTTGTACCTTTGAAGGCCCCGTGGTGCACAAGGCACTGCTCCATCACTCTGTGCAGCAGCACTCATGTACTGGGGTTTCTCAGGGATAGAAGCTTCTGCTCACACAACACCAAAAGCCACGTTTCTGGTGTTCCCAAAAGAATGTTCTAAGCTTTTCCTGGTTTTTGTTTGTTTGGGTTTGGGTTTTTATTTTKTTTTTTTCTTCTTTAAATAATGAAATGAAATTTGTYGTCTTACAAGTGCCTGGCCCAAGTGTGTGAGTGCAGAGGAGGCAGAGGATAAAACCAGTCGTGCCCTGCCTTATTCTGCTGTGCCTCATGGGTTTCACATCTGTGTCTGGCTCCTCTGTGTAYGTGTGTGTTGCAGCAAAAAGTCTGTGAACAAGCTACGGATGGAGCATTTGCCTCTTGAATTTTTGTGCTTTTGTTGATTTGTCACATAAATGTTATATAAATGTAGCTTTCTATGTGTTAATATTACATACTGTTGAGGTGCTTGCAGCCCCCTCAGCATTCAGAAGGACTATTTAAAAATTAACTCAAAAGCAGGTTCCACCATTTTATGGCATTACCTGGTTTAACGTGAGCACATGAATTATTAACTGTGTGTCTTGTTAAGTACCAGATCRGTGCCTTTTGCTGTAGATGGGGAGCAAAAAGCATGCAATGTAGGAGTAGTCTGTAAGGCAGTAGTGAAATAAAATAATAATAAAAAAAACAAGCTCAAAAGTGAATATGAAGGCCTCGTGTGGCTTCTTGTGAGACAGTGGGACCTTCCCCCAAGCTACTTGAGCCATCACTGCCAATGTTCTCATCAAATAAAAGTCATAGAAGTTTGCATGTTTTCAAACTTATTTGGATGATGAGAAATTTGAACTGAATAATTTATGCAGGGAAAATGCTCTGAAGGTCTTTGAACTGTATTTCTGACCTATCTGTGGAAGTCACTTAATCCCAGCATGGTCCATTGACAGTGGTTAGAACTGCCTTTGCAAAGAGCTACAGTGCTTAGAGCTCATCACATCAACTCAAACAGAGGTGAGGGGCTGAGCTTTCTCATCAGATGGTGCCGGGGAAACAGAGAGATCCGTCTCTTTTACAAGGAAAGCATTCTCCTTTAAAATCAACAACATGAAAGAGTTTCTTTATTTTATTGTCACTTGCTCTGGAATAACAGAAATCATCCTGAAAGTGAAGAAACAAGAGGATACTAAAATCTGCTTATAACCAGATTCCTTCTTAGACAGGTTCAAATTGTCACCACAATATGAATAAATGTAGCTGTAACACAAAACTGCTGTAATTCAGTACCAAAGGTGAGCAAGTCTAGTGGTTTATGACTGGCAAAGTCCTTGATGTGTACTGGAAAACACTGGGCATTTCTCCTTTTCTCATGCTACTTGGAAATAGAGGAACCAAGCGGATGATAACTTTCTGCTTTCTGAAAATGAAACGCCAGCATCATTCCAGGAAGCCAAATATGCTTTTAGGTTTTGAGAAAGCTGGGTTAAAAAGTCCTGTCTCTGCGCAGTGATTTTGGTACGTTTGACCTCAGCAAATATTAACTAAAGAGCTGTTGGAGTAGTGGAGTTCAGAGGTAAATGAAAAGTGTTCCTGAAGGGTCATTCCCTGTCACTCCTCAGTTCAGTCACTGTCCTTTTCCTTTATCTTCTGCTCACCAAGCACTTGCACCGATCAGTGCCTGTGCACACAAATRCCTGGTGAATTGATACTCCCCCTGTCCTCAATATTACTTACTTGGGTTTATCTGCTGCCATATCATCACTTCTCTCTTCCCCATCCTTCCCTTTTTTTTCTTGTTTATTTTTTTAAGATTTCCTTAGAATGCCAGCTCTGGCAGAAATGGTCGCTTCTTCCTCCTGTACTGCTTAGAAATCACATAGAGCCAAAAAGTCACAATATTTCCTCATCAGCTACCTAGGAGATGGAGAGCAGCTGGTTTTCTTTTTTGTGAAAAGCAGGAAAAAAGTGAGGTCCAAGTATTAACTCTTTTTTCTATTATATATAGAGTATTTGTTGTGATTTGTTTCGTCTAGTTTTGGTTTTTCTTCCTGTTCAATATATTTCCTTGTCTGAGCCATAATTTTCTTGTGGAGAAAATTCACTTTTCCTTTTGCCTAATTATTCCTGACCTATTGCTCATGAATGGAGATCCTGATTGTCCAGCTGACTTCAAACCTCTGTGAGTGTGGACCAATAAGCCATTCCCAGTGATCTGGATTAAACAAGGTTGCTATCCTCACGTGAAGTTCTGTGTTTAAATCACACCATATGAAATCTACATCTCAGCAAAGTCTTCAGGCTGCAGGGGTGCACAACTGCAAACTCCCACAGAGGACTGAAGCATCCCACAAATTGTGGCAAATTTCCCACAAAGTCCTGCAAATTGCAACAAAATTCATGGGAAAAGAAGCAGGAAATGATTTTTCCTGCCTGGGGAGAATTGTTGTAAGGGTCTGACCTGCAGGTTCTCACAAAAGTTGTAGGGGAAAAAATGTATTTTTAATATTGCGCTATGGAATATCTCTCTTTTTCCTATTTCACATTTGGGGGAAAGCACTAAAAATTTAGTATGTGTTTTAGATGTTTATTTTGCACTGGTGTGGTGTAGCCACAGGTATATGTAATAGTACAACAAAACACAGGGATCCTGGATAACATGACTGCTGCTGATCACACACTCCCATTTTACCTACAACTTGTCCACTCCCCAAAGTGGCACTGCTTGAACCACTGCCATTTCAAATATTAGTAGAAAGCCACATATTCTTTCATGCTTCAGTTATAAAGGGAGTATATAAATTATTTAATTGGGAGAAAGTATTGCATTAATATATTTACACTTCTAATGCATTTACAGAAACATGCTCCTCCCTGGTGAGAATAACAAAACATCGGTGTAAAGTTGCACCGGAGACACAGCTGAGGGTTGCAAGGAGTTCTGCACAGGGAAGCAGCCCCTTTTCATCCTCTCCTGGAAGGTGGTTGCTGCATTTTCAGAGCAAGACACAGCTGCCTGCTGTACCCTTGCTGGAGCTCTGCCAGAGCCTACTTTTCCCTCAAGAAACATGTGGTTGTTATACATCTATTTTGCCTCGCCGCTCCCTTCATCTCAAGGGCAACTGCTCTCTGCAGATCACTTGTACCCTCCCAAGCTGAGTTTGGGATAATGGCCCCACGGATGCCATGTGTCTTAAGCTGATTGCCAATGTCAACTCAAAGGAATGTGTTTGCCTGAAACTCTTCTAATTTAAGTGCGCCGAGGCTTCTGCACTAGTCTAGTTAAACTAGCACCCAGGCTTGTGATCTGCTTAGGCTTATGTTTCACAGGTACAGCTAGAATTCTGAAATATTTTAAACCATATGCCTGTTTGCCTCAAAGAAGAGGCTCTGTTTTTTAAATTTCATTTAATCCTTTCTGGTTTTACACTTGAAGGCAATGGATTCTCAGCTGCTGCAAAAGCATTGAAATTAGAGTCCAGATTAACCACAGAATTCGAGAATAGTATCCATGCTGAGGGTGGTTTTGAATGGGATGTGGGTGTTTACTAGGAATGTTCTGCTGCACAAAACCCGCTCTTGGGTCGGATAGGGACCGAGTTAATAAAGGAGTGAGCCAAAAGGATCAGGGAGTACTGTAGGCTCATGTGTATCCAGTGCCTGTGGTCACAGTTAATTTGCCAGAACAGAAATGTGAATAGGAAATGGCCACCCTGAATAGAGATGATGTTGGTGTTGTCCATACTTTTCCATGGAATTACCTGGCAGCATTATGTGAGTGTGGCCAGTGGGTAGAGTGACACCTTTCCAATGTGCTTTCCCACTTTCCTGTGATTGCAGCTCGTGGATTTCCAGAGCTAAGGCTATATAAAGATATACCTTTAATGGATGTATTGAGCCACTCCTGGCACAAGGCTTTGGTGAAAAGGAACTGTAAAACTGTTTCATCAGGAAATGTTTCTTAGGTGATGGATTTGGATCAAAGTTGGGAAAGAGGACATTAAGGGACAGGGTTGGCAAAGCCAGATTTGGTGTCCTGACCCAGTCATGTGGGAATGGAGCCCACCACTGTGCTCTGTRCTTTTGCTGCTGTGGGTTTGCACAACTGCTCTGGTAGAATTTAGAGAAGGCTTTTGGTTCCCCCTTATAGTTTCTCCTACACTTCTTGTTCTGTTCTTTACTTTCTTTGCGGCTGGACCTGGACAGGTAAAAAAGAAACCTGCTTCATGCGTGCTGGTGGCTGCAGGAAAACCACTCCACCCTTAATTTGGACACTCTAGGTAGAATAAACTCCTCATCTTCCTGACTGAACCCTGCCTTTTTTTTGTTTTCTAAGTCAGTGCTCATGAGAAACCAAGGCAAAGCCACTCTGAGTGTGGATTCACTGCTTGGAGTCAGAGACCACAGACTTTCATTTGCTGCCCTGACCTAGACTTGTGTTGTTGACCAAGCCCTGAGCAACCTGGTCTAGTGGAAGGTGTCCCAGGGCAGGGGGTTGGAATGAGATGAGCTTTAAGATCCCTTCCAAACCAAGTATTTCTATGATTCTGTGACTATGTTAATACTTAAACTCTGAGGAGACCTGCCAACAGCTCTTGGCAGTTTTATTGCTCGTGTTATTTTGATCACGCCCATATAGCACCAAAAAGTACATACATTTACTAAAAATATTAACGAAAACTCTAAAAAAAAAACCCAAAAAGAAATTAAGCCAAGCAAATGCTCTCTCTCCAAGCCTGGAGTTCAGTGGAAATATTTCTGATGCTTTCTTTTTAATAGAATAAAGATGTGCGCTAAAGTGCAACTGGATTTATGACAGAATGACCCTCTGTCCATTTACTGTTTCTAGGAGAGCAGCAGCCTTCGGCACGTTGTTCCCAGCTTCCTGAAAGGTGTTGCAGCTCTGCCTCAGAGGTCTTGTATCCAGGATAACAGTGATTTACCTTATGTACTCGAAGCTGACCTACCCTTTAGTATACTGCTCCTTCACTTAGTCAGCTCGACGGGTGCCAGATATTGTTCTCCTGCAGGAAGTTCTTCCCGGAATTCTGCAGCAAACCAAAGGCTCAGACAGTGGGAAAATGAAAATAAGGTCAACTTTCCCTTAGGACTAGAGAATAGAAGAAATACACTGACACCATTTGAGACCTCCTTCCCAGAAAAATAGAAGCCACAAATACAGCCAGATTATACAAAATGATTCCAGTGTGTAGCTAGTTCTTACCATTCCTTTTTTTTTTCTAAGATGAGTTTCATTAACCTGTGTTTAAAGGAAAGAGTAAAATAATTTATGTCTAGTAAAAATTAGTTCAGAGATTTTTGTCTGATTTTAGTTTGTAGAAATGAAAATATGTACCAAGTATTACTCAATACAATCAAGAATTTGCAAAATCAGGGTCACAGCAGATAACTTGCGTAAGGCAGAGCAGCATTATTTATTTGTGCTCTGAATTGCACTTTTAATCTAACTTCAAATAAGCAAATATTCCTGGCAGGTCTTAACTAACATCCTCCTGGCTGTCCAGGGAAAATGYGAGGCATCCCTGAGAACTCCTGTAGTATGAGCCACGCTGAGCATGCATCAGTGACAGGGTGAAGGCACGTATGTATTTTTAGGATATTTATAGTTCCTTTCACCCCACTTGGCCCCAGCTTCCAGAAATTATGAATCATCGTTTTTTGATAAAATGGAAAATAGAAACAGCGAGGAAAAAGCAGTCGTCCATATTTCCTAGGAATTGTTGCTGAGCGTCGGTTTGTCAAACACGTCTCCTCCTCACATCTATCTTCACTCTCTCAAAGAGGGCCTGGAGAAAGCTTTGGGTCTGCTTTTTAAGATATGGAGGTTGCTGACAAATTGCAGAACGGTGATAAAAAACGAGATGATGATGATGAGGAGGACAGGAATACTGTAGAGTTTGGGCAATAAAAAGAGACAGAGCTGAAAAGTTACYGAGGAATGTTTCAGAGAAACAAAGGATGTGGTCTTGGGGTCTCCAGAGATCGCAGTTATTTTATTATATTCTGTTCCTATTATCACTTTTGTTTTGTTCCAGGGAGATTTTCAGCAACTTAAGGAATAGATTTTGGGCCCAGCTATCACTCAGATGTGTGCACACGACTCCTCTTGAATTCCATTGGAGCTATTTGTGAGAAACAGAAGGCAAAACTTTTGGCCTTTGGTGGATGATTTCTGCAGCCAGTTTGTAGTGTCAATATATCACCACAAAAATGCAAGTATCCAAAAGTGACTCCTTTAACCTTTCATTAACGTGAAAGGCTCTGAAAGTGATGAGGTTGTGTTATATTTTTTTTTCCTCGATAACTCCTATCTTGTGGCTTTCTATCCCTTATGTATCATAATCATAACTTTTTTTATTATTTTTTTTTATTCACTGAACCAGCAAGCACACACAGTCCCTGAAAACAGCCCCTAGATCCCGTGTAAGTTACCGTTTCAATTTTACGGTAAATTTCCTGGTCTATGGATTCTTTTCTGAAAAACTTCTCATGGTATTCTCCAAAGAATATGAACTTTCCTTTAAAATATAAGAAGTTGCTGCCCTGTAAGTGGTATTTTGCTTTAGTCAGGACTTTGTCTTTATTTTTGATCTCAACGACTGTTGTTTTTACCTCTTGATTTCTTTTTCTTTTCTATTTTACATGTTTCTTAGTAGATTTGCTATTTTGGAGCCTTCTTAAAAATATATATTTTACTGTGTTCATCTAATTACCTAGAAGTTTTTCAGATGTGAGAATGAATCTTATTCACAAACCCCTCCCTCTGATCAGGCTAAAATACATGTACAGGATATTAGAATCTGAAGTGTGCAAGGCATTTGTGTTTTAATTAAAATCTTAGAGGAGAAACTTGTTCACATGAATTACTGGCTGGATTTTTAGCAGGTTGTATAAATGGTGACAAATTACATCTTTGTATTCAGGGAGAGTGTGGAGTTACTTGGTGAAAATCACTACATATGTTAAATCTTTTCAGTGTCTGCTATAAATATTGAAGATATGTGGGTATGAAATTATATGAGCGCAAACGACCCAAGAGTAATTAAAATATTTGATCTGCTTCTGTTTTCTGCAAAAAGGAAAAAAAACCTGATTTTCAGACTGTCTTTAAAAGAAAAAAAAAGTGAAGAGAAGAGAAGTAACTTCCTCTCACAGCACAAATATTTGTGGTGAAATGGGGCAGGGGAGATAAGGTCCAAAGCAGTTAAGGAAAATCCTTGCAAACCCTGAAGGGCAGCACTTGGTTCATACCCTGATTTCAGYGGTGAGATGTCTGAGACACTTCCCTGTGAACATAATACAGAGTCATCCCACAGTGTGATTTTTGTGTATATTTATTCATTACATCTGTTCTACGTACATATTTATTTTGTGCAAGAATCTGCCTTGCTGAAAAGATTTAAAATTTTCCTCCTCAAATAAGAGATGCTGCCGAAGGTGGTTCTTGCAGGTGACATGTTAAAATTTTGGGGTTGTGAAGGTCAGGGATGTCTTATTTACTTGAACAAGAGTGCTAGAAAACTCTGTATTTCCCACCGAAAAAATGACTGCCTGTCCATGCATTGGGTGTAGCTAGAGAAATTAAAACTGCTGGCAAGAAACTGGCTTGTGAGAAAAGTGGAGAGTTTCTAAATTCAGTAAAATCTGCAGAGGACACCACATAATTATTGGTGAACCTCTCATGCTTGGAAAAATACCCTAATATGTCTGTCTCGAGTACAAGTGCTCATCTTCAAAAATGACACCTCTATTAAATTAACTTGTTTCTGCCAGCCTCTTGTTTACTTAAGGCTGCTTTCACTGTTCCATAAAATGCCAATAATGGAGATGATTTACGTCATCTCCTTTGACATGTGCTCTTTGATGTGTTTTTATCCCATATGTACAAGAAAGGATTTAAGTCTTGTGATTAGCTCAAAAGACTGGAGTTTTGCCTTTTGCTTGCAAGTTCTTATAACCTCCAGCCTCAATGGTGCTGGATGTTTTCAGTGGCAAATTGAAGGRAAGTACAGCAGCAGGTACCTATTGCTGAGAATCAGTTTGGGTRTATTAGTTGTACGTGGACCTATAGAGAATGTAGATTTGTATACATTTACAATATATATTACCTGCTTTTAGTGTGTCTAGCAAGGTGGTTGTGATATTATAATAGCCGATATCCTTAAATATTAATTTAGTCCCTGCAAAGCTGTTAGAGGTCTTCAGACAAAAAATGATATGACTCTTCTTAAAGGAAATGGAGATTAGTTTCGTTTCTAGGCATGAACTCAACAAGAGTTTCCACTGGTAAACTTTTATGGGAGTTGTTCCCAGGGCTTTTGGACATCTTTAGGCAGCAAATCTCTATTGCTTTAACTCTTGAATAGTTCTGACTGTGCTGAAGTACTGTGTGCCCCATGTGTGGAGTTAGCTGTGTGTACATGGAAATTTACTTTGCTTATAATACATTATTTTTCCGATTTCGTTCTGGTCTCTCAGCTTCTTCAGACTTCCCCTAGTCTGGTGGAATGCTTTTAGTGAGGACTAAAACTTGAGACAATGCTTTGCCTGTGTCCTGTAAAATTTTAGGTGGCAGTAGTGACAGTTGTTAGGATGATGTTGAATACTCAAACATTTAAATATCAAATGAAAAATCAACAGAGACAATCTTTTCCTATTCACGTAAACAAGCTCACCTTTGCCAAAAAATGGATAATGCTTTGATGCCATGTCTCCCTCCATGGGCTGTAGCCTTCAGTGCATGCCCTGGAAGCACTCAGGGTATAGAGCAAAGAACATTTTAACTGTAGGAGGCACTGTATTAATCCCAACACCAAAGGGATCTCCCCAGTTTGCTCTCTCTTTTTAACTTATTGATTAATTTGTTCTTGTAAACCTACTTAACGATTCTTGCTAAACCTACTTAGTGGTTCTTTTACCTTTGACACCTGATAACGTAGGCAGCACTCTTGCCCTCTGTGTTTTCAGCAAGATCTCTTTTCTTCCACTACTTAGGAAGGTTTCCCCTTGTTCAGAAGCTGCATTAAGAAGGCAAGTGCATTTATTTCAGCATTATCTCTGGAGCTACTGAAATTCAAACTGCAGCACTCAGCGATAACTCTAGGAGAAAAAACAAAGAGTTAAAACTGGGAAGAACGACTACCTCTGGAGTGTCTGATATTCTCTAGCTGTGACTCTCCGAGGTGGTTTTTATTATCACAGGTAAAAAACTTCCAAGTATTTCCATAGCAATTCCACTTGCTCGAATGGGTCGCTTGACTCTGCGCTTTTCTGCTTTCTGGTTTTGAGCGTTTTCAGACAATCTTGGCAAAGCCCCTCTCCTGCGCTGGCTCCTCTGTGAACGTCTCCCTCCAGACATCATGCAGAGGAGAAAAAAATTGGTGCCTGGGTTTGTTTGTTGTGGTTTGGGTCCCGCCGCCGCTCGCGCTGAGCCGAGCCATGAGGTTCGTCACTTTTTGAGCGCCAGGAGAAAGGAAGCTGCTGCTGTGGGGAAATCCGGTAGCTTCCTCTTCCTGCTGGTCAGCCTCTTTCTTCCCGGGGTTGGCCCCATTCCCAATGGGCTGCTAAGAGCCCAAAGCTCACTGGCTGAAATCCTGGCCTAATTAAAACCGGTGCCAAGCCTCCCATTGACTTCGAGGCTCTCGCCCAGCGCGTCATCGCGTCCAACGGCCGCCCCGCTCCATTGTTTATGGGATTGTTCCGATGGCTTTGCTGGGGCCATGCTCAAACAGCTCAGAGCTCTCCTCCCCTGCAGACAGGCAGCCTGCTCCAAACTGAGTTCAKCATCAGGCAGCTTTTTATCAGTTTTTAGCACAATATCTTTGTAAATTAGGCCAAAACAACTCCCAGATCCTCAGCTCCTTCATAGCTCCAGTCTGGAAGTGTGAACTTTTCTGGATTTGTTTTGTTT